>JAOWBW010001201.1:0-397580 GCA_026119855.1 Campanula takesimana
CTTTGTCGCGCCCCGACCCGTGGTCCTACTTGGCCCCACGCCCGGGACACGCGAGGAAGACGTCGTAAAGCAACTCTAAGAATTTTTTTTCGAAATATATTTTCTTAAAAAAGGTTCACACAAACCAAACGTTACCAAACATGACTTTAAGTCACAAAACCAACTTTCTCAAATGAGTACTTAGCCACCTGGCTATAACAAACTTTACTTAAAATTTACAAACCCGAACACCTACTAAAAGAGATGATACAATAACTGAGTCACGGTTACACTACCCTAAAGGTATTACATTTACATAATGTATCCTTTATACACATCACTTCCAAAGTCTTACCAAATATCTCTTTACCAACGTCCTCCCTGTGCGGTGACCTATTCCCTGGACTCCTTCTTATCTAAAACAGTAAACAAATAAGGGGTGAGAATAAATCTCAGTAAGTTACTAAAATGCAACTACATTACATGTTAGTATGATGATCATAAAGAAACAATATTAACAATTAAGCGTATAACACATAGCACATAACATGAGAGGCTCCCTATCGCCAACCGTCCCATACCGGTTGGAAATAACGACCAACTCATCATGCAACACATAAAACGGAAATAAACACTCATACGTGGATACTGAGCCAAGGTTCTCCAACCAAACAATAGCCATCTGAGAGGCATCAACTGAGCAGCATCGAAGAGCTGAAACGGGTTCCGGAACCAAACAACAACAACAACAACGGGGGGAAAATGACACAAAGTCATAACCCAAAGTGCCCAACCTTTGGCCTAAGGGAGGGGTTAAAAATGGGAAACCAATGATAGGAGCCTTATAATGTACTTGGCTCGGAGACCATTATAATCCCTATCACTGCCCAACACACACAAAAAAGTACCAGCTGGACTTTAGACACAACCGAAGCAAAGAAAACTTGCTTTAACAACAAACGGGGTATGATTCCAAAGTAGGGACACCACAAACTCATATAGAGAAGTAAACACGTTTTTCATAATAGTATGCACCATATTGACATTAAGTCATCACACAATCCATCCAAACAATCACATTAATTCAAACTTGATCACAAAAGACCAACTCTACCATAATGAACCATGGATACTCATCTTGGTACTAATCACCTACTGGATTTACGTACTATAAAAATCAAAACCCCACTCAATAACCAACCCATCGTGTAGTACTCGAGAAGAGCTTTCCAACGATAGTTTACACGACTAAAACGGAGTCCGGATGAAGAAGTTATGACTTCCGGAAGATTTTACGTAAAAATACACAAATTCAGAATTTGGGCTCTTACACGACTCGTGTACCACTACACGACTCGTGTAACAACTTCTACACAAGTCGTGTAACAGTACACGACTCGTGTAGAAAAAAACACCCTTCAGAATCTCCCTTACACGACTCGTGTACCCCTACACGAGTCGTGTAATCAGCCCAGAAATCTCATTTTGGCTGAAAACAAAATACTCCCTTCATCTCACCAACCCAAAACACTAACCTTATCAACCCTCAACATTTTCAACCCTTACAAAGGCTACAAATTCAGCCCAAACACCATACAAACACCAACTTCTATACCCTTCCTAATACTAACAAGCTATGTACAAGTTTTTACTATTCCCTCTGTTTCACAAGTATCATTATAATTTTTAATATACTAATATACCCACTTTAGGATACTTTCACTTCTTTCCCCGTCCCATAAATAATAGTATAATTTTATAATACATTTATTTAACATTTAACTAAAGATATTATTTTACCGTCCCACGAGTAGGAGTATAATATATAAAGCATATCTAAGATTGCATCCTCTCATACTCCCCTAAAACCAAAACTACTATACCATATACCCATTTCCCACAAATAACAAGTATAATAAAAGTTATTACTATTCCCTCCGTCCCAAAATTACAAGTATATAAAAGTATACCCAAAACATTATTTTATAACATATAAAGCATATATAGCATACTTATGACCATTTTAACATTTAAAAGGGGGGATTAGTAACTTACCTATTTTTCGGAAATGAGTCAAGAAAAATATATTGTTCGGTAGATATGATCTATTCAACTCCCTGAACATTTATATATAATTAGATTTGAAAATGGAGTAGTAAATTAAAATAGGGAAAATTAACAAAACAAATCTTACCTTTTTCTTCTATACAACAATGGAGATCTTCAATAACACAATTTGGGAAAGTTATTTAGGGAGGAGAGAAGACAAGGTCGACTGATAAGGGGGGGGGGGGGGAAGTCATGTAAAATTGTTATCCCCATTTTCCCCAAAGCCCACCTTAGTACTAAATTCATTTAAGCCCTTTAACCACCAAATTCCACAAATACCCCCATAAGTTCCCACTAACACTCTTAACTTCCCCAAATAAACTTTACTACTATCATTTTAACTAACACAAATAACCATATAAAATGTGCAATTCATATAATATGATGCAACACATAAAATGCACATATAATTTTAAATTTAAAATTCTCAAAATATAAAATAATTGTAAAATAAATAAAACTGATTTTGGGGTCGTTACAATCACTCCCCCTTAAAGAAAATTCGACCCGAATTTTAGGATTGCTTACCTCCATTCTCAAACAACCAAGATACTTCCTTTCATTTCAATCCCGAAACTTCATACTGAGTTCAATATCCTCTAAAACTTTAGACATATCAGAGAAGAATCATCAACACAATTGCGTGGCATCAACACATGGAACTCATTATCAACCTCGTCGAGAGAAGGAAGTAACACCAGACGATAAACTCAACCTCTAGCTCTTTCCAAAATCTCAAAAGAACTGACATATTAAAACAATTCCACGAGAAGTAAAGGCATATCCCTCGAATTCTTAGAATCAACTAAACAAGTTCTCAAGAATCTGAATGGTTATTTCTAACTGACCATCTGACTGAGGGTGAAAGTCATACTAAGTCTCAATTCCGAACCCCAGGTCTTCTGAAATGCTTGCCCAAATCAAGATGTAAATAAGGAACCCATATCTATTACCATGCTCGTAGACATCCCATGAAATCGAACTATCTTCTGAACAAATAACTGATAACTGATAATTTACTTCCAGATTATTCACAACTCAAGGACTTAGTTGAATACTTAGAATTCCTCGCATCAAACAATTAAAGATAACTCCTCGAATTTATCTCAATACTCTACTTCTACTTGAATTCATAATTAAATTGGTCTTGTGTATCCCTTCAAGTATCTATAGTTGAACTCCGTTATACATGTTTAATTCCACTAAGTGTTGACTACATACTCTGCTATAGAAGTTAAAATTCCATCACTAGCCACGAACAAAATCTTATTGTCTGTCATTATTCATTCCACGAGTAATTTTTGATAGTTGATATTATTCAAAAGAGTAGAAATTTAAAGCTTTCACAATCGCAAAGTCACACCATGTCTCAACTCACGAAGACTCAAAAGTGTTAATTCCTCTAACATTCCCCATTTAGTTTTATCACCCATGAACTATAAGTCAATGAATCCTCTAACACAATACCTTTCCCGATGATATAATATGGTAAACACTTCAAATCTAACTCCATCAAAGTCATTCACTAATGCAATGGATGTATAATCGCAATAAATCTCAATTTATGGGTAGGATAATTTTGTTGATAAGGAATCAATCTTCTCAAAGCACACATTGTTACCATACCATCCTGAAGCAATGAACATCTCAATCACTCTTTAAGGCATCTCTATGAATAATGAATTTATCAAATCCACTATAAGGGTAAGCTTGACATATCCACTAGAAATTAGTAACACTAATCATATCCTCTAGATAACTGTAGTACTAGTTAAATCCATTAAGCAATATCAATACTGAAGTTGTCATCAACTCTCGATTCATCAATTAACACTCGCAACAATTAAACTCGTTCACTCTTACCAATCCATCGAGATAGTGCATCTTTCTGTGCTATGTAGTTAACAGTGTAGCTACCTTAGAAATCCATCAATAAATCCTCAACCCTATGCCTGAGTTGAAACTTTCCTCAAAATAATATATCCTCTAACATGAAGACATTCTGCCCTGATTTTACAACTGCTACCGCTCTCAAAGAAATCAGACTAGGATTACTTATACAATTCAACGTATCCAACAATACCACTGAAGCAGGTGAGAATTCAAACTATATAACCACCATTCATGATGTCCATACCCGATATAAAAGCCATCTTTGAAATATACTCAATTAAAATTCTCAACAAATGATAATCACTTCAAATCAACCACTAAACAATTACTGATCTCTGATGTTGCTCAAACATAGCACCCAACCACTCAAGATCACCCAAGGTTCTCCTCAAGAACAAGTACCACTCAAGGGAAATAAATTTAAAATCTCACAAGGAAAAGATATCTTTCAATTTAAATGCAAATTTTTCACTACTAACTCCATAAACCAACTACCAGGCACAAGCTTGCAACAACAATTTACAAATTTCTTAATGCCTAAATAGCATGAAAGCTAAACACATATATATACCATGCTTAACTAAAACACACTAGCATATAAAATTCCACCACCATAACATCAAAATCTCGTGATGACAACATCACTAAACCGGCAAATAAAACATGCCCATGAATACGCACATCACAAGTATACGACACTTTATCGGTCGTCTAACACTCCCCCTTAGGAAGACACATCTAACACATAAGGTAAAGACTTAGAAGACACATGCAATCAAGAAGCACAATGCACAAACACACAAGTATGCGAAGAGCCAGGGTCTATAAGTGTGTGTGCTCTCAAACTAGACATAGAAATTATACCTCCTGTCACATTAGAAGAATCTGAAATCTGTTGTTGATTGATGGAAGAAACACGATCTTGCACCTTAACCTTTCCTGAAGCATCCCTCTTTTGGCCCCGAGATGACCCAGCTGCACTTCCCGATAACTGATTCTTAAATCTAAAGCAACTTTTCTGAAAGTGACCTAACTGACCACAACTCAAACATTTGCCTTGCTTTTTCCAACATTTTTCTTCTAAATGTCCCATCCTTTGACAGTAGTTACATACTCGTTTACTTCGGGTTCCTCTATTATGCGGCCCTTGAAAAGATGCTCTCGCCTGCGAAGGTGTTCCTTGATATTCTCTACTATCTCCACGCTGGGGTTGCGGTTTTACCTGTTCTCCTCGTTTTGTCACATCTGAGGTTTCAATCTTGGTTTTATGCTCCTCTATATCGTCAATGATTTTCATGACAGCTACAAACATACCTTGGAACAGTGCTCGAACCTCTTCTCTAGCGTTACCCGACCCTGAAGGCCCTGACTGATTCCCTTCGTGCCAACCATTTTCAATAAGTACCTGCATAAAACTCTCAACGTTACTTACCCTATACACAACTACCCTCCTAGGTCATTTAGTCATTCTAGACCATCTACAACCTAGCTCTGATACCAACTGTCGCGCCCCGACCCGTGGTCCTACTTGGCCCCACGCCCGGGACACGCGAGGAAGACGTCGTAAAGCAACTCTAAGAATTTTTTTTCGAAATATATTTTCTTAAAAAGGTTCACACAACCAAACGTTACCAAAACATGACTTTAAGTCACAAAACCAACTTTCTCAAATGAGTACTTAGCCACCTGGCTATAACAAACTTTACTTAAAAATTTACAAACCCGAACACCTACTAAAAGAGATGATACAATTAACTGAGTCACGGTTACACTACCCTAAAGGTATTACATTTACATAATGTATCCTTTATACACATCACTTCCCAAAAGTCTTACCAAATATCTCTTTACCAACGTCCTCCCTGTGCGGTGACCTATTCCCTGGACTCCTTCTTATCTAAAACAGTAAACAAATAAGGGGTGAGAATAAATCTCAGTAAGTTACTAAAATGCAACTACATTACATGCTAGTATGATGATCATAAAGAAACAATATTAACAATTAAGCGTATAACACATAGCACATAACATGAGAGGCTCCCTATCGCCAACCGTCCCATACCGGTTGGAAATAACGACCAACTCATCATGCAACACATAAAACGGAAATAAACACTCATACGTGGATACTGAGCCAAGGTTCTCAAACCAAACAATAGCCATCTGAGAGGCATCAACTGAGCAGCATCGAAGAGCTGAAACGGGTTCCGGAACCAAACAACAACAACAACAACGGGGGGAAAATGACACAAAGTCATAACCCAAAGTGCCCAACCTTTGGCCTAAGGGAGGGGGTTAAAAATGGGAAACCAATGATAGGAGCCTTATAATGTACTTGGCTCGGAGACCATTATAATCCCTATCACTGCCCAACACACACAAAAGTACCAGCTGGACTTTAGACACAACCGAAGCAAAGAAAACTTGCTTTAACAACAAACGGGGTATGATTCCAAAGTAGGGAACCACACAAGCTCATATTAGAGAAGTAAACACGTTTTCATAATAGTATGCACCATATTGACATTAAGTCATCACACAATCCATCCAAACAATCACATTAATTCAAACTTGATCACAAAAGACCAACTCTACCATAATGAACCATGGATACTCATCTTGGTACTAATCACCTACTGGATTTACGTACTATAAAAATCAAAACCCCACTCAATAACCAACCCATCGTGTAGTACTCGAGAAGAGCTTTCCAACGATAGTTTACACGACTAAAACGGAGTCCGGATGAAGAAGTTATGACTTCCGGAAGATTTTACGTAAAAATACACAAATTCAGAATTTGGGCTCTTACACGACTCGTGTACCACTACACGACTCGTGTAACAACTTCTACACAAGTCGTGTAACAGTACACGACTCGTGTAAGAAAACACTCCTTCAGAATCTCCCCTTACACGACTCGTGTACCCCTACACGAGTCGTGTAATCAGCCCAGAAATCTCATTTTGGCTGAAAACAAAATACTCCCTTCATCTCACCAACCCAAAACACTAACCTTATCAACCCTCAACATTTTCAACCCTTACAAAGGCTACAAATTCAGCCCAAACACCATACAAACACCAACTTCTATACCCTTCCTAATACTAACAAGCTATGTACAAGTTTTTACTATTCCCTCTGTTTCACAAGTATCATTATAATTTTTAATATACTAATATACCCACTTTAGGATACTTTCACTTCTTTCCCCGTCCCATAAATAATAGTATAATTTTATAATACATTTATTTAACATTTAACTAAAGATATTATTTTACCGTCCCACGAGTAGGAGTATAATATATAAAGCATATCTAAGATTGCATCCTCTCATACTCCCCTAAAACCAAAACTACTATACCATATACCCATTTCCCACAAATAACAAGTATAATAAAAGTTATTACTACTCCCTCCGTCCCAAAATTACAAGTATATAAAAGTATACCCAAAACATTATTTTATAACATATAAAGCATATATAGCATACTTATGACCATTTTAACATTTAAAAGGGGGGATTAGTAACTTACCTATTTTTCGGAAATGAGTCAAGAAAAATATATTGTTCGGTAGATATGATCTATTCAACTCCCTGAACATTTATATATAATTAGATTTGAAAATGGAGTAGTAAATTAAAATAGGGAAAATTAACAAAACAAATCTTACCTTTTTCTTCTATACAACAATGGAGATCTTCAATAACACAATTTGGGAAAGTTATTTAGGGAGAGAAGACAAGGTCGACTGATAAGGGGGGGGGGGGGGAAAGTCATGTAAAATTGTTATCCCCATTTTCCCCTAAAGCCCACCTTAGTTACTAAATTCATTTAAGCCCTTTAACCACCAAATTCCACAAATACCCCCATAAGTTCCCACTAACACTCTTAACTTCCCCAAATAAACTTTACTACTATCATTTAACTAACACAAATAACCATATAAAATGTGCAATTCATATAATATGATGCAACACATAAAATGCACATATAATTTTAAATTTAAAATTCTCAAAATATAAAATAATTGTAAAATAAATAAAACTGATTTTGGGGTCGTTACACCCTCCGTCCCGGCCGACTTAAGACAATTGGTCCCGACACGGGGATTAAGGAGAACTATTATTTTAAGAGGAAAGAGAATGAGTGGATGATGTGTTGTGAGTATGAAAAGTAAATAGGAGAGATAATGAGTGGGTGGAATAGTAAATGGATTGTTGTTGTGAGTATGACAAATGGGTCCCATTGAATATTAAAGTAATATAAACTTGCCATTTAGGGATGTCCTAAGTGGAGTGGGACGCCCAAAATGGCAATTTGTCCTAAATCGGATAGGACGGAGGGAGTATATGGTATCAGAGCTATGAATCCATAATAATGAGACTTCTCCACCAAAAGCCGCCTCTCACTTCCGCCACCAATCTTGGCAAAAAAAAAAAAAAAAAAAAACTCGGTCAAATACCAAACTCATATTCTTTCTTTCTCAACTTATTTTTTCTTTTTCTTCACGTCTCCGTCAAAAGCCCCACCCCATCGCTTCAGCCTCTCCTTCTTCCACAACACACTCGACCTCTCTCATGTCTCATCCACTCAAACTGTGACTACCCTTTACTCCTTCAAAGTCTACTTGTTCTCCTAATAAGCTACAAAAACATGGTTAAACCTTTCTATTTGACAAACCATATACCCCAAATCATTAGATATGTGATTCCCACTTTTTCTCTTAACCAGATTTCTTTTCACAACCCAAACCACCTCTTGATATTCCCATAACCCAAAACCCCGTCATGTCCAAACGGCACCCGTCAACCAAATTACCTAAAACCAATCAGCCCTCTCCTCTTTAATCTTTCTCTTATTCCCCCCCCCCCCCCCCAACAAAGTCGAATACCATCTTTTTAGATTCATATTTAAGATAATTAAAAGTAGTCTTAATTAATTATTGCTCAAAGTTCATTCGTAGTAACAATGGAAAAAATGGGACTATCTTTTCGGGACAGATGGAGTATAAATTATTTAATGAAATCTAGACTATGGCCACTAGATAAAATTGTACGTTTATATCCACTATATTAAATGTAATTTCAGTAGCTTGATTATTTATTTGATACGATTGTCTTTATTGATAATCTATAGACAGCGAATAAGTAATTTCTTACTCAGTGTGTGTGAATATGTATATATACGCACACACATATGTTTATTTATTTATTTATTTTTGATTTAGTTGAAGCGTGATGAGATACGGAAAAAATATGATTTTATTTACAAACTAAATTGATTATAAATAAATTGCACTATATTTTTTTTTAAAAAAAATATAGTCTCTAAATAAATGATTTATTTTGATCGATATTCATAATGTTACAATGACCTTACTTGAACAGGACATGTTCCATAGGATCGTACCTCTGTATCCTTGATTCCTAAGGAGACCAAAAGTCTGGCAGATGAAATATTTATAATGTTACACGAAAGAGCCTTAAAAAAAAGTTCAATTTCTTTTTTTAGGGGATTTTTTTTATATATCTAACTTAATTAATAAAATATTATAACAATGATAAAGAAGTCTACCCCTTAATCTGTAAATTAGTGTTTATATAAACCAATAACACACAATAAATTGGAAATTGGAATTGATCTTGTGGTTCTAAGCTACGAAAAGTAGTATCCAACAGCCCATGAAGGGCCACGTCCTTGCATTTTATTGACGATCAAGTTTAATTTGGTCATATAAAAAATAAAAGAAATGTTATAAAAAAAAAATATATATTATTAGCTACTTCAGCACTACTGTAGGCTATTACTGCAAAAAAGTTTTGAATCCAACAAAATAAAAAATTTGGGTTTGTACAATCCGACTATATAGCAATCAGATTGCCGCTTGATCTCGGCCGTCTATTTTAATCTCGACGGTTCAAATTAAGTAATTTTTACAAATTTTTTAAACATTCAAAGCGACTTCTTCATCTCATCATTTGTGTTCTACTGTATTTCGACCATTCACCTTACCCGACTGCTGCAGCCTCGCCACAAATCCTAAGTTAACTCTTAATATAAGCAGAAATTATGGTTGTGCGTCCAACTTCGGTAACCCAGAGAAATTGGCTGCTAACTTTGGGGGCTAATGGCATATTACCGCCCCAAAGTTTCACGGGAATTGTAATGTACTGTAAGTCCTAACGTATTAATTTTAGCAATTTTATTCCTCATGTTCACACTTTGTGGCAATATGGGCTAATTTTGGATAGTCGTTAAAAAAAATGGATGGGGGTTAACAAAATCGACGAAAATCTAAACGAGCTTATTTCCACCCATAAAATTCAATAACTCAATTTGATACCATTTCGCTACATATATTTAAGTAAGCTGAAATTTTAAATTAAAATGGTTCTTTTTTTTTTTTTTGACAGAATAAACTACAAGGGTTTCAATTGAAATACAAACAAATATTCCCCAACCCCCCCCCTTCCTCCCAAATCGCAACAACCCCACTTTTCTCCCTTACCACTCTCAACCCTCCTCATCACACCAACCATGTTAAGATATTTACTGCATTTCTAATAAATTAATTTGGTCAGTTTGTTTAAGTGATCTCAGCATGTTTTGGTTTGACCAAGTCTTTAGGAGTCTTTATAGCTATGGTCAGTAGTGTTAAGAGTTGTTGCATTTTCTTAGGAGTTAGTGGAGTTACTCCCTTGCTTTTAGCACGTAGTTGTTACTTAGTTGCTACTGTTAGCTCTATAAATAGAGCAGCTTCATTTTATAAAGTTCACTTCTTGAGTACTAATTCCATTGCTCTCTCTTTATGTGCTCTGTACCTTAATTCTAACATTTGGTATCAAGAGCTTGGTTAGTGAAACAAAGGAGTGTTTGCAGCAAAAGAAAAAAGAGAGTGTGAGAGTAAAAACACAGCAGTTGTTTTTTTCTTTACAGGTGCAGCAGTGCCTACGATGGCAACAGACAACTTTGTACAACCGGCAATTCCTCGATTCGATGGTCACTATGATCATTGGAGCATGTTGATGGAAAACTTCTTGAGGTCCAAGGAGTATTGGCAGGTTGTTGAATCTGGAGTAGCTGTTCCAGTAGCAGGAGCAATGCTATCAGAGACTCAGAAAGCAGAAAATGAAGCCTTGAAGCTGAAGGATCTCAAAGCCAAGAACTATCTCTTCTAAGCAATTGATCGGGCAATCTTGGAAACAATTCTTCGCAAAGATACTGCGAAGCAAATTTGGGATTCGATGAAGAAAAAGTATCAAGGCAATGCGAGGGCGAAGCGGGTACAACTCCAAGGATTGCGGACAGAATTTGAGACTTTGCGCATGAAGTCGGGTGAGTCAGTTACGAGTTTCTTTGGGAGAACGATGGCGATTGCAAATAAGATGAGGATCCATGGAGAAAATCTGGAGGATGTCACCATCATCGAAAAAGTTCTTCGATCATTGACCCCAAAGTTTAACTTTGTGGTATGCTCAATTGAAGAATCAAATAAAATTGATGATCTTTCACTTGATGAATTGGAGAGCTCTTTAATGGTTCATGAGCAAAAAATCAATAAGGAGGAGAAGCATGAGAAAGAGGAGCAAGCACTGAAGGTTTCAACGAATAGTTACTCAGGTTCACATGGAGATAGAGGTCGAGGTAGAGGTCGAGGTAGAGGTAGAGGCCGAGGCCGAGGTAGAGGTCGAGGAGGCACTGATCGTGGCAATCAACATCAGCCCCAAGACCGTCATTTTAATGGCAGAGGAAGAGGAAAAGCACGAGGAGCCTACCACTCAACTACCGATAGACCACAGTCCTCAGACAAGTCAGGTATTGAGTGTTATAAATGTCACGGTTATGGCCATTACAAATCTGAATGCCCTTCCAGTTCATTTAAAGAGACAGGTGAAAAATCTAATTTTGTTGAAAGAGAAGAGGAGGAAGTGTCTTTGTTGTTGGCATGTCATGTGAAGGAAGAAATTCAATGGAACACATGGTACTTAGACACGGGATGCAGCAACCATATGTGCGGAGATAAGAAGGCATTTTCTGAACTAGATGAATCTTATCGCAACAGTGTCAAGTTTGGTGACAACTCCACAATATGTGTTATGGGAAATGGAAGAGTCACTCTCCAGACCAAGGAGAACTTAACCCATTCCATTTCAAATGTTTTGTTTGTTCCAGATTTGAAGACCAACTTACTAAGTGTTGGTCAGTTACAAGAGAAAGGGTATGAGATTTCTATCAAAGACGGAGTATGTCGAGTTGAAGATGCAAAGCTGGGTTTAATTGCTCAAGTAAACATGACCTCAAACCGCATGTTCCCGCTTCAGCTACACAACGCTAATCATTCATGCTTCTCAGCGAAAGTGAAAGATGCAGCCTGGTTATGGCATTTTCGCTATGGTCACCTGAATTTTAGCGGATTGAAGACTCTACAGCAGAAGAATATGGTCACTGGTCTACCTGTTATCCCTACTTCATCCCAAGTATGTGAAGAATGTGTGGTTAGCAAACAACATCGCAATCAATTTCCACAAGGAAAGTCATGGAGAGCAAAGAAATTGTTAGAGCTGGTGCACTCTGATTTGTGTGTTCCGATTAAACCATCATCGAATGGAGGTAAACGATATATAATTACTTTCATTGATGATTTTAGTCGAAAAACTTGGGTATACTTTTTGCATGAAAAGTCAGAAGCTTTTGCAGTGTTCAAGAACTATAAAATACTTGTTGAAAAACAAGTTGGAAGCCCAATTAAAGTACTTCGCACAGACCGTGGTAGAGAATATAATTCACAAGAATTTGTAAATTTTTGTGAAAATCATGGAATTAAAAGGCAACTTACAGCAGCTTATACGCCTCAACAAAATGGAGTTTGTGAGCGGAAAATGGCACTATTATGAATATGGTGCGAAGCCTTTTGAGGATGAGCGGTGTTCCAAGAACCTTTTGGCCCGAAGCAGTCAATTGGAGCATCCATATTTTGAATAGAAGTCCTACACTTGCTGTTCAAAATATGACACCAGAGGAAGCATGGGGCGGACAGAGACCGAGTGTTGAGCATTTTAAAATCTTTGGGTGTGTTGCCTACGCCCACGTTCCAGACCAAAAGAGGACAAAGCTCGACGACAAGGGAGAAAAATGTTTTTTTCTTGGTGTAAGCGATTTGTCAAAAGCTTATAAATTGTACAATCCCTTCACTAAGAAAATTGTTATCAGTCGTGATGTAGTGTTTGATGAAGAAAACTTTTGGTCGTGGGAAGACAATATTGCTGAACAACAAATTCCGGTCAGCTTTGATGAAGAGGAGAGGCAGCAGCCAACTGAAAGTGAGCAACTAATTATACCAGATGTTCCAGCAAATAATTCAAGTTCAGTGGCAGCAACACAGAATGAAGGGAGATCTCAGCGTACTAGAAGAAGGCCAGCTTGGATGTCTGATTATGAGGTTACAGGAATTGATCAAACTGAAGACCCGCTTACACATTTTGCCTTATTTTCTGATTGTGATCCTACAACCTTTGAAGAGGCTATTAGAGAGTCAAAATGGAAAAAGGCGATGGACGAAGAAATTGCAGCAATTGAACGGAACAACACATGGAAGTTGACTGATCTTTCGGAAGGGCACAAGACAATCGGGGTCAAGTGGGTATTCAAAACAAAGTTGAAGGAGAATGGAGAAGTCGATAAATACAAGGAACGCTTAGTAGCTAAAGGCTATAAGCAGGAATTCGGTGTGGATTACAAGGAGGTTTTTGCACCTGTGGCAAGGCATGACACCATTAGACTAGTGATTGCATTGGCTGCGCAACAATCATGGCCTATCTACCAATTGGACGTGAAATCAGCCTTTTTACATGGTGATCTTCAAGAACAGGTATACATCGATCAACCTCCTGGTTATATGAAGTTAGGATGTGAAAATAAGGTTTATAAACTGAAAAAGGCATTATATGGACTAAAGCAAGCTCCTCGAGCTTGGTATAGTCGTATAGATGCATATTTTTCTAAGGAGGGATTTAAGAAATGTCCTCATGAGCATACTCTCTATGTAAAGACTGGAGTGGATGGAAAATTTCTCATTGTGTGTGTATATGTGGATGATCTAATTTTCACCGGAAATGATAGTGCCATGTTTGAGAAATTTAAAAATTCTATGATGATGGAATTTGAGATGTCTGATCTTGGGAAGCTACATTATTTTCTGGGTATTGAAGTGATTCAGTCTGCAAATGGGATCTTTCTTACCCAACGCAAGTATGCACAAGAAATTTTGGGCAGGTTTGGACTGGAAAATTGCAACTCTGTTACTACACCCACAGAAGTCGGTCTGAAACTCATACGAGAGCCTGAAGAAGGGAGCAAGAATGTTGACAGCAGACTTTACAAGCAAATAGTAGGGAGTTTGATGTACTTAACAGCTACGAGACCTGACCTTATGTATGCAGTAAGTCTCATAAGCAGGTTCATGGAGTGTCCAAAGGAGATTCATCTCTTAGCTGCAAAAGAATACTGCGTTATGTGAAAGGTACTGCAATTTTTGGGTTGTTCTACAAGAAAGGTGAAAGATCAGATTTGCTTGGGTTTACGGACAGTGATTATGCTGGAGATCGGGATGATAGAAAGAGCACTTCAGGATATGTTTTTATGGTTGGTTCAGGAGCTATATCATGGTCTTCGAAAAACACAGTCAATTGTCACTTTGTCTACAACTGAAGCGGAGTTTGTGGCTGCAACAATGTGTGCTTGCCAAGCAATTTGGCTGAGGAAAATACTTGAAGAACTGCAGTTCAAGCAAGATGGAGCTACTTCTATTTACTGTGATAATAGCTCTGCGATAAAGCTTTCCAAAAATCCTGTTCTACATGGAAGAAGTAAGCACATAGACGTGAAGTTCCATTTTCTGAGGGACCTCACAAGAGACGGCGTAATTGATCTTCTCTATTGCAAAAGTGAAGATCAAATTGCTGATATAATGACCAAGCCATTGAAGTTGCCTGCATTTCAGAAGTTACGGAAGTTGCTTGGTAACCCTATGCATCGCACGGGAGTACTGCTAAGTACGTGTAATGGTTACATATATCAAGAGAGATGAGATCATCTGTACCACAATATGTGTACTACTTGTGTACCATAAGTAATCTGACGGCTATGCATCATTTGTGATATTATAATTATCTCAATCTTAATAAGATATAACCATTGGATCATTGGTGGCACATAATGGTGTACCAAAATGGTATAGAGAATTTTCTCTCAAATCAAGATATTAAGATGAATAAATTAAATATCAACCACAATTCTTCCAATTCTTTTCTTGCGAGTAAACAAGTCAAACGCACATGCAGAGATAGCGCATGTGATTACGTACCTCTGTAACTGAGATGTGACAGATAGTTTCAAATGGACTAGTCAAACATTTGAGACAAAAACTTGCACCAGAACATTTTTTACCATGACCCAAAGGACCTATTTTTTTTTATTTTTTTTTTTGCTTTTTATATTATTATCTTTGTTTTTTTTTTTGTTTGTCAAAATTAATAGTTACTAAAACTAAATGTAACAAACGTGTTGCTTATATGTAACAGTTTGTATACATAAAAGTAATAATATAACTGTGTTTTTTTTTTTTTTTTTTTTTTTTATGTTTTCTTCGTTTGCCAAAAGTAATACTTATTACAACTAAAATGTAACGAACGTGTTACTTATATGTAACAGTGTTTATACATAATTGTAACACATAAGTATAGAAAAAGTAATAATTCAACCATTTACATTTTTAGAGCTAAAAACACTTAATTAGTATTACATGTAAAAGTATTACATTATCTATAAAAATATGTTATAATTTCTTTTATTAAAGTGTTACATTTACTTGTACAAACAATTACATTCATGTATATGAGTTGTTACTTTTCAAATATTACTTTTTTTCAAAAATTAAATCAAAATACACAATATTTTACATTTTTGCAAAAGCACTATTACATTTTAGTATAAATGATAATTATATTTAGATATTGTTTGGGTTACACGTAATTATAGTTAGTATTACATTTGAAAAAATGGGTAAAACGAGCTTTTGTTTTTGTAGGACAGATGTTACGTTTACTTATGACTAATGTTACTTTATATGTATACAGTCATTACATTAAGTTATGGTAACTATTATTTTTGGTAAACGACGGAAAAACCGGGGAATTTTTTTTGGATTTTTTGTATTTTCTTTGGGTCAATGGGTGGTTGCCACATGGCAGGTTATGCCCCATGGGTCATGGGTCGGGTGGGTCAAAAAACCCGTCTCATAGAAGAGACGGATATAGGTGTTCCCATGGGAGACTAGCTCAACATTTGAATAATTGAAAATGGCAAATACTTCTATGCGATCGTCTCACGCCATGAGACGGGTACCCCCCTCCCCAAAATCCACGTGTCAGTTAAAAAAAAAAAAAAACCTTCAATAATTTTAAAATGCTATATCTTGAGATTTTGAAGTCGATTTTTTTAAAAAAAATACCGGTGTGTTCGTCTCGATGAGACGAACAAAACTACATAAATCATGATATGCTTTGATTTTTTTTTTTTAAATAATTTTTAACACACAAAAAAATTGATCTGCTCGTGATAATAAAATGTAACACTTTCTTATGAAGAAAGTAACAGTTTGGTCTTAAAAAAAGCAACACTTTTATTGTAAGATGTAACAACAGTTTCGCAAATAATATAAATAATTTTTGTGATTAGAAAAATTAATAATTGAATGTAACACAGTGCATATATGATTGTAATATGTTATATAGAAAAAGTAATAATTTATGTGTACCTTCTATTTTGAGTAAAACATTAAAGGAGAAGTCAAGAAAATAAGTTTGTTTGACTTTGATGTAGAAAATGGAGCAAATATCAATTTGCCTTCATAGCTCAGTGGTTAAGGAGGGGGACATAAGTTGTTGAGCTGGAGGCATAGAGTGTGGGTTCGATTCCTGGTGGGAGCAATTAGTGCCAGGACGAGCAACCGTAAGTCCTGGCACAACGGAGCTCTCCGGGCTCTTTTCCGGGGTCGGACCTTCTATTGTGTTATCAGTTGACATGTGCTCAAACCCTGGCTACTGAGGCACATCCCTCGATTTAACGGGTGGTAGGGAAGAGGGACCGGAACTACTACCCCCAGGAGTAGTTGGCGGAGTTAAGCCGATCAACCGTAAGTCTGGCCAAGTTGGTGAACCTGGGCATCAAAAAAAAAAAAAAAGGAACTTGCGAAGAAAAGTAAAAGAGAGATGGAGACTGATCATAATCAATACTCTGGTCAAATAACTATCGCTTTTAGCAGTTGCACAACTTTAAAAAAAAAAAGCAATTAATATCATGATTTATTGATAAAATAGTCAAATATACCCATATTAAATGTGCATATTTTCTACATTAATGTCTCACACTAATACAATAAATAAAAGAAAATAAATTTCAATGTAAGGGTAGAAAAGACATTTAGCTCAAAAGTGACAGTTATTTTGAACTAAAATTTTGGTCAAAAAACGACAGTAATTTTGGACCGAAAAGAGTAATTCAATAAGTCACAAATGGATTGCTTATAATCACCTTAAGTCACCTATTGTGGAAATCACCATCCTCAAAAGACAAGTACGAAAAGATATCTTTTGATCATAATGACAATAACCGACTCTTCCGTCTACAAATAAATATAATTGCTTTATAACAAACACTCAGATGACAATAACCGACTCTTCCGTCTACAAATAAATATACTCATTCCGTCCCTATTTACCTTACAAAAATTATCATTTTGGGTGTCCCAATTTTCATTACAAAATCTCAAAAAGGAAACTTTTAAACATTTTTTAAATAGTGGGACCCACTTGTCATACTCACAACAACTATCCACTTACTTTTCTCTACCCACTTTCGCTCTCCCACTCAACTATCTTTACTTACAACACATCAACTTTACAATAATTTTCTTAATTTTTGTGCAAAGCCTCATTTTTGTAAGGTAAATAGGGACAGAGGGAGTAATTGCTTTATGACACACCCTCAGGTAAGACGGTCGCATCCGCAGCATCTCGCCTTGTTCTCCATTGCTACAGCCAGCCGTTGGATAAAGCATTTCTCTCTTCCCAGGATTGTGACACGTGTGATCTTAAAAAGAAAAAACCCAACAACTTTAAAATGATATATCTTGAGATTTTGAAGTAAAAAAATATATTTAAAAATACCGTTGTGTTCATCTCGACGAGATGAATAAAACTATATAGGCCATGATATGGTTTATTTTTTTTTAAAAAAAATAAAAATTTAACATACAAAACAAGTAATCTGCTCGCCATAATAAAATGTAACACTTTCTTATGAAAAAAGTAACAGTTTGATCTTAAAAAAGTAACACTTTTATTGTAAGATGTAACAGCAGTTTCGCAAATAATATAAATAATTTTTGTGATTAGAAAAAGTAATAATTGAATGTAACACAATGCACATATGATTGTAATATGTTATATAGATGAATGTAACAGTTTATAGGTTAAATTTTACATTTTTTTTTAAAAAAAAAGAGAGTAAAAAATCATGAATATAATCGGTTTTGCATTTCAATTGAATGTAAAACCCTAGAAAAATGTTACAATTGAGAAAAAAAGGTTACATTCATTTATTATAAAATGTTACATTAGTTTAGTTGTCAATCTTATGTTATCTTTAATTTATTTCAGCAAAATTGTGGTAAATTTTTGAAAAAAAAAAGGTGTTACATATGAGAAAAAAATGTTACATTTCCTTATAAAAAGTGTTACATCTTGGTATAAAAAGTGTTACTTCTGTTGGCGAGTAAAAAATGTCGGGGAAAAAAAAGTTGGGGAAAAAAATGGCGGGAAACGGTCACACGGCGTGTGACCGTCGCACATCAGTCCGCCCCTTGTTTTATTAATAAATACTATGACAGTTGAATTGTCAAAAAAAAAGAAAAAAAAATGAATCAAAATTTGTCAACTACGAGAAAATATATATTTTACATTTTTGTATATTTTTTGTACCATAATAAACTTTTATTAATTTTTTTTTAAACTAACATTTATTGTAAAAATGACAAAAAAATGTGATATTTATTATTTGATGTATGAAGTATTGTACAACTAGCTAGCATAAATTTAGAGCACTTCCGTGCATGCCATTTGAATGTGGCATGGGCTGAGGTAGACAACACGAAGCACAACATTTTACACTGTTTGGCAGAAGATATTTTGGCTAAGGAGAGAGAAAAGGTAAATCAAGGAAAGAGATGTGTCACATGTTTTATCCCATGCTCTCTCCGTCTCTCTTTAATCTATAAAAATCGTCATTTTGGTTGTTTTTTTAATTTACAAAGTCCTAAAATAGAAATGTTTTAATATTCTTAAAATATTGAGACTCATTTCTCATACTCACAACAACTATCCACTAACTATTTTCTATCTTACTTTCTCTCTTCTACTCAACCATCTACACTCACAACACATCACATTTTTCACATTTTCTTTAACTAATGTGCCCAACTCATTTTACGTAAATTAAAGAGTGACGGTGGGAGGGAGTACTTATTTATTCCAACAACAGTTGCTAGAGCCACATAAAAAAGTCTTTAAAAGAAAATTGGAAAACCACGAATATAATTATATATTTTTTTGCACTCAATAAATAGAGATCATATTTACTCCCTTCGTCTTTTTAGTTTGTTCACTTTTGATCAACGGAAGTAAACTTTGACCAAACATTTAATATCAATCTAATCATCCTAATGAAATTCTAACAATTGTAATTGATAAATAATCATTTAATTTATCAATAATAATTTTTAAAAACTCATTAGGATTGTTAGATTGACATTAAATGGTTAGTCAAAGTTTACTCCCCCGTTGACCAAAAGTGAACAGACTAAAAAGACAGATGGAGTATATATTTTGCATGATTGTTTTTTGTATATAAAGAAAATATTTATCGACAAAAGTTTTTTAAAAATATGCTTTTACTTATTTTCTTGTTATTTTTTGTTTGACAACAACAAATTTTATTAATTAATGAAAATACAAAAGGATTATAAAACATTAAAGGAGAAGTCAAGAAAATAAGTTTGTTTGACTTTGAAGTAGAAAATGGAGCAAATTTCAGTTTGCCTTCATAGAACAGTTTCGATCTTTAGAATGAAAGAAAGGAACTTGTGAAGAAAAGTAAAAGAGAGTGATCATAATTCAATAAGTCACAAATGGATTGCTTATAATTAACTTAAGTCACTCTATTGTGGAAATTACCATCCTCAAAAAACAAGTACGACATGCGATCATAAGGATAAGGATGAGAACCGACTCTTCCGTCTCCAAATAAATATAATTTTTTTATTAATAAATACTATGACAGTTGAATTGTTAAAAAAAATTAAAAAAAGTATCAAAATTTGTCAACTACGAGAGAATATATTTTACATTTTTGTATATTATAAAAATAATAATAAAAAAATGTGACATTTATTATTTGATGTACGAATATTGGAGCATCTCCATTTATGTCATTTGACTGTGGCATGTGGTGAGGAAGATAACATGAAGCACAACATTTTACGCAAAGTAGTCGTTCATGACAAATTGCAAGTTAGAGCATCCACACCGGTGACTCAAAAAATAAGAGTCATGAGCTTTTTCTCTCTTCCACGTATACTTCACGCCTCAAAAATCACTACTTCTTCTTTCATGTTTAAATAAACAATTAAATTATAAAATTAATAAAATTAGTGGATGAGTGGAATTTTTGAAACACATGGCAAAGTCCTATTGGTTTTCACAAAAATATCCATCTTTGGCTTTTTGGCTTTTTTCTGATTGCCTTTGTGAGTGTGTGCCACTCTCCAGTTTGAAGTCTTTCTTTGGAGCGTGCTTCTCCAACGCAAGTGAGAGAGAGGCCACTTTTTTTCTCTGACTTTCGGTCATCTGGCAAAACAATATAATTATTGTTTTTTTTCAACAACAACAAATTTTATTAATTAATGAAAATACAAAAAGATTATAAACCAAAAATGACCCCGATCAAGATGAACACAAATACACAATAATGCGCAAGACAGCCAAACTCACTTTTAACACGGTAGTTACCACACTTGCAAAAGGGCTGCGATTGAATAAAATATTAATAATAGACAAAAGTTAAAAAAAAAATTACTATTCCACTCAATCATTCTCTCTCATCTTTACTTTTACACTCATAACATCAATCAACTTATTACTCCCTCCGTCCCTATTTACCTTACAAAAATTACCACTTTGGGTGTCCCCATTTACTTTACAAAATCCCAAAAAGGAAAGTTTTTATTACTTTTTAAATAGTGGAACCCACTTGTCATACTCACAACAACTATCCACTTACTTTTCTCTACCCCACTTTCTCTCTCCCACTCAACTATCTACACTCACAACACATCAACTTTACAATCATTTTCTTAATTTTTGTGCAAAACATCATTTTTGTAATGTAAATGGGGACGGAGGGAGTATTTCTTACCCAACTTTCTTTCTCATGCATCACTTTTATACTCTCAACGCTTGCATCACTTCCACCATTTTTTTACTCTTTGTGTAAATGGATGTGTGGACACTTACTTTGGGACGAAGAGAGTACGAGACTGAGAAGTAATTTTAGAGTAATAGGTCGACACAATTAATTCCGTCAAGAAATATCTACATGTTCAAAAACTTCAAACACCAAATAAAAAGCAAATTAGACAAGTCAAAAGAAGAATTAATTTGACTACCGGAAGAAAATGAAGCAAATTTCAATTTGCCATCATCTCACGGATAGGGTTTCCTTACAACGTACTCCCTCTCTCCCCAAACAACTTGAAGATTTGTAAAAGATTTGATGATTCAAATAAAAATTTAAAAATTGTTATCTATAATATTTTTGTTGGTGAATTAATAACAAGTTTTAATTTTTTTTATTAAGATCATCAATTTTTTATAAAGTCTTGGTCAAATTGCACTTAAGTTGACAATTTTGGTCAAAATGGTGCAAGTTGTTTTGGGACGGTGGGAGTAAAAACTTAGTGATGAAAAGTAAAAAAGAGAGATCTACCGAAAATCAATAAAGTCATCTATGGCTTGCTAATAAGTAGAAAAATCATACTTGAAAAAAGAGTATAAAAGGAGATCATTTAATCATAATAGCAATATCAAACTCTTAAACACTACTAGCTAGCTACCTTCAACCTTAGAGTACACTTGAAAATATCCAAGTTTTCTCTAATGGAGTTTGAATTTCCTTCAATGTCCATCCTCTTGATAACATTCATTCTCTTTTTATTCTACGCGGTTCGGTTTCTGAAAAAGTCCAAAATCACAAATCTTCCCCCCGGACCGAAAAATTTGCCCTTCATTGGTAACTTGCACAAACTTGTTGGCAAGTTGCCTCATTATGTTCTAAGAGACATGTCCAAAATATATGGACCTATAATGTACCTTAAACTAGGGGACGTTCCTTCTATCGTTATTTCTTCCCCAGAAATTGCCGAAGAGGTCATGAAAACTAATGGGGTCGTCTTTGCACACCGACCCTATGTCTTGGCTTCGCAGGTTTTTCATTACGATTCTACTGACATTGTCTTCTCTCCTTACGGAAACTACTGGAGACAAATGCGTAAAATCAGTACAATGGAGCTTCTGAGCACGAAGCGTGTTAATGGTCTCAGTCCTATTAGGGTTGAGGAGATCTCTAATCTTATTAACTCGATTCCCACAAATGGGGAAGAGACTATTAACTTGAGCCAAAGATTGTTTTCACTTGCTTATGCTAACACGGCTAGGGCGGCTTTTGGGAAGAAGATTAAGAATCAAGAAGAATTTGTTGAGCTTGTGAAGGAGTTTAGTGAGTTGGCTAGCTTTAACATCGTTGATATGTTCCCGTCGTTTAAATTAATGCAAATTGCTGGAAGATATCAACTCAAAAGCATGCAGAAGAAAGTTGAAGTGATTCTCGATGATCTTATGGACAGTCACAGGGAGAAGATGAAGAGGGCGGGCGGCTCGGGAGAGATTCAAGAACAAGATGACTTGCTTGATGTTCTTTTGAAGGTTCAGAAGAATGATCAGGACCTTGATTGCCCCTTAACGGATGAGAACGTTAAGGCCGTTATATTGGTTAGTACCTTTTTTTTATTATTAAGCCGCTTCATTTTTTTTAAAAAAAATGGTTTTTTTTTTTAATTATTAAAATACTTCCTTTGTCTCATAAAAAGTGACACTTTTGGTCAAATTTACTTGAACTTTGACTAACGTTTTATGCTATAAGAGTATTATTTATCTCCATAAAAATTTAAAAATAGTTATTGATAATATGTGCATTGTATACATCTTTTAGGGTAAAAACATGTAGTCTAAAAATTAGGCATGCAGCACCAAAATAATATGTGCACATTCTTTTAACTTCATTACCCTAATTAGAAGCTCATTTTTCTTCCCATTCCAGGACATAGTTGTCGCCGGGAGTGAAACGTCGTCAACAAATGTGGAATGGGCAATGTCGGAAATGATCAGAAACCCTAGAGTGATGAACAAGGCACAAGCTGAAGTAAGGGCAGCCTTTGGGCAAAATGGAAAAGTCGACGAATCAAAACTCCCCGAACTGAAATACTTACAAGCTGTAATCAAAGAAACATTACGATTTCACCCTTCTGCTCCACTCTTACTCCCAAGAAAGAGCAGTGAAGAATGTGAGATCAACGGCTACACAGTTCCCGCCAACACCAGTGTTTATATCAACGCATGGGCGATTTCACACGACCCAAAACATTGGCCCGAACCAGAGGAATTTAACCCGGACAGATTTCTTGATAATAAGGTTGATTTTAGGGGCGGAGATTTTATTTATATTCCATTTGGGGCGGGTAAAAGGTCGTGCCCGGGCATATCTTATGCATTAGCCAATATTCAGCTGCAAGTAGCGAATTTGTTGTATTATTTTGACTGGAAGCTTCCTGGGGGAATGAAACCGGAAGATCTTGAGATGACTGAAGCATTTGGATTGACGGTTAGAAGGAAAAATCAGCTCCATGTGATTGCTACTCCGTATCATCATCAATCACCCGCGAATTAAAACAACAAATTAATAAGTTGTTTACGTACTAATAATGGTGTGAATCAGCACTTTCACAATTTTTGTTATTGCAGTTGTTGTTCTTATTGTTGTTGTTGTTAATTATTAATGTATTGAGTTTATTTGTGTTTGCAACTTTGGTTAATTAATGTATTTTTTTCTTCTAAAACTGTCTCTTTATCGTCGTTGATAGTATATACTCCCTCCGTGTTATAGTAATAAAGAGCACAAATTTTCTTTTTTGGTGTCACGTCGATAATTGAAAACTTAGTACTTGTCATCGTCACAACAATTATCTACTTACTATTCTCTACTCTATTTTCTCTCTTATATTTCATTTTGTGTACTCTTAATTAAAACCTTCTCTACTATTAATATTTATATACTTCATCTGTCTTTTTAGTTTGTTCACATTTTGACCAAAACACGAGTTTTAAGAAAAAAATGTTTAATATTAGTAGTTGAATGAGTGTTGTGAGTATGAAAAGTATGATGTAATATGTAAATGAGGTCGGAATTGTGAGTAAGATAATTATTGTGAGTACGATACTTTTCATACACAGTTCCAAGTTTATGCCTTTATGAAACGACAGAGTATATCTTACAATCAGGTTTATAATAAAGTGAGCATAAAGAATACTCCATCCGTCATATTTTAAGAGTCAAAAAATGGGTGTGTTTAAGAATTAAAAAAAATGTGATATGTTGTGAGTGTTGATAGGTTGGTATGAGAGAGAAAGTAGGGTAGGGAGAAGTTAAGGGATAATTGTTGTGAGTATGACATGTAGGATCCACTTTCCATTTTAGAATTTTGACTCTTAAAATAAGACGCTATTTTAGAAAAATTTTGACTCTTAAAATAGGATATATGGAGTATACAACTCAAGAGATGCCCTTAGAAAGGGACACTAGACAAAGGCATGAGCAAGATCTTTATAAGCACGTGATGCATGGATATAAGTATACGTATATTTTAGGTTAACTGACATGACACGAGATAGCAACACCACCATCTACAATTGATTAAACAACATTTTTCATTTAACACCCACTTTATCACTCTATATCATTTTTTCTTTTTTCCAACTCATCCATTCAACACTCATTCAACTTTACATCCTACAATGGTTTGTTTAATTCTCAATTCAATACCCTTCCCACTCATCATCTTATACCCCACCACTTAAATTTTAGTTTCTATTCTTTAAATAAATATGAGGGTTTTTTGAGTGTTGAAATGGTTATTATTGGAATCTATTTCATTAAAATGAGGTTTTTTTTTTTTTGTATCCAAATCAAATGAAACTTGCATCTATTTATAGAGATTTTTTTTTTTAAATGAATTTTGGTGTAAAAAAAAATTTAAAAATCATTTACTGCAAAATAATTGAACTCAAATAATTGGGATGAAAATTGAAATCAGAAATTCCAAGAACCAATGGGTGAATGCCAAGTGTCACAACCAGAGAAAAAGAAAAAAAAATCGCCGGCTTGACGCGCCTTGTCTGGTGCGTGTGGCGCACGCGCCACGGCCGCCCTCTCAGATGCCGCCGCGTGTCCCAGTCGGCTGACAATTTTCCCATTCAACTTTGTTGAATCCATTCAACAAAACGCCATTCAACTCTCCATTCAACTCCTCATTGCACCCATTAAACACATTAATCCCATCCAACACCCCCATTCAACACTCCCTCGTAGATGGTCAGGTTGAAACAAACAAAAGTTACTTTAATGAGTCAAAGTGGAAAGATGGTCTAACTTTAACTTTTATGATCAATTCGATTATATTTAATTATTAATGAAAATTTAATTATTTTTTTACAGTCTTAAAAATTATTATTATTAAGAGCATCTTTAAGAATTTTTGCATTAAAACTCTAAAATTGTGCAACTCCAGCATCAAATATTTTTCATGATCATCTCCAACAGCGTACTTCAAATCTTGCACCAAATCAAAATATTCTCATAATTCTTTATCATTAATTTAATTAAAATGATAACCATTAATCATATATTATTATTAGTAATATGATTCAAATTACATTATACTAAATATTATGTTATATAATAAAGTAATTAAATAAGAAAATTAATAAATTTTAAATGAATATTCTATGTTTAAAATACAAATATATAAGAAAAAAAATACTAAATATGAAAATTAAAATAAAATGCTTCAAAATTAATATTATATTGAAAAATGATAACTAAATGGAACAATAAGTTACATGATAATGATAGATAAACATTTAATTCTCTAAATTAATATATATTTTAAAATATTGATTATACAAGGCCACAACATTTAATTCTCTTAAGTATTATTTCAATTTCAAAAAAGAAAAGAACAAAAAGTGGGGTGGGGGGGTCCACGGAGAACGGTCAGTTTCATAACAAAACAAACAAAAAAAGAGGGGGAAAGGGGGATAACGATCGGTTTCATAACAAAAAAAAAAAAAAAAAAAAAAAAAGAGAGAGATACTCACTCCGCCCCAAAATGATTTTCATACTTTTTTCAAACATTACTACGAAGGAACTTTGAGCTATGATTTTAGGTTGATTAATTTATCCTAATGAAAATCTAAAACTTGTTATTGATAGTATTGATGATTATGTGTCAATAACAAGTTTTAGATTTTCATTAGTACAATTGAGTCAACCTAAAATTATTGCTCAAAAATCATTCGCAATAACGTTGAAAAAAGTATGAAGATCATTTCGGAACGGAGGGAGCATATCCAAGGCCACACCAGTTTAGCGCAAACAATAGACTGATTGTTGAAGATGGGTTTTGCACTAAAATTTGGCTTTTTGAAGTTTTGAAGTAACTCTCGGAGATGGTTTAATAGTATATCTAATGCGAACGATAACAATTTTTAGATTTGCATAAGATAATAGTGCCTCAGACCCAAGTCACTTTAATAGGCTAATATATTGCTGAGGGTTTGAGCTTGGCAGGGAACATCAGTAAATCACTTTCTTTTGTTATTTTTCTAATGTTAATTTAGTTGAGGGTTGAGGCTTGGTTGATTAAATATATCCAATTATGGAAAATCTCTAATAAATAACAGCAAGATTCAAACATTAATTATAACAGACCAGGAGAGGAACATAATTAACCTGCATTTTACAAAACACAAATCAACTAAATAACAGCGACAATTCTATTCCTTCAAAAAAAAAAAAAAAAAAACAGTCACAATTCTATAATGTCCCTAAAGGAGTGGCCCAGTAGTGGTAAAGTCAAGCCTCACCCTCGATGAGTACTAGGGTTCGATCCCTTTCCTCCCCTCCTTATGGCGTGGACATCGTCAAAAAAAACAAAACAAAAAAAAACAGCAACAATTCTAATCAACCGCAAGAGAAGTAACAGAAAAATAAATTAAAAGTGCTAAAAAGATGCATTTTCTTCGTACGTAAACAGCATATTTGTTGGTTTAATTCGCGGGCGTTGGATGATGATCATACGGTATAGGAATCACATGGAGCTGATTTTTCCTTCGAACTGTCAGTCCAAACGCCTCTGCCATCTCAAGATGTTCCGGTTTCATTCCCCCTGGAAGTTTCCAATCAAAATGGTATAACAAGTTTGCCAGTTGCAGCTGAATATTGGCTAATGCATAAGATATGCCCGGGCACGACCTTTTACCCGCCCCAAATGGAATGTAATTAAAATCTCCGCCCCTAAAATCAACATTATTATCAAGAAATCTGTCCGGATTAAAAGAATCAGGTTCGGACCAATATTTTGGGTCGTGGGAAATTGCCCATGCGTTAATATAAACACTAGTGTTGGCAGGAATGGTGTAACCGTTGATCTTACATTCAACGCTGTTCATTCTTGGGAGTAAGAGTGGAGCAGAAGGGTGAAATCGTAATGTTTCTTTGATTACCGCTTGTAAGTATTTCAGTTCGGGAAGTTTTGATTCGTCGATTTTTCCCTTTTCACGAAAAGCTGCCCTTACTTCAGCTTGTGCCTTGTTCATCACTCTAGGGTTTCTGATCATTTCCGACATTGCCCATTCCGCATTTGTTGACGACGTTTCACTCCCCGCAACAACTATGTCCTGAAATGGGAAGAAAAATGAGCTTTTAATTTAATTAGGGTAAAGTTGGTGTGGTGAAATGAGGTTGATCGAGTAAAAGGAATGTGCACATAATATTTTGGAGTATGTGAATACATGCTACATACTCACTCTGACCCGAGATGGTGTATTCATTTGTCATTTTGTATTGTCTCAAAAACATCTTCTCATTTCTACAATTTAGATTTAAATATGCATAAACACAACATGACTAGTGAAGCAAATGTTCATATTTTTTTTTAATAATTTTCAAAATCCTGTGTTTCTTAAAAAAAAAAAAAATCGACATTTTTAAAAACGTTGCACTAGAGGAGCGTTAATTAACAAAAGTACTAACCAAAATGACGGCCTTAATGTTCTCATCCGTTAACGGGAACTCAAGATCCTGCTCATTCGTCTGAACCTTCAAAAGAACATCAAGCAAATCATCTTGTTCTTGAATCTCTCCGGACCCGCCCGTTTTCTTCATCTTCTCCCTGTGGCTATCCATAAGATCATCAAGAATCTCCTCTACTTTCTTCTGCATTTTCTTAAGTTGATATCTTCCCAAGACTTGCATCAATTTGAACGACGGGAACATATCAGCAATGTTAAAGCTAGCCAACTCACTAAACTCCTTCACTAGCTCAACAAACTCATCTTGATTCTTAATCTTCTTACCAAAAGCCGCCCTAGCCGTGTTAGCATATGCAAGCGAAAACAATCTTTGGCTCAAGTTAATCGCCTCTTCCCCATTGGTGGGAATCGAGTTAATAAGATTAGAAACCTCCTCTAATCTAAGAGGACTGAGGCCATTAACACGCTTCGTGCTCAGAAGCTCCATCGTACTGATTTTACGCATTTGTCTCCAGTAGTTTCCATAAGGGGAAAAGAAAATGTCAGTAGACTCGTAATGGAAGACCCTCGAGGCCAAGACGTAGGGCCGGTTAGCAAAGACGACCCCATTCGTTTTCATGATCTTTTCGGCAATATCTGGGGAAGAAATAACGATGGAAGGAACTTGGCCTAGTCGAAGGTACATTAAAGGTCCATATTTCTTGGACATGTCTCTTAGAACATGATGGGGTAACTTGCCAACAAGTTTGTGCAAGTTGCCAATGAAGGGCAAATTTTTTGGTCCGGGGGGCAGGTTTGTGACCTTGGACCTTTTCAAAAATCGAACCACATTGAATAAAAAGAGAAGAAATGTTATCAAGAGGTACAAAATTGAGAGTAAACGAAACTCCATTGAAAATATCAAATGTACTAAGATTTGGATGTTGTTATGATGATGATCAAATGATCTCCTTTTATCACGAAGCCATTGGTGACTATTCCCTCCGTCCAGTTTAAAGTTCTTAGTTTCACTTTGCACTGAGATTAAGAAAAAGAAAATATTATGAGTATGAAAAGTAAAGTAAGAGAGAGAAAATGAGTAAGGAGTTTTTGTTGTGAGAATGATAAGTGGATCCATTGTCCATTTTTAAATAATAATTAAGAACCTTAATTTGAGACAATTTGAAAAAAAGTAAGAACTTTAAACTGAGTCAGAGAGAGTAATTGATTTTCATTCTCTCTTTCGCTATCTTTTATTCTCCCCGTCCCGAAAAAAATATTATTGTTGACAAGTAAAAGTTTTGAAGTTTTTAGCTATGTTTCTTTGATTGCTTCAATTTATTTATATGGTTTGAGTGGCACTTCATAGGCATTGCAATGCTTGTCGATCTATTAATATGATTAGTATAGAATGATCACAAAACTTTTTTTTTTGAGCAAATGATAACAAAACTTTATATCCTATTTAGTAGTGTGACATTAAATTCATAAAAAAACTATATTAAAAATAAAAAAAATTATATTGAGTCGGAGTGAGTACTTTTCATCACGAGTTTACTTTTTAAGGAAACATAGTGAAAATGAAGGCATAATAAGTTTGAGTGAGTCTTGTGAAAAACGCTTTTTTCCTTGAGCAAAGGAAAAATGTGTTTTTCAAAGCACGCTGGGCATTATTATTCGAATCAATGGGTGGCATTTTCGTAAATACTGGCACTTGTTAACATTGATACTGGCACTTATTAAAAGTGCTAGTGGTAATGTTAATAACTGCCAGCCATTACACTGGCACTTGTTAACATTGACACTAATAAGTGTCAGTGGTAGTGTCAATAAGTGCCGGTGTACATGTGTTGGCACGTTTTTACACTATCGATGGCACTTACGATCAGCGCTAAACAACTTCCCGTTAATTACAAAAATGCCACCGCGCCAAACTTAAAAACACGTTTTACGCAAGTTTAAAGAAAAGAGAAAATTACCGTAGGGTCCCCCATTCTAAGCTAAATTACCACCTAGTCCACGCACATTTTCAATATTACCATGTAGTCCACGCACATTTTGAATATTCCCATTGTTAGGATTCATTGTTAGTGCACCCACCTTAATTTGATTGATCCATTCCACGTGTCTTTTTATGGACTTTAGGACCGCATGTAATGAAGTTCTACTTCAATTTTTAGATAAGTCCATTTCTAGATTTTTTGTTTTCAAGGCTGAGTATTGTTCGGTTGTATCATTAGCGGTTTAGTGCTTCAAGCCATCATTTTAAGAATGCCAGCATGGAGCTCTTCAATTCTCATCAAACCGCAGTTTGCATGTTTGATGAAACCGCACATCAAGACCATTCTTCAAACCGCCCTATGCTTGGTGAAACCGCAGAGCAGTTATTGAAGAATTAAAGAGATGTCATTTATTCCTTAGACAAACATTCCCTTATTGACAGTATAAGGATGTTGTTATGTCATGTCAAAATAACTCTAAGTTAACTTGGAGTTTCTGCAAGGAATGTCGGTTTGTCCATCAGTTTAAATTGTTTACCGTTAGTCCTTTCTGCAACAAAGGACAATTGTCAGGTAGTGGTGCAACAACTACCTAGGACTACAAGACAAAACCAAGGACGAAAATGACAGCTCAACCAATGGGATTTCGACAGCACTGTACCCTTCAGATTTGATTCAAATCTTTACCCAACGGTCACAAGGGTGCTCTGCCTATAAATAGCCTTCATTATTCAACAATGAAGGTTGCTGAGCTTCAAGAGATTCATTCCCAAGTATTCAAGTTTGCTTTGAAGAGTTAAACCCAGATATTCATATCTTCAACCATCTCCATTGCAAACCCAGTTCTTCATCAAAGCTTCAAGCCTAACAACCACTCATACTTAGCCTTTACACAGAAAGAATTCTATTTGCTCCACCATCATTTAGATACTTAGAGCATTTGATTTCTTTTCACACACACACCCGATTTATATGATCATATAGATTATATACTTCGAAAACACCGGTTGTTATTATAGCTTAGGTTAGACTCATTGTTTAGAGTTTAGATTTATCTTGTAAAACCTCCTCTAAATTAATACAAGTCTTATAGCTATTAGAAAATCCTAGACTAACCATCTAGGTAGAGGACGTAGTTCATTTAAGAACGAACCTCTTCAATTTGTGTGTTTGATCTTTATTTTCTGTCTTGATATTTATCTTTCTTGTTTGTGGTCTTGAACTTGTTTCCATATACGAAATGACTTGAAAGATGAATTGTGTTTTCCTTTAAACTTTAAGTTTAACTATTCTGTTGCATCATAGTGTTTTCTCAACCCGAGTCAAACTTCCAAACTCTTTAACTAACCTATTTGGCCAAACCGCAAACTCCGCTGTGCATTTTATCAGTTCGGTTCTTGTGCCTTGAACCGCAGTTGGCCAAACTGATAAGTACTCGGTTGATTTTAAGGGTATTTCGAAAAAGTTTCGGACCGCTATTCACCCCCCCCCCCTCTAGCGGTTCTATACCCTTGTTGCCCTCTGGGACCAACAAGTGGTATCAGAGCGTATCCACCAAACTTATTTTTACAAGCTTAACCGCTTGGGTGCTGATCCAATGGCAAACACAAACACCCATATGATGCAAACATCCAATTCGAATCACTTACCGATTCTGGATGAAGATAGTTTTATTTTTTGGAAAGATAGGATGATGAAACACATGATTTCATGTGATCGTAGACTGTGGACCGCGGTTACTGATGGACCATATGTCCCTATGAAAGCTAATCCACGTGCAGGAACCGCAGGAGAAGAAGCTGAAGTTAAGAAATTAGAAAGTGAATGGACTGATGCAGACCGCATCAATGTGGATTTTGATGGAAGAGCTATGTCCATGCTAGTGTCAGCTATTGACCTGAGGACTCATTCTAAGGTGCTTCACTGCAAAACCGCAAAGGCTACCTGGGATGCTATAGTTGATTTTCTGGAAGGAGATTCAGATACCAAGAAGAACCGCCTCTATCAACAGAGAAGACTCTTTGACTATTTTGTTAAAGATCCTAAGGAATCTCTTAGACAATGCTATGAGAGGTTTATTGATATTGTTAACGTTTGTTTTTCTCTTGGACATGTCTATTCTAATACAGATTTGAACATGAGATTCATGCAAGCACTTGGTAGCAAATGGCTGATCAAAACTACTAACATTGAAGACAACAAGGACTTGGAAGCTCTTGATCTTCGACACTTGTATGCCATGCTGAAGGTTTTTGAATTTAAGCTTGAAGAGGTCCATGAAACCGAAAGCAGATTTAAGACCCTCTCTCTAGCTGCATTCAACAATACCTCATCTCCTGTCTACAATCCAGACCATCATCAAACCGCTCCTCACCTCCACTTGCAAACCGCTCCTCCTGACCAAAATGTTCCTAGATATAATCCTCAAACCGCACCTTCTGAATATTACCAGCAGTCTCAACAATCCTATCCTCAATCACATCAACCATATCCTCAATCTTATCAATCTTATCAGCAGTCTCATCAATCCTACACTCCTCCTCAAAGTTCTTATGCTCAGAGTGTAGGATCACAATCCTCAAGTTCTACTCAAGTTGATTTTGATGAAATGGATGATGAAGAATTTGCTTTGTATGTGAAGAGATACACCAAGTTCAGGAAAAATAATAGATCTCAATTTCCATCCAAAGGCCCAGCAAAGTTTGTCCCTCCAACCAGATTCAACAAAACTGCAGATCCCAAGACAAGGGAAGACTTGGTTTGTTATAACTGCAGACAACCAGGTCACTTTGCGTCAAGTTGTCCTAAACCGCGCTATGAAGCCGCGCCAGCAAAGAAACCATTCAACAAGAAGTTCGTGAAAAGAAGAGGAATGGTAGCTGACCAAGGAGATCAACCGCTGACATGGATGGGTTCAGACTCAGATGAAAGTGATGATGAAGAAACTGCTAATCTCTGTCTCATGGGATTTGAAGAAAGAATTGAAATTGACGAAAGCCTTCCACTGCCAAAACAACAAATGAAGTCAGTTTCACCTAAGACTCCTGAGGCTAGATCAAGCAGAGCTCCTACAACACCAAACTACACTCCCGAGGTTCAAGCAGACCAAAGTCATGATGATCAGGTACTAGAACGTGCAAACATTATATGTCAACAACACACTGTACTTAAAAAGGCATATAAACTAATGGCTGCGGAACTTGAAGAATCCCAACGTGTATGTAAATCCCACAAGGAGGAAATTGAAAATCTCAAGCTCCAAATTGCTGGGGTATCTACTATTGTGGATGAAAACCGCTATCTGAAGGACAGAACCGAGGTACTTCTCACCCAAATCCATGATCTAACCGTACAAAGGGATGACCTCCAAAAAGTGACCGATGTATGGACCAAGTCTGGTGTCACTGTGGAACAAATCCTAAATTCACAAATTCCTACTTCGGATAAAAGTGGATTGGGGTTTAAAACCGATGATGGGTGTAAGTGTCCTTGTCTCTGTGCCGAAGGTGGTGTGAAACCTACTGAACAAACCAAAGAAATTCCTAAGGTTAATCATGCTGGTAAAAAGGGCTCAAAACAAGAAATCAAAAGGCAAAATTATTTCTTTGAGTACCCTAAAAACCAGACTGGGAGAGATTCAAAGTGGAAAGAGAAATCCATAGCGGCTGAGGCAACCAAGGAAGTATTGAGTGATGAAACCGCTCCTAGTCGGTTTAAGGAAATTCCTATCATTTTCCCTAAAGCCGCACCTAAGAGGAAGGTTGAGCTCAAGAAGGTAATCTTTGTTAAAGCCAAAACCGCTGACCCAGTAAAACATGAGAAACCGAAGGTCAGTAAAGGGTTTGTAAAACCGCAACCAAAACCTGGATTTATTCATTGTGCTATTTGTGCTGATTTTGGTCATAGTGCTGGTCATTGTCTTTTAAGATTCACACCCAATGCCAAGGGACGTAAAAATCCTAAGGTCAAACAAGTGTGGGTCCCAAAAAGCTGCTAACCCTAGGACCCAAGGAATAAGGGGGACCAAAACCTTTCATGTTTATTTTTCAGATTTCATGTTTTATGGCTGGAACCGCGAAGAAGAAGAAGGATCTCTGGTATTTGGATAGTGGATGCTCACGACACATGACTGGAGATTCCGAACTACTCTGCAGTTTCATCCAAATGAAAGGTCCCCCAGTAGTGTTTGGTAACAACAAGAAAGGAGAAACAGTAGGATATGGAGCAATCAAACGAGGAAAGGTGACTATTGAAAATGTGTCATTAGTAGAAGGACTCAAGCACAACCTTCTCTCCATATCTCAGTTTTGTGACAAAGGAATGAACTGCATCTTCACATCAACTAACTGTTATATCAAAGATGCTTCCTCTGAAGTCACTCTACTGACTGGCAACAGAACAGGTGATGTTTATATGATAATTTGAGTAATATTGTTTCTATTGCTGACCTCTGTTTTGTAGCCAAAAACATAAGTGAAAGCAGCTGGTTATGGCATAAGCGGCTCAGCCACTTGAACTTCAAGTATCTAGCAAAACTGCACAGGGATGGTCTAGTAAAAGGACTACCCAAAGTGGCTGACCATCATGATGAAAAGTGCAAAGCATGCCAGCTTGGAAAGCAGCCCAAACAGTCATTTCCTAGTAAAACCGCACCTTCAACGAACCGCTGTTTGCAATTGCTGCACATGGATTTATTTGGACCTGTCCCAACCGCCAGTATTGGAGGAAACCGCTATACACTTGTGGTGGTTGATGATTATTCAAGATATACATGGGTGGAAATGATGGCCTCTAAAGATGATACTTATGGCATCGTAACCGCTCTCTTTAGACAGCTCCAAACTCAAAAATTGGATGACATTGTTGCCGTGCGTTCAGATAATGGAACCGAATTTACAAACAATGGTGTTGCTCAATATTGTGATGATCATGGAATTGATCATAACTTCTCTGCCGCTGGGGTTCCACAACAGAATGGAGTTGTAGAAAGAAAGAACAGGACTTTGATTGAAGCCGGGAAGACAATGATTGCAGAAGCAAAGCTTCCCAAATACTTCTGGGCCGAAGCCATCAATACCGCATGTTTCACCCAGAACCGCTCCCTAATCATCAAAGTTCACAATAAGACTCCTTATGAATTGTGGAGAGGCAGATCACCCAACATTGCCTTCTTCAAGATATTTGGATGCAAGTGCTACATCTTGTACAATGGCAAAGAGTATCGAGGTAAATTTGATGCTAAGGCCGATGAAGGTATTTTTGTTGGTTATTCAAAACACTCCAAAGCTTTTCGTTGTTTCAATAAGACATCTTTAAAAATTGTAGAGTCAGTCCATGTTACATTTGATGAACATAATCTTCTTGAGCCACATATGGCTCCAAATGTTGCTGATGATTTCAGTGGTTTTGAGACAGGTACATCTTACCTTAATCGTGCAACCGCAAATAACCAACCTACTCAAACCGCTCCATCAGGTTCTCCAGCCGCTCCAAATCAAACCGAAGGTGTTGCTGTAGAACCGCATTCTTCTGATCCCATTCAAACCGTTGATCCAGTTCCCAACATCACCTTCAATGAAGATTTCAATGAATATCAAGAAGAGCCTCCTCTGGAAAATCTTCAAGAAATAGTGGTTCATGATGACCTCCCTCCAGAAATCAATGAGCATAGAGACCATACAACAACTAATGTTATAGGTCCTATCAATTCTGGTATTCAAACAAGAGGAAGCTTAACACATAGAGATAACCACAGTTTGTTCTCAACCGCACTGATATCTCAGATGGAACCGAAGAAGGTAGATGAAGCTCTAAGTGATCCAAGTTGGGTAGCTGCAATGCAAGAAGAGCTTAATCAGTTTGAAAGATGCAGAGTTTGGACTCTAGTTCCAAGGCCCAGAGATCACACTGTAATTGGAACAAAATGGGTATACAGAAATAAGATGGATGAAAATGGTACCATTACAAGAAACAAAGCAAGGTTGGTTGCTCAAGGTTATAGGCAAGAAGAAGGGATTGATTATGATGAAACCTTTGCACCTGTAGCCAGACTTGAAGCCATTAGATTGTTCCTGGCCTATGCCTCCTTCAAGAAATTCAAGTTATATCAAATGGATGTGAAGAGTGCATTTCTGAATGGTGAACTACAAGAAGAAGTTTATGTAGCTCAACCGCCAGGATTTGAAGACAACAAATATCCCAATCATGTCTTCAAGCTCAAGAAGGCCTTGTATGGACTCAAACAAGCTCCAAGAGCATGGTATGACACTCTATCTAAATTTCTTATTGAACAAGGCTTCTCTAGAGGTAAAATTGATACAACCCTATTTATTGCTAAACACAAAGGTCATTCATTATTAGTTCAAATATATGTTGATGATATTATTTTCGGTTCTACTAATGAGACTATGTGTGTTAAGTTTGAGAAGCTTATGAAAGGTAAATTTGAGATGAGTATGATGGGAGAGTTGACATTCTTTCTTGGACTCCAAATCAAGCAATGTCATGATGGAATTTTTATCAACCAAGCCAAATATACCAAAGATTTGATCAAGAAATTTGGGCTTGAAACCGCTAAGCCAGTTGATACCCCAATGCAAAAGGCCTGCAGTTTGGATCAAGATGAACGAGGTAAGAAAGTTGATCAGACTCTCTACCGAGGTATGATTGGTTCTTTACTTTACTTAACTGCTAGTAGGCCAGATATCATGTTCAGTGTTTGTGTTTGTGCTAGATTTCAAGCTGACCCTAGAGAATCTCATCTTATTGCTGTTAAAAGAATTATTAGATATTTATGTGGATCTGTTAACCTTGGACTTTGGTACTCCAAAGAATCTTCATTTGATCTATTAGGTTATTCAGATGCTGACTTTGCAGCATGTAAGATAAGCAGAAAGAGCACAAGTGGTACTTGTCAGTTCCTTGGAACCCGGCTTGTATCATGGTCCAGCAAGAAACAAGCATCGGTTTCAGTCTCAACCGCTGAAGCTGAATACATTGCGGCTGGAAGCTGTTACTCTCAAATTCTCTGGATGAAACAGCAGTTGGAAGACTATGAAGTATTTGAGAAAAACTGCCCTATCTACTGTGATAGTACTGCAGCTATATCAATCTCCAACAATCCAGTACAACACTCAAAAACCAAGCACATTGACATAAGATATCATTTCCTCAAAGATCATGTTGAAAAGAAGAACATTTTCCTAGCAAAGGTGGGAACCGACGATCAAATTGCAGATATTCTCACCAAACCGCTCGAAAATTCTAGGTTCTTTCATCTACGAGGAGAAATGGGTATGCTGGAACTTACTTAATATAATTCATGCCTATTTATTCTTGTTCTAATAATATTTGTCAAGTATTTTGGCTCTATTAAGAAAATGCAAATAGTTTGCGGTTCAATAGACAAAACCGCAACAAGATGGTTCGGCTAAAGATTCCACTCAAACCGAAGAGTCAAGTAGAACAATTTCAGTTTTATCCAAACCGAATTGTCAAAGCAAGGTTTCGGTTTTCTCTACTGAAACCGAATATAGATCTGAAAGATATCGGTTTCACCAAAACCGATAATAAGGAAAAGGTAAGTCGGTTTACGCAAAACTGCTCAGGTATGAAATTGCATTTTAGTCCCTACTTTATGTCACTTCATTCATTAAGGACCTTTTTGCAATTATCTCTGCCGCATTAAATGTGAATCGACAGGTACACTGACGGTTGAGTTTCCTTAGCCGTCATGCCCGCTCCACTACCCGAGGTGGTTAATTGAGTATAAAAGACAAACCATTTTTCAATTTATCTTTTTACCTTCTTACTCTTTTTAGCAAAAACCCCTCTCTCTCCTCTGTACGCATTCATCCTTCTCTCTCTCTGTTCTCACTAAATTTTCTTACTTAAACAAAATTTTCTATGGCACCAAAGAAATCAATTGATCTTGCTTCTTCTTCTACATCATCCAAACCATCGAAGCCTGATATGGTATGAAATTCTGAACCCTAACTCAGTATATCTCACTTATCCGCCATTGTTGAAGCTTAAAAGCTTGTTCATCTTCCTTTGATCATTTTATGCTTTTTCTTCAATTTCTTGTTGGTTTGTGTTCGCATTTACTTATATACACTGATTGATTACTTTGTTTTAAGATTTGTGTTCGATTTTGAGCAAAATCAATTTTGGGGTTATTTGGTGTTCTTGCGAAATTTTGCAGATTCTGGGTTCATGTGTTGTTATTTGTCTTAGTTTATTTAGAACTTTGTTAGAATCTACTCTCTGTGATCATTTTGATATAATTTTTCCATATTTTGGTTAAGATTTTGTTTTGCATATTCATACTCTGTTCTTCGTGTTCTTCATGCATTCAAACTCTTTTTCAAAATTTTCCCTCTTTGATCCATTTTGCCTTCACTATTCCTTCATTCTTTGTTTTTACATTTTTACCCTTACTCTCCTTGAACCGCCTGTTTTCATTGTTAGGATTCCTTGTTATAGTTTGTAGTACTTAATCAAACCGCGGTTTGCTTAAGGATTCAAACTATCATTCTTTAAATTATTTCTAACTAAGAATGTCTTTTAGGATCCCTCAAACTTTGTTCCCGGTTCTAGGATTCTTGAGAATGAACTTAAACAAGATGCAGTTGGAAGGAAGCTCCTCAAACTGTTGAATGATGCTAAACTGCTACCTCTGTTTCTTATGGATGAACCGCAGTTTGTTACTATTATCTGCGCCGAATTCTTTGAGAATGGGATCTCCACGAAGGCTGAATTACTAGATGTAAGAGGAGAACCGATAAGGGATCTGGAATCCGGTGAAATTAAATTTGAAGATGCTATCAAGTCCACCGTCTGTGGCAAAGAAGTGATCCTAACCGCTTCCAAGATTGCAGTTCTAGCTGGTCTTGAGAACTCTGGAGTTATGGGGATAAAACCGGAACTTCTAAGCAATACTACAATGGAGCTGATTGGAGTTAACTCTTTCTCCACCAAGAATTCCTCCAAAAAGGACTTTGGAGAGGTGATGGCTCATCTTTGTGAACTGGTAGATTCTGGAGTTATGTGCAAGAATGGAAACCACAACAACTTTACAAGTGAACAGTATGCTTACTGTGTGGCCATTCTTAAAGGGAAGAAACTGCACTGGCCCAAGGTTGTGATGAAGGAGATTATAAATGCTCTAAACCGCCTCCATGCTGCTAAAGCCGCTGGAAAATCCAAGGTCAGAACTCATTGCAGGTTGCTGACAAAGTTCTTGCATCAAGATACTGCCATTTTCAAGTTCTCTACTGAACACAAGGACTATTGGTTGGATCCTAGTGAAAAATCTATCTTTGGACTGTCAAGACTTGATACCTTCAGAACAACCTTTGGATGGCGGTTTGCTCAAACTGTTTGGAATGAGGACCCTCTTCCTGAAGCCAAACGTGGCCCATTTCCTGAAGCTCGGCTCAACAAATCAGGGAAACCGTATGCTGGTGCCATTGCTGATCAGGCCCATGCTACGCTGCTAAGAAATGAAGGTCAAACTGCCACTCTAAACCGACTGGGGTTAAGTCATTTAGCTCAAACCGCGGTACAGGCTGAGGGGGAGCCTGCGGTTGAGGGGGAGCCTGCAGCTCGGTCTATACCTGCGGCTCGTCCCAAGGAAACCGCCGCTCCAAGGAAAAGAAAGGGAACTGCTCAAATCCCTTCGGTTATTACAAAAGCAAACCTATCCAAACCGCCTTCCAAACCCTTATCCAAACCGTCATCTAAACCTTCATCTTCTTCAACCCTTTTCTCCCCATCAGACTATCTCCTACTCTTTCAAAACCGCCTTCTAAACCCTCTATTCCCAAACCTCAAGTTAAACCCCTCTCTCCAGTACATCAAAATGTGGAGAAATCCTTAAATTTTGCTAAGGATGCCTCCTCTCTTAAAGCCGCCAAGGCAAAATCCATTCCAGAACTTATCCCCTCACCTCATCTTTTTCTTCCTATCCCTTCTCCTCCTAAACCTTCCACTTCTAAACCGCCATCTGTTCAATTCTCTGAAGAACAGTTGGCTGAAATTTTCAAAGCCTTCCCAAACCTTAAACCTTCCTCTCAAACCGATCCTGAGCAGACCGAAGTGTCTGAGGATGCGGTTCTAGTTGAACAAACCGCTGTATCTACCATTGTGGTTCAGCCTGAGCAAACCAATGAGTTTGAGGCTGCAGCATTGCCTGAGCAGACTGATATGTCTGAGGCACTTGGTGAACCTGAGCAAGATGTTGAAGTTCTTGAGGTTCAACCGCCAAAGAAGAAGAGGAAGTTGGTGAAGAAAAGTGATTATGTAGAGCATTGGCAGTCAAGGCCACCAGGCGCTATTGACTTCAGTGAGGCTGACTACAAAAGAGATCACTCACCTCTTGAAGGAGCTTTTGCAAGAGAGCTAAGAGAAAGAGCTGAGATGAGGAAGGCAGGCATTGACCCAATGATGGTTGAGGTCTCTCCTCCTTCACTTAAAAGAAAGTTGGACTTTGATTCACCTGAGCATACTCCCTCTTCATCTCCTGATTTACCTTATGCTCCAACTCCGGTTTTGCCATCTACTTCTGTGTCGGTTCAACCACTGCCTCTTCCTTCAGTTCAACCGCTGGCTATTACTCAAGCTCAACCTCTCTCTCAGCCGCCAGTTCAGCTATCTCCACAGACATCGGTTTCATTCATTAAACCGAAGACAAAGAAACGAAAGAATGCTGCTGACTTAGCAAAATATTTGAAGCGGTTCAAAACTGAAACCTCTAGGGAAAGAAGGGCTGGAGCCCATGCTCGTGCCGCCGCCAAAGCCGAAGCTAGATTCTTGAAGGCTGGCCGCCCTAACCCTTTTGCTATCTTTCCCAAGGATGAGATGGAAGCCGCAGTTGAACACTTAATTCTTTCAGTTGCAGACAAAGTGATGGGTGAGATTGCCGATCAGGTACTCATGGATCCCACTCTTGCTAGTCAATTCTTTCTACAATTAACTGCTAGAGCCTATCCTCCTATGTTGAATTGGAGATTTGTGCCTTCACCTTCCATTCTTTTAAATGATGATTATTTGAGATTTCCTCTTCTTCCTTCTTCACCTCCTCAAACTGCAATTATCCCTATTCATTCTTTTCCCCTCTTTGATCCCATTGAGCTTGAAACCGCCCTTAGGATCTCTATGGGTGAAACCTTAGAAGAGGCACACATTCTGTTGAAAGGTAAAGCCAAGATGCCTTCTTCCTCCCATCAATTTGATGATGCCATCCAAATTTCTGATGATGATAATTCCAGTGATGAGCACATCCCTCCCTATACTCCTTCTGATGAACCGCCCTCTTCAATTCCTTCCTATCCAATTCTACCTCTTCATGCTTCAACCGCCGATTTGATAGATGCGGTTAGAAATATTCAATTTCATCAACAAACCGCCACTTCTCGGTTTGACACTCATCTCCTCACCATTCAATCTGATCTTGATGCCATTAAGGGGGAGAGAGTAAATGAGAGATTTGAAGATAGGTCAAGCCAACAACAGCTAGATGAGAGACTGAACTTAATCTTGGAAAATCAACTGGCCCTTCAAGATCTTGTCAGAACCAACAATGATCTTTGCAACTTAAAGTTTCAAGCCGTTGATGCTTCACTTCAATCTGTTGTTGAGAAACTGGATATTCTGGCCCAGCATGCGCTTGATTCTTCTGAGCTTATACTTCATAAAACCGGGAAACTTGTCAAACAAACCGCTGCAATTGAATTAAAGATTGATGAACCGACTGAAGTTCGGCTTCGTGCAGCTGACTTTGTTTTTGAAACCACCCGTGGATCCGGTTCTAGAAATGTTGATCAAACCGCTCCCGCTGTTAATGTTCAAATTGCACAAGAACAAGCTGCTCAAGATGCTCAAACCGTTCAGAACCAAACCGCAGATGATGCTGCTGCTGCAAGGGGTTCTGTTGCAGATGAAGTAGACTAGACCTCTTTTCTTAGTCTTTCTTGTTGGTATCTCTTGTAATTCATACATTGTAAGTTACTATCCTTTATGATTGAATTATAATGAGAATGACTGCATAGCATTCTGTTTCCAAAACTTTGTTTATTCAAACTGCTTGTTTGTGAAACAATGCTTGTATTTCTTAAAACCTCATGCACTACATTCATCATGAAAATACCTTTAAGTGCATTGTGTTTTAAACATTCAGTTTAAACATGCATTTCTGATCCTCAAAATCATATCATTCTTTATGCATCTGAATGTATTTCTTTTCTATCTCTTATTCATTTCCTTTATTTTTGATAGATTAGAAATCTATGATCTAGCATAGTGTGTGCATTGACTTGGGACATGCAATTTCATGAAATTTATTTCTGACATGTTCTTACCAAGTACAATGTTTTGCTATTATCATAGTGTGGTAATGGCATCAATCAAATAGGGGGAGATTGTTAGGATTCATTGTTAGTGCACCCACCTTAATTTGATTGATCCATTCCACGTGTCTTTTTATGGACTTTAGGACCGCATGTAATGAAGTTCTACTTCAATTTTTAGATAAGTCCATTTCTAGATTTTTTGTTTTCAAGGCTGAGTATTGTTCGGTTGTATCATTAGCGGTTTAGTGCTTCAAGCCATCATTTTAAGAATGCCAGCATGGAGCTCTTCAATTCTCATCAAACCGCAGTTTGCATGTTTGATGAAACCGCACATCAAGACCATTCTTCAAACCGCCCTATGCTTGGTGAAACCGCAGAGCAGTTATTGAAGAATTAAAGAGATGTCATTTATTCCTTAGACAAACATTCCCTTATTGACAGTATAAGGATGTTGTTATGTCATGTCAAAATAACTCTAAGTTAACTTGGAGTTTCTGCAAGGAATGTCGGTTTGTCCATCAGTTTAAATTGTTTACCGTTAGTCCTTTCTGCAACAAAGGACAATTGTCAGGTAGTGGTGCAACAACTACCTAGGACTACAAGACAAAACCAAGGACGAAAATGACAGCTCAACCAATGGGATTTCGACAGCACTGTACCCTTCAGATTTGATTCAAATCTTTACCCAACGGTCACAAGGGTGCTCTGCCTATAAATAGCCTTCATTATTCAACAATGAAGGTTGCTGAGCTTCAAGAGATTCATTCCCAAGTATTCAAGTTTGCTTTGAAGAGTTAAACCCAGATATTCATATCTTCAACCATCTCCATTGCAAACCCAGTTCTTCATCAAAGCTTCAAGCCTAACAACCACTCATACTTAGCCTTTACACAGAAAGAATTCTATTTGCTCCACCATCATTTAGATACTTAGAGCATTTGATTTCTTTTCACACACACACCCGATTTATATGATCATATAGATTATATACTTCGAAAACACCGGTTGTTATTATAGCTTAGGTTAGACTCATTGTTTAGAGTTTAGATTTATCTTGTAAAACCTCCTCTAAATTAATACAAGTCTTATAGCTATTAGAAAATCCTAGACTAACCATCTAGGTAGAGGACGTAGTTCATTTAAGAACGAACCTCTTCAATTTGTGTGTTTGATCTTTATTTTCTGTCTTGATATTTATCTTTCTTGTTTGTGGTCTTGAACTTGTTTCCATATACGAAATGACTTGAAAGATGAATTGTGTTTTCCTTTAAACTTTAAGTTTAACTATTCTGTTGCATCATAGTGTTTTCTCAACCCGAGTCAAACTTCCAAACTCTTTAACTAACCTATTTGGCCAAACCGCAAACTCCGCTGTGCATTTTATCAGTTCGGTTCTTGTGCCTTGAACCGCAGTTGGCCAAACTGATAAGTACTCGGTTGATTTTAAGGGTATTTCGAAAAAGTTTCGGACCGCTATTCACCCCCCCCCCCCTCTAGCGGTTCTATACCCTTGTTGCCCTCTGGGACCAACACCCATCTAGTCCATTAAAATTATAGAATCCCGAAACTACCCCTTATTTTCAATTAAAACAGAAACCCCTCCCCTCTCCTCACATTCAGACGCAAATTGCGTTCTCTCTCTACTTTCTTTCACTGCTTTCTCTCTCTTCTCCATCCCCACCTCCGGCAACCCCATCCGGCCACCTCCGGCCACCTTTCCCTTCCCCATCGCCGGCGACCCTTCCTCTTCACCTCCGGTGACCTTTCCCCTCGATTTCCGAACCCCGGCGACCATCACAATGCGTTTTCACTCTCCTCCATCCCCCACCTTGGGCGACCCCTCATCTCCCCTATCTCCGGCGACCTTCTCCCAGTACAAACGCCCTCCTTAGCCATGGCTGAACCTAGAGGAGTTCTAGGCGACAACCACGAGCCAACAACCGTCGAAAAATTCCGGCCAAGATGCCAAAATCCGAATCAAAAACAAAAAACTGCACCTCCAGAATTCGGACTGTAAAAACGCGATTCCCGATGATTGAACCGTTGGATCGTCTTCAAATTTCTTGAGGGAGTTCGCAACACCTAAACGCTACTTTCCACCGTTGGGATCTTCCAAAATATGACCGGTGCCGGAGATATGGCCGACGGCCGAACTAGAAAAAACCCAAAAAAAATCGTTACCCCTATCTCCGGCGACATTCTACCTAACCTCGGCGACCCTCCCTCCCCGACCCAAATGCGTCCCTCACCCTCTCAACCCAACAAGCTCCAGCCGGCCAACTGTTCAGATTCAACCAAATCGCCCAGCCATCTCACCATCGCTGGCCAACTCCGGCGACCCCATCCCTCCCCTAACCCCGGCGACCCTGCAGCTCCTTCTCCGTCACCGGCCACCCTTACACCATCTCCGTTCACCCCTCCCCACCTCCGGCAATTACAGATATAGCCCTCACCTCTCTCTCTCTCTCTCTCAATGGCGAACCTGCAACTCCTTCTCTGTCACCGGTCACCCCTCCCCCACTCTTTCTTCGGTCACCGCTAGCTCCGGCGACTTCCCTCAAAGTCGGTTTGTTTGTTGTTGTTGTTGTTGTTTTTTTTTTTTTTTTTTTTTTTTGTTTGGGAAATGAGAGTACAACTGTGAATTTGTTATTGGAACAATTGCGAACTTACAATTGCGAGCTAACATTTGCGAACTTACAATTGTGAACTTACAACTGCGAACTTGTTAGAAGAAGTGCGAACTTACAATTGCGAACTTGTTTTTGGAACAAGTGCGAACTTGTTATAGAAACAATTGCGAACTTACAATTGCGAACTTGATTTTGGAACAAGTGCGAACTTGTTATTGAAACAATTGCGAACTTGTTCTTGGAACAATTGCGAACTTGTTTTTGGAACAAGTACGAACCTGTTCTTGGAACAAGTGCGAACTTACAATTGCGAACTTACAACTGTGAACTTTTTCTTTTAAACAAATAGTAATTTTTTTTTATAAATGTGAATTTGTTCTTGGAACAAGTGGGAACTTACAATTGCAAACTTGTTTTTGAAATAATTGCGAACTTACAATTGCAAACTTACAATTGCGAACTTACAACTATGAACTTGTTCTTGAAAAAAAATAGTTTTTTTTTTTTTAATGTTTGAATTTGTTCTTGGAATAACTGTAAACTTGTTTTAGAATAATTGTGAACTTGTTCTTAAACAACTGTGAACTTACTGATTAGTTCACAGTTGTTTGGTCGCCGGAGTTGGTGGTCGCCGGATTCGATTGTGTTCTTAGTAGTTTTGTTGACAACTGTGAACTTACTGATTAGTTCACAGTTGTTTGGTCGCCGGAAATGGTGGCCGGAAAATGGTCGCCGGAAAATGTTGGTCGGAGGTGGTCGCCGGAAATGGTGGCCGGAATATGGTCGCGCGGAAAATGGTGGTCGGAGGTGGTCACCGGGAAACGGTGGACGGAGGTGGTTGCCGGAAAACGGTGGTCGGAAAATGGTGGCCGCCGGAAACCGGTGGCCGGAGGTGGTCGCCGGAAAATGGTGGCCGGAAATTTTTGCCGGGAATGGTCGCCGGAAATGTTCCCGGAAAATATTCCCGGAAAAGTTGCCGGAAAGGTTGCCGGAAAATGGTGGCCGGAAAATATTGCCGGAAAAGGTGCCGGAAAAAGGTTGCCGGAGGTGGTGGTCGGCCGGAGGTGGTGGCCGGTCGGTCAAAGTTGTTGACCGGTGAGAAGGTGAAAGGTTGAGGAGGGATGGGTAATCATGTAATTTCCAGTCATTTAGTAAGGGCATTCATGCCCTTCTAATATCCCTTAGACTAGGTGGTAATATTGAAAATACCTTAGACTAGGTGGTAATTTAGATTCTAATGAGGGACTAAATGGGAGTTGCCCCTAAAGAAAAACACGTTTTTTCCCAGATAGTTACTTAAAGATTCGCTGGCATTACATGTAAATAGTTAAAGCAGCAATCCATTGTTGACTCAATTATTTAAGCATAAGAAGACATTAAGTTATAATGGAAAGACCAACAGAGCAGCAAAACTTATGTAACCAATTTTAAAAGAATGGGTCCGAATTGGTCACCACTATGAATGCTTATGTCAGATTTTCTGTATTATGTTTGTATTTAAAATTTGCATTTTTTATTAAAATAAAAAATAAATAAATAAAACTTTTGCATCCCAGGTCCATTATTAAAAGTACTCTTTCGGTCTTTCTTTAATTTACAAAAATGAGTTTTAACATAAAAATAAGAAAATAATTGAAAGGACGATGTGTTATGACTTGTGATTGTAAATAGTTTAGTGAGAGAGAAAAATTAAATTGGAGAATAGTGAGCGAATAATTGTTGCGGGTATTATAAATTAGTCTTTTTATTTAAAAAAAAACATTAAAGAGAGGCACTCAATTCAATACAATGTCAGGGGAGATAGAGAAGTTGGTAATGGAGATCTTTTTCACATCTAAAAACACATTTCCCTAATAGGAAAATTTGGCTTCATTAGCCAATGTTAGAGTAGGTGCCAGCCTGCCAGGTGTTAAAAAGTGGAGTATCTGCTTGTGCAGAATAAAAAACATAATCCGACCGAATAATAATCAAATCGGATCAATGGATTTGGTTTGTTTCTGATTTTTTTATTTTGAACAAACAGCACTTCATTAATAAAATTCGAGTCCAAATCATTTGTGCCACTTCGTGTGCCACAAATCATCTAATGGCTCACAGTTATTGATATTGGTATTATTGTAATATTATTATGTAAACATGTGAACGGTTGGATTAAAAGTGGTACATGGAGTGGCACACAAAAGTGGTACAGGAGATCTCAACTCATAAAATTCAATGAGAATGACATTCCACAATAGTCGGAGTCTTATTCTAAATAAACAATTTCGATCACAAAGTACAATCAAAAACAAATTGTCAGGCTCTACGAAAAAGCCTAACTTGTCTCGAATGTATTCAAGCCTCAAACCAAATTTTCATTGAGCACCCGCACGAACAGTGACTTTGGACGCCCAAATGTTTCTCTAAGTATAACTTGGACACTGCCCAACATTGGCTTTCAAAAAATCCCCACACGGAAAATGTTTGACGCTGAAAACACGATAACGTAAAACATTTGGGTTGACAATAAATATCGAACCAAACATTCCAAAGCATTACAGAAAAGAAAAATCCAATAAACACACAAAGGCTCTCAACTAATGGAGAGAAGGCAAAGGCTCTCGACAAATGAGAGAATACGAAGGCTCTCGACGTAGGAGAGAAGACGAAGGTTCTCGACAAAGGAGAGATAACAAGCAATAACGAGAGAAAAGCTTTGATTGCACGATGAAATCGATTGCGAGAAGAACGATTGTTATGGCCATTTTGACCACCACCAAGTCTCTTCAAATCCATTAACTCTGAATCTAATTTGTAAATCAGAACTTATTGAAATAAAAAGAAAAACAAAACTATAAACAAGACAAATATCGGGCGAGATCCGGCGACAAATATCAGACAAAATCCGACGAAAATCGCCGGATCTCGCCCGGCAATCACTCTGCTGTGTTGGTGGTTACTCTAATGGTAATGGTGATGGTAATGGAGAAGATGAGAGAAACCGAGAAAGACAATTACTTGTTTCTGATTTTAAATTGCTATAGAATCAGTTAATTGATTTGGTCTGATTTTGATAAATATGAGAAAATTACCTCCTAGTCCCTAGCTAATAACGAATCTACATATTAGGACAAGGATATTTTTGACTTACGTCCTAGTCTCACAAAATATTTTATCTAACCAAATAATCCCTCACCACTTTAAAATGTGATAAGTGCACCCATTTTCTTTATAATCATGCAGCAACACAAAAAAAACACAACACACATACTCTCTCTCTCTCTACCTCCCCTCCAACTCCGGCCACCCCTCCCTCCCCACCTCCGGCGACCCCTCCGATTCCCCTCCTTCTGGCGACCCCTCCGATTCCCCTCCTCCCGGCGACCCCTCATCCGGCGACCTCCCATTCCTCTGAGCGCCCCTTCCCTTCCTTTACCCTCACACTAAAACACAAACTGACCGGCGAATCTGACCTAATACCCTTTTTTTTTTGTCATCCCTCCCACTGCACTGGCCGGCCCTTCCCTCCTCATCCCCATCATCCTTGTTCTTAAGTACCTCCCGTCCTCTTCCCTCACACGCACACTAAAACACACACCGACCACCGGCGAATCAGACCTAACCTCTTTTTTTTTTCCCGGTCATCCCTCCCACTTCTCCGGCCCATGTTTACCGTGGTTGTATCAGAGCCATGGTTGTATCAGATTTGGATGTCTCAGATCTGTCTTGAAATATGCAGATCTGCATCAAATCTGAGCTGGAGAAGAAACCTCGACATTTGAGTGTCTTGCCGGTGGCCACCTCTAACTGACATTTATTTTGATCATGAGGAGATTTTCTCTGGCATGGGTCAAGCTCCGGCTACTGTTATTAAGCCAAGACGATGAAATGAAGGTTGTCTGGAGACAGAGAAGTAGAAATTTTATTCATAGTTTTAAGTAGTTGATTTTGGTCTAAAATTGTGATCATTGTCTTAGAATTGCAAAGAGGAGTTGCAGAGGGGTGTCTGTGTGTGTGTTTTGTTTTGAAAATGAAGGTTAGATTCGAGGTTGGGGATGGTGGAAGAATGTGGCTACTATATTTGAATGGGTTGACTAATATACCCTTACTTGTTTATGAAACTGGTTTGTTTAATTGGTTAATAATGTCATTTTAATCGTGAAGTGGAGTGGTATTTTCTAAAGTTGGTATTTTGCAGGAGAAGAATATTGGGATGGGTGATGTTCAATAAAGTCATTTTTGACTTGTCTCACAACTGTTTTAATCTTGATATTACATTGAAAATAGGAGTATAAATCAGTTATTACATGAAAATTTTAGAAATTCTCAATTATTTTGTTCTCAGATATTTCAAATGAATACTCCCTCTGTCCCAAAATACTTGTAGTTTTAGGATTTTCACACAAATTAAGAAAAGCAATCAATGCATGTCTAATAGACAAAACTACCCTTGAAATATTTCAAGTACCAAGACAATTAAATGATTTTACAATGTCAGCTACCATCATAAATAAGGGTATATTTGATAAACAATGTCAAAGATGTCTAGATAAAAGCAAAACTACAAATATTTTTGGATAAATTTTAACCTCTTAAACTACATGTATTTTGGGACGGAGGGAGTAATACATTAGAAAATATTCAACCAACTGTGAATTCTCAATTGTTTTCAAATGTGAAATATTTGTAAAAAAAATCAGTCATTGATCTCGCCAAAGTTGGTCGTCTTTCAATTGACAACTGAGAAAATCTGAAAAGTTCTCAGTTGTTGATCATCGTAGTTTTTTGCCTTCTGAGTTGACAATTAGAATTGCTAACAAGTTCTATGTTGTTGGTAGTCAGAGTTATTTGTGGCCAGAGTTGGTCACATTCTCAGTTAACAACTAAAAACAATTCTGAATTTCTCAATGTTAGTTGTAAGATGTGGTGTTTGGCGTTGGTCGCCGGAGTTAGTGGTTGCCGGAGTTGATCCGTGTTCTTAGTAGTTAGTTGATAGCTGAGAACTTAATGATAAGTTCTCAGTTGTTTGGTCGCCGGAGTTGGTCGTCGGAGTTGGTGGTCGTCGGAGTTGTTCGTGTTCTTAGTAGTTTGGTTGACAACTGAGAACATACTGATAAGTTCTCAACTGTTTTGGTCGCCGGAGTTGTTCACATTCTTAGTAGTTTGGTTGACAACTGAGAACTTACTGATAAGTTCTCAAATGTTTTGGTCGCCGGAGTTGTTGGTCGCTGGAGTTGGTGGTCGCCGGAGTTGTTCATGTTCTTAGTAGTTTGGTTGGCAACTGAGAACTTACTAATAAGTTCTCAACTGTTTTGGTCGCCGGAGTTGTTCATGTTCTTAGTAGTTTGGTTGACAACTGAGAACTTACTGATAAGTTCTCAACTGTTTTGGTCGCCGAAGTTGGTGGTCGCCGGAGTTGTTCATGTTCTTAGTAGTTTAGTTGGCAACTGAGAACTTACTGATAAGTTCTCAACTGTTTGGTTGCTGGAAGGTCACTGAAGCTAAAAAAAATTTACCGGAGTGGTCACCGGAGTTGGTGGTCACCGGAAATGGTGGACGCCGGAGTTGTTGACTGGAGAAGGTGGTGAGGGATAGCCTAAGGGGATAGTGGTTAGGGTGAAAGTAAAATGTTGAGAGGGTGTAGTTAGTAAAATGTTGAGGAAGATGTAAGCTAAGGAGGACTATATGGTTAGTTAAAATATTCCTTGTCTTAAGAGGTAAATAAGGTTATGTTGAGGGACTATATGGTAAATGCCTCTGCTTTATGCGGTTTAAAAACTGATCGGACCAATCATAAGTATATACTCTATCCCCTTTACTCGAAATGTGATTTTTGGGTTGAACATGTGGATTAAGAAAAAAATATTAGTGAAGTAGGTGTTGTGAGTATAAAAAGTGAGGTAGGAGAGAGAAAATTGAGTAGAGAATAATCAGTGGAAAGTTATTGTGAGTTTGAATAATGGTCCCACAAAATAAAACATTTTCATGTTGGGGTTGTTCTATTTCGAGTGTGACACTTAAAATTGAAATTTGTCCTAATTCGAGCGGGACGGGAGAGTATACATAAGTATATAGTTTACTCAATGAGAATCATTTAAAATGAGAACCGTGAAAACCAAGCATAACTATTGGATTAAACACAAAATCAATGGTCCAGATTATAGACACGGTAGATACACATGAATACAGTAGCTAATCTTGAATTTTGCACTTGAACACATATCTTTGCCTTGTCAACATTGCCTTTGCCTCCTCCGACCTCTTCCTCGCATTTCCACTTGTTTTCACAACAAATTAGGATGATATAGTTTCCTTTCCCAGTAAATCTACTGTAAATTAGTACCAAGAAGAACAATCTAACCCATCGATACCTTGACATATAAATAATATCCACAATAATATAACGCTTATTATAATAAATTTGCACATTTCAGCGAAGAAATTGAACTTTATAATTAAATATGACAATACTTTTGTAAATAATATACTACCTCTGTCCCTAAATGAGTGTCCAAATTTCATTTTAAGGGACACTGAAAATCTCAATTTTTTGAACAATTTGGTAACAACGATTCATATATAATCTTGTAATCTCCTTTTCAAACCTTTAGTTTTGCACATATAAAGAAACCGGTGAAAAAAATTTCGAAAAAAAACGTTTAGGGAGAAAGTTATGTTAAAAAAAGACACTAATTTAGGGACAAAAATTTCTTGAAAATGGACACTCATTTAGGGACAAAGGGAGTAACATAGTATTAAATTGTAAAATATGCATACATATGTATAAACATGTTATACAATAGATATACTACTTCCTCTGTTCCAGACTAAGTGTTTACTTTTCTTTTTTAATATGTCCCATAGTAAGTGTCCTTCTTTTAAAATGTCAAAAAAAAATATATTATTCATCCCACTCATTTTTACTCCTACTTTACTTTTATACTCACAGCACCAATCAACTTACTATACCTACCGTACATTCTTTTTCCTACCTCACTTTTTATACTCACAACACTTATATCTCTTCCACCATTTCTTAATTTCAGTGCAAACGAAAGGGTGGACACTAACTATAAGACACAGAAACTATCTAGTTTAGACAACAATAATGTAAAAAAAAAAAAAAAAAAAAACAACAACAACAACAACATTAATAATTAACAAAGTAATCAATTAATTCTTTACAAAATTTCTAGCGAGGAAACAATTAATAACAAAAAAGTTAGGCAAAACTGCATAAAAAAATCACTCAACTATGACCAGTTTGGGTATTTGGTCACTAAACTAATTTCCTTTTGAAACAACACATTCAACTTATTTATTTTTGCATCCATAGTCACTATCACTAACCCCGTTAGTTTTTTTGGCGTTAAATAGTCATGTGCAGCGCATGTGACCAAATTTAAAGGGGGTAATTTAGGTAATACAGTCTAAATAGTATAAAAGAAATTATAGGGTTTATTTTTCAATTTTATAAACTACAGAGCTTGAACTAAAAGTAAAACACCCAATATAACACCCCTCCCCTTTCTTCTTCATTCTGCAATTCCCCCTCCCCTTCCTCCGCCCCTTCTTCTTCTCCGACAACCATGGCATAATCCCCCACTTCCATGGCCGCCTGCTCCCCAAACCGACCTTCTTCTTCTTCTTCGTCGATACCACGCCAGCACCCACTCCTTGGTCACCTCCTATTTTCTCTCTCTAATCTAGAGTCCAGATCTGGGACTTTCATACAAGGAGATCTTGATTTGAATCACTAACAATCAATCATCATCTGAATCACTCGAACTACTCCTCGACGAATCCGGCATGAAATTCGGGGGCAACATCGGAAACTTCACCGACGGCCGCGCTGGCGACCTCGGCGACGAACTCACCGTCACCGGCGTTTCCCTTGCTCATCTGGTCTTCTCTTCTGCAAATTCACAGCAATCTCAATACAAGTCTTATCAACCATACTAAGAAACTCTCTCACTATTACAAACATGTGACTCAATGAAGATTTACTTAATTCATGGTCCAATTCTGGGTTTGTAGTTTCTTGAGATTTTGATTATGGGCATCTGATTTTAATCATGGGGTTTTTCTATTGATTTCTTATTGGGTTCTTGTTTCTGGAATAATCTGATTTAGAATCGGAATGGGCGGTGATGGCAGCTGGGTTTCAATCGGAAGCAAATTCATTCTCTCATTTGTTAATTTTGTGTGTTGATTTGGTTTGAATCTGGATTTTATTTCGATTTTATGTGTTGCTAGTGGTGTTGATGATTATGGCTTGTGATTGGGGGTGGAATCATGGTGGTCTTGATGGTAGTGGTGGGCTTATGGTGGTGCTTACCGCGGACTAGTGGCGGTGGTAGCCGGTGGCGTGTGGGTGCCAGAGATTGACCGGTGATTGGGAAGATGAAGAGAGGGAGTTAGTCTACTTAACAAATGTGGGTGCATTTGTTTAGTTTCCTTAACATCAATAGCTAAAGTGGTGAAAAACAATTGATCAGGGACTTATTTGAAACAAGTTTAACCTTTATATTCTAGCTTAAAGTGAACTACCTAAAATACCCTTAAAAAAAGTCATGTGCATTGGCACATGACTATTTAACGCCAAAAAACTAACGGTGTTAGTGATAGTGACTATGGATGCAAAAATAAATAAGTTGAATGTGTTGTTTCAAAAGGAAATTAGTTTAGTGACCAAATACCCAAACTGGTCATAGTTGAGTGATTTTTGGTGCAGTTTTGCCAAAAAGTTATATGTATCGAATATTAAGAAAATAAATGGTTAATTGAAATTTGGTTCTTGACTTTTTCAAAATTTTGCAATGTTGATGATGTGTTTTCAATTTTGCCAATTGGTATGCTCACTTTGACATTTTGTTGCAATCCGACTACAAAAGTAACTGGGTGTTAGTTTTTTAATATATTTTATGTCATATGACTAGCACATGACGATTTAAGATGTTTGTGAAGCTACACATATCCGATTAGTATGATTCTTTTTTTAAACAGAAGCTAATATTTAAATACTACTTTTCACCATAATATACCTTCTTTCCTAACATTTGCTTTCCCTCTCTACCCCTCCGCCATGTTCCCGCATCACCCCTTCCACATACACTCTTCTCCCGATTCATCATTTTCGTCCTCTCCCTTTTTTTCCTATCAAATATTTTTATGAACTGATAATCTACATATAACATTTACTTCATATGAAATATATTTGGGGCTAACACATTTTTTTAGATTATTATTTCACGTGTTTTTTTTAATACATAAAATTAAGATTTAATATAAAATAATTCAATCACTCGAAAATTACCAAAAAATATATGTTGTAAATTTAAATATTATTTTTAATTAAAAAATAATAATATCAATCGGATATGTGTAGCTCTAAAAATATATTAAAACATCCCTTAAAACGTCATGTACTAGTCACATGATATAAAATCTGTTAAAAAACTAACACTTAGTTACTTTTGTAATTGGATTGCAACAAAATGACAAAGTGAGTATACAAATTGACGAAATTGAAAAGACAGCGTCAACATTTCAAATTTTGGACAAAGTCAGGAACCAAATTACAATTAACCTGAAAAAAAATACAAAATAATTAAACGTGAAAAAATAAGAGGTGAAAATAACAAATAAAATATCGTACTCCACTACACAAAGAAAAAGGAAGGGAAATAGTAAAAAAATTAGAATGGACCACTAATTCAATTTCATACCTTAAAAAAAGGCCCCCCCCTTTTTTTTTTTTTTTTTAAGAAAGAACACACCGCACAAACTCCCCACTTAGAGTTAGACACCTTTAAGTTTTCTATGCAATAATAGCTTCATGAAGAAAAAGTTTCCTCGCCATTTATTTATTTCCAAAACTCTATTAGGTGGTCTCATGTAAGAACACTTAGATCCGTCTTATAGTAAAGACGGGTCGACCCATAACCCATGTATATATTTTCTTCTTTTTAGTTTTTATATTTTTTGGGTGTTTTTTTTTCGTTTGGGAAAAATAAGTACTTACTATAACTAAATGTAACAATTGTGTTACTTATAAGTAACATTGTTTATGAGTAAATGTAACACATGTTTTACAAAAAAAAAAAAAAATCGCTCATTTTATTTATCTTTCAAAAGTAATATTAACTATAATTACGTGTAACACTAACTATAACTAAATGTAATAGTGTTTTTTTAGAATTAAAAAATTAGAGTATTTTGATTTTATTTTTTGAAAGAGCGTAATATTTGAAAAATAACAACTTATATACATGAATGTAATTGTTTGTACAAGTAAATGTAACATTTTAGTAGACGAAATTGTAACACATTTCTTTAGATAATGTAATACTTTTACATGTATCATGATAAACTGAACCCATTGTAACTTATTATTTGAAAACATATGGATATAGTTATTATACAAGTAAACGTAACTGCTTTACACAAAATATAATTATTTTTTATTCAAAATGTAACATATTATTTGAAAAATGAAACACTTTACACTTTGGTAGAAAATATAGTATAATTTTTAGACAATAGTGTTACATTCATTTATAGAATTGTTACTTTCTTATTTTTACAATGTTACTAAGACAAGGGTTTTTAGTTCTAAAGTGTAAATGATTGAACTATTACTTTTTTATACATATATATAACAATTATGTATCAACACTATAACACGTTTGTTACATTTAGTTATAATAAGTATTACTTTTGACAAACGAAGAAACACAAAAAAAATGTTACCTTCCTATACATATGTATTACTTTTATGTATACAAATTGTTACATATAAATAACACGTTTGTTACATTTAGTTATCGTAAGTATTACTTTTGGCAAATGAAAAAAATACAAAAAATTATAAAAACTAAAATAATAATAATAATTTTTTTTTTTTTATTTTTTTACCACGGGTCATGTGTTTTGGTCGTGGGTCAAAAATACACCAATAACCCGGATCCATAACCCATCTCTACTATGAGACAAGTTATAATCTTTTCATTCAAAGTTTTTGTCAATACTATGCCGCAAATTGAACAATAAGTTCAGGAAGTTCATTAAATTAAGTTTTTAATCTGTGTGTCCTAAAATAAATATGAAAAATAAAATTTTAAATTCGTTTTTAATTATGAATTTAATTTTTCAAGATTTCATTTTGATACATTGAAAACATTAATCAATGAGGCTTAGATAGCATAGCATAAATCATTTTCTTCTTTCAGAAAGTCAATGGTTGATAATCCTTCTCGTTGCCAATAATGAAGAGATAAAAAACACTCCTTACCCCTTAGCAACTCAAAAGAAAAACTGCTATAAAAGAGTCAGTCTTCTGAAAAACCTGTTTTACACTAATTTTAGTGTAAAACTTGTTTTTCATGAAAAAAATTAACTCAAATAACAACTCCGTAATTTAACCTCATTCAATCATCTTATAGGTTTACAAACTAATTAATCTTATGCCATTGAGATTTTATATACACGCCCACCAAATTAGTAACTACGCTCACTTTGTGAGTTTACCCATCACTTAAACAAATAAAACATCTATTTTAGTAACTACACCCACATGTATTCCCACTAGGGATGGCAATGGGTCGAATATGGTCAGGATATTGCAAAATCAGTATCCGACCCGAGGCTACCGAACCCGTATCCGAACCTGTCTGTATCCGACGATGGGCAAATCCGAATCCGCCCGTATCCGCCCGGCTGCCCAGTTTATTTTTATTTATTTTTTTGGCCTGGCCCATCTCTTTCATTGCCTTGAGTTTTAGCCCAACCTATATTTAGCCCGACCTATATTTCCACAGTTCATAAATTACATGTTCAAGGTTAGAGGAGTAATAATGATTGAAAGTAAGGGTAAAATAGTAAATAGCCTAATATAAATACTATTCGGGTCAGATACGGGTCGGATACGAGCGTCAGGTCGGATACGGGCGGGTCTCATGAAGCTACCGAACCCGCCGGGTTTAGGAAAGTTGTTATCAGACTCACCCATCCCGATCCGGATTGTCTTGGGTTCGGTAGAATTGCCCTCCCTAATTCCCACCTTATCCCTATTCTTATGCCCTTAATCCAACAGTAAATTCAATACCACACCCACTCCTTCACTTTCAGCATGACTTGTTAGATGAACTACTCTTCTCTTGGAGTTGTGTTGCACTGCTAGGGACTAAAGAAAATTTAAGAGGGTTGTGTGTGTTTTGTATGCGTGTGCGTATTTTCTGTATCATTTAATGAAGACAAAAAACTTGTGTGAGATGGTCTTACACGTGAGACGGATCTCGTTTTGAGTGAATAAATGGTTTAACCTTTCTATGGGAGGGCGGGGCAATCCCATTTTCTCTCTCGTCGAGATTCGTCTCATGTGTAAGGCCGTCTTACCCAAGACTCCCTCATTAATGAAAGCCCATTCCTCTATATACTCGGACTCAAACTTTCAGTGTTTTGCCCTTGTTTATGATAGAATGTAAGAATTAAGGTATGATAATTTGTGGCAAACATTGTGTCAATCTTATTCACATATGAAGTATATATATACAAGAGAGAATTACTTGGTGTGCAAGTAACGAGAATCGTAACCATATTTACATACGTATAAATAAAGGATAAATATAAAACAAATCTTCTAGACTAATCCGGAGATGCAGATGTATCTCTAACATGCCCCCGCAAGATGGACGACCGAGAGTTGAGACCAATCTTGGAGGAAAGTGATGCAAACCGATCGCGGGCTAGTGGCTTAGTAAGAGCGTCGGCCAACTGATCATCACCGGAGATGTGAGTTACACGTAAGGAGTTGTTCTGAACATGCTCGCGTACAAAATGGTAATCAAGACTGAGATGCTTCATACGTGAGTGGAACCCAGGATTAGTGGCGACATAAGTGGCCCCAAGATTATCACAGAAAATTGTGGGAGTTGAGGGACAAGAAACACCAAGTTCATGAAGCAAGTTTTGAAGCCAAAGTACCTCTGCTGTAGTATGGGCAACGGCTCTATATTCAGCCTCCGTAGAGGATCGAGCAAGAGTTCGTTGCTTCTTAGAGCTCCATGAAATAGGATTACACCTAAGATAGACAATGAAGCCCGTGGTAGAGAGAAAAGTGTCCTTATCACCAGCCCAGTCGGCATCAGTGAATGCATGGAGAATCAAGGGAGAAGAACGGCGAATGAGAAGCCAGTAGTGGATGTACCAGCAAGGAATCGGAGAACTCTTTTCAAGGCAACCCAATGTTCTTCAGTGGGACGTTGCAGAAATTGTGACAACCGATTAACCACAAATGATATGTCTGGCCGAGTGATAGACATGTACTGAAGACTGCCAATTAGTGCTTGGTACTCGGTAGGATTAAAGAGAGATGGACTGGAGTTGGCGGATAAAGTGGGATGAACCACCATTGGAGTAGCTACAGGTCGAGCATCAGCCATATTAGCCCGAGTTAGAATGTCCTGGATGTATTTATGTTGACTTAAGAAGAGACCCTCCGGGTGTGGTAATACCTCAACACCAAGGAAATATGACAAAGAACCCATATCTTTGAGAGAAAACCTGAAGGAGAAAGAGGCAATAAACCTGTCCACAATACTGTTATTCGACCCTGTGATAATGATGTCATCCACGTAAACGAGTAAATAAATGAGATCATGACTGTTTCGAAGAACAAATAATGAAGAATCTGAGACACAGTTGTGAAAACCAAGATACAGTAGATATGTTTTGAGCTCATTATACCAAGCTCGGGGAGCCTGTTTCTGCCCATAGATAGCCTACCGAAGCTTGCAGACATGAGAGGGAAAACGATGATCGATAAACCCAGGTGGCTGAGACATGTAAACATCCTCTGAGAGAGAGCCCTGCAAGAAGGCATTATTTATATCTACCTGTCGAAGTGTCCAACCATTTACTGTAGCAAGAGAAAGAATAGTACGGACTGTTGCCGGATTGACAACAGGACTGAAGGTTTCTGAGCAATCAAGGCCGGGACGCTGGTGAAAACCCTTAGCAACCAAACAAGCGTTGTGTCGTGAGACAGACCCATCAGGGTTATACTTTGTTCGGTAAACCCACTTGCAACCAATTAAGTTTTAGGACGTAGAGGAGGGGACAAGATCCCTGTTGGGTTTCGATCAAACATGCGCAGCGGAATTTAGCATTTAAAATTTTGAAACCCAAAGCCATGGATCCGTTCATACGATTATATCAAATACAACATAGGAATAAAGGAATAAACCAACCCTTGATGGCTATCAAATTCTCTTGGTCTTTGGTGGAGGTTTGAAGACTTGATCACGATCACAAAGCTTGAACACGAACTTTGAAGATGATGATTTTCACCCTCTAGCGGTATCCACACTTCGAACGAATATCAAAGGAGCTTCTTTGATCTTGGTTGCTAGACCAAATTGTGAAACACTTTTTCACAATCAAAAGAACTATATGGAATTTATTTTGTGTATTATTTTGTTCTTCAACCAAGAGTGTCTTAGAACAAAAATAAACCCTCTCTCAAACTCTTTGAGACTCACAAAATCATTAGCATAGAGTGCTGGCCGAATTTGGTCTTTTATACACAAGCATGACCTATTCCAAATAGGAAACTTGTGTCAAAATCCGTCCAAAATTCGTTTCCTAATCAAATTAGGAATCTGCCACCCGACAGTACTGTGCGGCCGCCCAAAATCATCTGTGCGGTCGCACAACTATCTGAAGCAAAACTGGTACAAAACTGTCCTAAGTGTGCGGCCGCCCAGTCAATACTGTGCGGTCGCCCACTCTTCAGAATGTCCCGAATTTCCAAAATTCCAATTTAGTCCTTTTAAAGATTCGTTCTATTGTGTGTGACCCTCTAGGATTATACTAAGTTGGCAATGGGCTCAAACATGATCCCATAAGATATGATTAGGTTCTAGCAAACCGTCATACCTACCCAAATAGTATAACTAGATACAAGTTCGCATTCCTCTTAGAATATGTCACAATCCCTTTGTCCACGATGTCATTGAACACAAGTCATGGTCAAACAGTCAACTTGTTTTGTTCAATACTTTCTCGATTCCGAATATGTTGATAATTCAAATGCTATTGATCCAATCAATCCATTTGAGTCCGGCCGAACATTTCATCAACATCATTCCTACGAGTGGCCCAAGCTTGACATCTCTCCGAGGAGGGACAAATCCATTTAGCTTATTATTCTTCCCTACGTGAATCCGATTATGCCAATCATACCCTTTATAACTACTCTGTTAAAAGTAGCGTTTGAATATGTCAAACATAATGTTCATCAAGTGGAAGACTATAATAACTTCATATCTAAGGATTCAAATGACATAACTAATATGAGATATATGTATGACATAGACCATGACATAAATCTCATACAGCGGGTCATGTCCAGTACCTTGTTCCAAACAAGTACCCATAAATCTAACATGATCATCCCATGATCATTTAGCCTTTATACTAGTGCTTAACAAGTACTAGGGACGGAGATTATTATAAGTAAACATGAACTATAATAATAATCAAAACATCTCTTTATTGATATGAAATAAATGATAACAATTACAACGTTTATTAAACGTGCCTAGGGCACCACTACCAACAATCTCCCACTTGCCCTAGGCCCAATCTCCCATGTATCTAATACCCATGGACCTAACATGACCATCATGTTTAGCTTGTGGAAGTCCCTTTGTTAGCGGGTCCGCAACATTGTCATCAGTAGGTACTCTGCATATATTTACGTCTCCCCTATCAACGATCTCTCGAATGATATGAAAACGCCTAAGTATGTGTTTGGATTTCTGATGTGCTCTTGGTTCCTTTGCTTGAGCAATAGCACCATTATTATCGCAATAAAGGTCTATTGGATTAGCAATGCTAGGAACCACTTCAAGTTCAGTTATGAACTTCTTAATCCAAACAGCTTCTTTTGCAGCATCCGATGCAGCAATATACTCAGCTTCTGTTGTAGAATCAGCGGTTGTACTTTGCTTGGAACTCTTCCAGCTTACAGCTCCACCATTTAACATAAACACAAAACCTGATTGCGATCGGCTATCATCTTTGTCAGTTTGGAAGCTTGCATCCGTGTAAGCATTTACAACGAGATCATCTTCCATTCCTCCATAGACCAAAAACGAGTCTTTAGTCCTTCTCAAGTACTTAAGAATCGCTTTTACAGCTATCCAGTGATTTTCGCCAGGGTCGGATTGGTATCTACTTGTCATGCTCAAAGCATAAGATACATCCGGCCTAGTACAAATCATGGCATACATGATGGACCCAATTGCCGAAGCATATGGAACATCATTCATTTTCTCACGCTCATCTTTTGTCTTAGGACATTGAGTCTTGCTTAGAGAAACTCCATGTAACACGGGCAAGGTTCCTATTTTAGAATTTTCCATACGGAATCTTCTAATGACCTTGTCAATGTATGTACTTTGGCTTAAACCAAGTAGCCTCCTTGATCTATCTCTATAGATCTTAATGCCAAGAATATATGCGGCTTCACCCATATCTTTCATTGCGAAGCACTTTCCTAACCAAGTCTTCACAGACTGAAGTGTAGGAATGTCGTTTCCAATGAGCAATATGTCATCCACATATAAAATAAGGAATAGCACTATGCTCCCACTAATCTTCTTGTATACACAAGGCTCATCTTCGTTCTTGATGAAACCAAACTCTTTGACCGATTCATCAAAACGGAGATTCCAACTCCTAGAAGCTTGCTTCAATCCATAGATGGATCTCTGCAATTTGCATACCTTAGAATCTTGTTCAAAACCTTCTGGTTGTGTCATATACACATCCTCTTGGAGTTTTCCATTCAGGAAAGCGGTTTTGACGTCCATCTGCCATATTTCATAGTCATGATATGCGGCAATGGCAAGCAAAATTCTTATAGACTCGATCATTGCTACGGGTGAAAAGGTCTCATCATAGTCAATACCATGAACTTGCCTATAACCCTTCGCTACAAGCCTAGCTTTGTAAGTATGCACCTTCCCATCCATGTCAGTCTTCTTCTTGAAGACCCATTTGCATCCTATGGTTTTTACACCTTCGGGCGCATCAATCAAATTCCAAACTTGATTGTCTTGCATGGATTGCAATTCGGATTCCATGGCTCCAAGCCACTTGTCCGAATCAGGAGAAGACATCGCCTCTTGGTAGGTTGACGGTTCATCATTCTCAATGATTTCTACCCCATTACTATCCGTTACGAGAAATCCATATCTCTCGGGCTCGGATCGTAACCTACTAGATCTGCGAGTTACTTGTGTATCTTGAACAGGTTCCACAACTCCTTGTGGTTCTTGTTCTTGTTCCACTATTGGTTCAATGATATTTTCTGGGTCTTGAATTTCTTCAAGATTTATTTTACTCCCACTGATTTCTTTGGAGAGAAACTCTTTCTCTAGAAAGACACCAGTTCGGGCAACAAACACTTTGTTGTCCTCACGGTTGTAAAAGTAATATCCTTTAGTTTCCTTAGGATATCCCACGAAAATACATTTATCGGATTTGTGTGCTAGTTTGTCAGAGATAAGCCTCTTGACATAAACTTCGCAACCCCAAATCTTCATGAAAGATAGACAAGGCTTCTTTCCGCTCCACATCTCATATGGAGTCTTTTGAACCGATTTAGTTGGAACACGATTTAGTGTGAAAGCAGCGGTTTCTAGAGCGTAACCCCAAAAGGATATTGGAAGGTCAACTTGACTCATCATTGATCGAACCATGTCTAACAAAGTCCGATTCCTCCTCTCGGACACACCATTCCATTGTGGTGTTCCGGGTGGAGTCAATTGTGAAACTATTCCACAATTCTTTAGATGATCATCAAATTCTTGACTTAAGTATTCACCACCACGATCTGATCGGAGTGCTTTAATACTTTTGCCAAGTTGTTTTTCTACTTCATTTTGAAATATTCTAAATATCTCAAATGCTTCACTTTTATGTTTCATTAGGTAAACATACCCAAATCTACTATAATCATCAGTGAAGGTTATGAAGTATTGAAATCCTCCCCTAGCATTGCTACTTAATGGTCCGCATACATCGGAATGTATCAACCCAATAAGTCGCTTGCCCTTTCACCCAACTTGGTAAAAGGTGTCTTAGTCATTTTTCCAAGAAGACACGACTCACAAGTATCATATGACTCGAGGTCACATGAACCTAAAAGTCCGTCCCCATGGAGTTTTGAGATACGCTTCTCATTAATATGACCAAGACGGCAATGCCACAAATAAGTATGATTTACATCATTAGGTTTAGATTTCTTATTTACATGATAGACATTATTTTCATTCTTGACATCCAAGATATAAAGGCCATTAAATGAATTAGCAATACCATAAAGCACATCATTTAAATAAATAGAAAATTTCTTATTCTCAATAAGAAACTTAAAACCTTCATTATCCAAACAAGAAATTGAAATAATATTTCTGCTTAAATCCGGAACATAATAACAATTGTTCAAAACAAGAATTAATCCGGAAGGTAAAGTGACTTCATAAGTCCATACGGCTAATGCAGCAACTCTTGCTCCATTCCCCACGCGTAGATCTACTTCACCTTCTTTAAGCAGTCTCCTATTCTTTAGTCCCTGCACATTTAGACAAATGTGAGAACCACATCCGGTATCCAATACCCAAGAATCAGTGGTAGAAAGGAGAATATCTATCATATAGATACCTGAAGTCGACGCAGCTTTGCTGCTCTTCTTCTTCTTTTGCTCTTCCAAGAAAGCCTTGCAATTACGTTTCCAATGACCAATTTCTTGACAATGGAAACAGATTGCATCCTTTTGTGAATCAGGTTTTGCCTCAGAAGCCTTGGCAACCTTTGCCTTGCTTATTTTGGGTTTGACAACTTTTGCCTTACCCTTTCCTTTGGCACCAGCCTTCTTCCCATCATGAACCAAGAGCACGGGAGAACCTTTCGCCACAATTTTCATCTCTGCAGTTTTGAGCATCCCATGCAACTCAGAGAGATTCTTATCCATTCCATGCATGTTATAATTCATTACAAACTGATTATAACTTTTAGGCAATGAATTAAGAATGAGATCCGTGGCTAGCTCCAATGGGATTGGATAGCCAAGTTTCTCAAGGTGCTCTACATAACCTTTCATTTTAAGAAAGTGAGGGCTCACTTGTTGCCCTTCATTCATTTTACTAGTAGTGAATGCAACAATGGTCTTGTACCTCTCTTGCCTAGCTTGCTCTTGAAACATGGTTCTTAACTCCACGCCTATCTCATAGGCTTCCAAATGTTCCAAACTTTGTTGGAGTTTTGAACACATAGCAGCAAGCATGAGACAACTTACATCTCTAGAATCATTACGATGTTTCTTGTAATTGTCTCTTTCTACCCTAGGGGCAGTAGGCGGTGGTTCAGCAGGGAGAGGCCCATCGAGAATGTACAACTTATCTTCTTGCCTAAGAACAATTCTTATGCTACGGATCCAATCCATAAAGTTGGTACCATTCTCTTCGAGCTTATCCTTCTCAAGGATCGATCGCAACGACATTGATTGAGTGTTATTAGTCATTATCTACAAATATGCAAAAATTTCCAAAATTTAATAAGTACCGGTTTTCATTAAAGAGATAAATAATGTATTTTAAAACAAAATACTCCCACCAAATTATACAACCTTCTTTATACATCCAATGTATAGTATAATTTAAATGGGTTGAGATCCCGCTTTAATCTAATTTTGAGTACGCTTTGGCGCACCGCTCAGAATTAAATCAATTAGGTAGACAACTCTTGTCAATCATATCTCATATGACTCTCAGTTATTTTCATGAGATTCTTTAAGAAATCCAATTTCAAAAAGCATGTTAAATCTCATCTTTGCCTTAAGCCCAAAACTGTTTTGACGCTTAATTAAGTCCAACCATTTTAAACGCATAGGAAACTCTTATTCACTCATCTTGCTCAAACATGAATAAAATCAATGCACCTCGCTTTGGCGAGCCCACATAAAATTACTCATGTATAAACAAGTGTTTTAATCATGGCATGGCAATAAAAGACTTAAAACTTTCTTTGAAGGTTCATCACATGTAGCATATAACACATTTATGAGCACATAATATAAACATGTTACACATCAAGTTTAGTCACTAAATTAATCTCATTAATTTAAGCATGATATTTATGTGTCATTAGTTTCTCTATAATTATGAGGATGAGACTATTTCAACTTCGGTTATTATTTCCGAATCAAGACAACAAGAAGTGCGGTCGAACTAAGCCATTAGGCAACCACAATCCCGCACTAATTCAAGAAACCAAGAAAGTAGTCCATGTGGCCGAAACTAAGCAATAGATGGTCTCGATGAACGTAGGCCAATTGCATTCACAATTCCACATGGATCTCCAAACTTTGAATCAAGAACTTTGTTTCTCAATTTTAGCAATTATGAACTCTTCATAATTCTAACTTCGTTTTATCTTTGAAACTTTGATTGCGATCAATTTTGGGAAACACAATCTCGATGAACGCAGATTAGCCATCCAAAACTTGAACCAATCTTAGAATCACAAGACTAAAACAAATAGGAAAATCAAACCCCAAGATCCTTACATAAACCAACTACCCAAAACCCATTCCAGATCAGCAAGTCTGGACTGGTTCTGTTACTGGTTTTGTTGGATCTCTCGAAAATTCCAAATTCTGATTTCAACCAAAAATCAGACAATCTGATCCTCATGTGCGGCCGCCCAAAACTCACTGTGCGGTCGCCCAAACATGTGCGGTCGCCCACGTGATTTTGTGCGGTCGCACAAACTGATCAGAATGTACAGAATTTTGAAGTTCGAAAATTTTGTCTCAAAATCGTTTTTCCCCGATTATTAAAACTTTGATCCAATCAAAAATTAATAACCAACAATTCTGAATCCACCATAATTTATTTATTGCGATTGAATCGTGCGATTAAAGTTGTAAAACAATAAACCACATAAAATCACATAACACATATATATTCCAATATTCAAATCATGCAAGGCACATAAACAATTTATATACACATAACATGATCCAAGTATTGAATTAATCAACATGAACGGGGCTCTGATACCACTGTTGGGTTTCGATCAAACATGCGCAGCGGAATTTAGCATTTAAAATTTTGAAACCCAAAGCCATGGATCCGTTCATACGATTATATCAAATACAACATAGGAATAAAGGAATAAACCAACCCTTGATGGCTATCAAATTCTCTTGGTCTTTGGTGGAGGTTTGAAGACTTGATCACGATCACAAAGCTTGAACACGAACTTTGAAGATGATGATTTTCACCCTCTAGCGGTATCCACACTTCGAACGAATATCAAATGAGCTTCTTTGATCTTGGTTGCTAGACCAAATTGTGAAACACTTTTTCACAATCAAAAGAACTATATGGAATTTATTTTGTGTATTATTTTGTTCTTCAACCAAGAGTGTCTTAGAACAAAAATAAACCCTCTCTCAAACTCTTTGAGACTCACAAAATCATTAGCATAGAGTGCTGGCCGAATTTGGTCTTTTATACACAAGCATGACCTATTCCAAATAGGAAACTTGTGTCAAAATCCGTCCAAAATTCGTTTCCTAATCAAATTAGGAATCTGCCACCCGACAGTACTGTGCGGCCGCCCAAAATCATCTGTGCGGTCGCACAACTATCTGAAGCAAAACTGGTACAAAACTGTCCTAAGTGTGCGGCCGCCCAGTCAATACTGTGCGGTCGCCCACTCTTCAGAATGTCCCGAATTTCCAAAATTCCAATTTAGTCCTTTTAAAGATTCGTTCTATTGTGTGTGACCCTCTAGGATTATACTAAGTTGGCAATGGGCTCAAACATGATCCCATAAGATATGATTAGGTTCTAGCAAACCGTCATACCTACCCAAATAGTATAACTAGATACAAGTTCGCATTCCTCTTAGAATATGTCACAATCCCTTTGTCCACGATGTCATTGAACACAAGTCATCGTCAAACAGTCAACTTGTTTTGTTCAATACTTTCTCGATTCCGAATATGTTGATAATTCAAATGCTATTGATCCAATCAATCCATTTGAGTCCGGCCGAACATTTCATCAACATCATTCCTACGAGTGGCCCAAGCTTGACATCTCTCCGAGGAGGGACAAATCCATTTAGCTTATTATTCTTCCCTACGTGAATCCGATTATGCCAATCATACCCTTTATAACTACTCTGTTAAAAGTAGCGTTTGAATATGTCAAACATAATGTTCATCAAGTGGAAGACTATAATAACTTCATATCTAAGGATTCAAATGACATAACTAATATGAGATATATGTATGACATAGACCATGACATAAATCTCATACAGCGGGTCATGTCCAGTACCTTGTTCCAAACAAGTACCCATAAATCTAACATGATCATCCCATGATCATTTAGCCTTTATACTAGTGCTTAACAAGTACTAGGGACGGAGATTATTATAAGTAAACATGAACTATAATAATAATCAAAACATCTCTTTATTGATATGAAATAAATGATAACAATTACAACGTTTATTAAACGTGCCTAGGGCACCACTACCAACAATCCCAAGTATGGTTGTGTATGAGAGCGTCGTACTCTTGCTGCATTGATGTACGCCAAGTTAGACTTTTCAAGGCGTGGGTGATAATGGCATTTTGGGCAAAACCCGAGATTGTGGGAGTGTTTAGAGGGGTTGATAGGTAGGGTGGGTAGCTGGGAGTTGGAGATGGAGGTTCGACAGGGAGTGAAATAGTGGGAGTAGGGAGAATGGGTAGAGAGTGGGAGCACCATGTGTCGGTGGGGAGTGAAGGTTCGGGCTGTGAGGTAGTAGAGGAGTAGGGGAAGATGTGTTCAATGAATTTGACATGTCGTGAAGTATATATTTTGTGAGATATTAGGTCGAGACAAAAGTAAGCACTCTGAGTCAGGAAGTAACCGACAAAGACACATGGGGCGGAGCGAGGATCAAGTTTATTGTTAGTGTAGGGACGGAGCCAAGGATAACAGAGACAGCCGAAACTGTGAAGTTTGGCGAAGTTTGGATTTTGATTATAAAGTTTTTCGAACGGAGAAGTGAGGTGAAGAGAGGGTGTCGGCATCCTGTTGATTAGGTAACAGGCAGTTGCAAAAGCTAAGGACCAGAATTTTCTAGGCATGGAGGAATGAGTGAGAAGAGAGAGTCCCGTTTCAACAATGTGTCTGTGTCTCCGTTCGGAGTAACAATTATGCTCCGGAGTGTGTGGTGGGGAAGTAAAATGAGAGATACCATGTTGAGCAAGAAACGGGCGGAGACCAATATTTTCACCACCATTGTCACTATAAATGGTGATAATGGGTTGGTTAAAAAACTTCTCAACAAGGTTTTTGAAACGAGTAAAAACATGGAGCGCATCATCTTTATGTTTTAATGGGTAAAACCAAATGTACTTAGAAAAATGATCAACGAAAATGATATAGTACTTGTACCCATCAAAAGAATGAAGCGGAGATGTCCACACATCACTGTAAATTATGTCAAGAGGACCATGAGACTGAATTGTATTATCAAAGAACGGAAGTTTGTGACTTTTATTGTAGTCACAAGAGTTACAATGAAACGAAACTGAACTTGGAATGTCTAAACTGAAATTCTTACTAACATAATGTAAAATAGAAAGGGAGGGATGTCCTAATCTATGATGCCAGTTTGAAGTTGAGGAGAGAGCAGCGGAATGAAGTGTCGGGGGAGACGGAAGCCACTCATAGACGCCAGATTTAGGTTGACCTTGGTGTATGATTATGCCGGTGCAAAGGTCCTTCACAGTAAAAGAAGTTGATGAGAAGGTGATGGATGCACAATTGTCACGACAAAATTGATATATAGAGATAATATTTCTAGAAAGGGATGGAACATGGAGAACATTATTAAGAGTAAAGGAAGTAGACGGAGAAGAGATAGAAGTGGAACCCGTATTGGCAATGTTTAAGCCAGAGCCATCACCGATGAAAAGTTCTTCTGTCCCTGTGTAGGGTGAATGAAGAGCGAGTGTGTCGAGATTATTAGTGGCGTGATGAGTAGCTCCGCTATCTAGGAGCTAAGAGGCCGGATTAGGGTTGTAAACCGAAAAGGTATGAGAAGCCGGAGAGGGTGATGGAGTCTATCGGTATTGAGGCTGAGGGGTGTAACGGTTTGGGTTGGGAGGTGGTGATAGGAACACGGCATTGGGAAATTACTGGCGGAAGGAGGCACACTGCGACATATAATGACCACTGTTTCTGCACCACTGACACTTGTCGTTGTATGGTGTGGGTGACCTTTGAAAATTAGGGTTTGGGTTAGGGTTTGGTGTCAGGGTAGTGGAGGTGGTAGTTTGGCAGGGTGGGGGCTGTCGGGTGTTGTTTTTATTGGAGAAGTTGACAGTGGCTGGTAAGGAAGGCAGAGACTGAGACTTGTGTTTGATAGTGAGTTCCCGGTTTAGCAGTTTTTCGTGAAGCTCGTCAAAGGTTATAGGGGATTCACGGCTGTGACGACTGAATCAAACTCAGGGTCATTTAATTGATCAAGGTTGCGATCAATAAGGTCTTCGGAGTCAAGGGGGCAGCCAAGCGATGCTAACTGATCAGCACAAAGTTTCAGATCTTGCATGTAATCAGATACTGAGCGGGGACCGTTTGTTATACTGCGGAGACGATCTTTAATCTGCTTGAGATGAGAGCGAGATGGATTGGCATATGTTTTTGCTAATGTTGTCCACGCATCACATGTGGTTGCACATCGAGAGATAAGAGGGACAAGAGGGGGAGATAGAGTGCCGGCAAAAGCACTTAGAATCAGTTTATCTTGCCTATACCAGGTGGAGTAGGCAGGGTTTTTGACAGGAGCAGGTGGAGGAGCAACGGCTGCAGCAGCTTTCTCAGCTTCGCTGGCAGTGGCGGCTAAGGTTGGTGGGGGCGGACTAATGAGCTGCGGAGGGGCTATTAGGGTTCCATCAATGTAACCATATAGGTCGAGACCAATTAGGGTGGCTTCAATTTGAACCTTCCACGCAATATAGTTGGTGGAGGTGAGTTTAAGAATGTGTGAGAGAGAGACGACGACGAGCGGCTTGGTGGGCTCGGTGGTGTTTGGGAGGAAAAGGTTACTTTCGGCAGAGGTCATGGGACTGACGTGAAGAAGGGAAAAAATTAGGGTTTATGAATCTAAGCTCTAGATACAAAGATAGAATGTAAGAATTAGGGTATGATAATTTGTGGAAAACATTGTGTCAATCTTATTCACATATAAAGTATATATATACAAGAGAGAATTACTTAGTGTGCAAGTAACGAGAATCCTAACCATATTTACATACGTATAAATAAAGGATAAATATAAAACAAATCTTCTAGACTAATCTGGAGATGCAGATGTATCTCTAACTGTTTATACACCAGTGCACCATAGACACTCATGTGAATGGCATTACACAGAAACAACTTTATCATTAGAGACTGATGTCTGATAGTAGTGTTCAGAAGGCAGAAGCCCTTTCGAAACAACTTTATCATTGGATGAGCTCTTGGAGTACTTTCTTTCATATGTTCTATTATTGTCTTGATAAAAATCTGGAAAATCTGTCCTCTTGCTATAGGTGTGTGACTTCTTCTGGTAAACTTTTATTGAAACTATTTTCTCTTTTTCTAAAGTGGCTTTTGGAAAGTAATGTGTAAAAGCATTAACTTTCCCCTCTTATTTTATTTTCCAGAATTTGAAAAGATGATTACTCATTGAATTAGAATGAGAACTTGAATATAAGAGTAAGAACTCTTTTCTATGTCTTGAAAGTACTATGAACAAGCACTAATGTGTTAAATGTGTCTTGATACCAATATTTGTGCACCTTAGGGGCATTAGAACAAAGTCTTGGACTTGAACATCCTAAGAATAGGATCAAGAACTTGTAAGAGTAAAATGTATAACTCTTATACATGCTTGAATGTCCAAAGCTTGGAATTATAACTTGAAATATAAGACAATAAAATCTTGTACATTACTTGACACCAATACATGTGTATGGTAATGAACTTGAAAGTGCTATGAACAAGCACTAACGTGTATGAGAAATGTTCTTGATATGTATGTGCAAACATTGTATATAGTTGCTTGATAACAATGTGACTTCTTGATTACTTGAAGCATGTTCCTTGATGAGCTAGTCTACTACTTTTGGATTAGTTCTACTCTTGTAGTTCAAGTAAACATCTACTTGTGCATTCTTGTGTGAGTCCAGCTGGCCCTTGCTTGTTCGGAGGTATATAGGTTCACGCTTATCATGAGTCTGGGGCCAAAGTGATAATCGGGGATCTATGTATTTGCGCTTGACCCCCTTACTACAGGCCATAGTAAGGGCATAGCTTCCTTTATTAGAGCAATACGCCTGATAAAAGTGAATGCTAAACCTCTTGAACACCTCGTGAATCTTGATCTTGGGAATGACACTGGTTACCGGGTCTTCTTATATATATACTGTATAAGCAGTTTCTTGATATTGATCGTGATAAGTCCATAGCAATACAAGCTACGACAATAATGGTATTCTTGGGAGGGATAAGGAAGGAAGCAATATCCTTTGTAACGTGATAACTTAGCCTTATGTGCTACTTAATGAGTTGGCTTAGCCTCTCATATACTTGTTACTTGATGATACTTGATACATGATTACTTGAGTATCTACTTGAATTGCATGATAACATGTCATGTAGTTGCATCTAATAGCTTACTGAGATTTATCTCACCCCATTCTTTGTTTATTTGTTTTCCTTAGATTAAAGGAAGGCTAGTGATAGTGCGCAGTGAGGCTCGACATAGCTGGGAGCTTACTACGCAGGTTGTTATTCTTTTGGGTCTTGTGTCCTTTTACACTTTGGTGAGGACGATTTTGTATGGGTTGTATAACTCCTTATTTTGGGGTAGACAGTCTTGTATAGTACTTGTTGTCTCTAGACATCTTGTAATGCCAGCTTATGTGCTAGGCATGTCTTCCGCTGTATGTAACCAAGTTTGGTTTTAATTTTCTTGTCTAGAACTCGTGTTGTGAGCTATTTTAGCTCCTTACTCTAGAGTATATATATATCATGTCAGTTTGATTCTAGCAGGTATTATTCCTGTTTCTTGTGGGTGTTCTTGATTCTTGTTAGTTACGCGCACCAGGTTCGAAGTTCTATTAGGGAATCCCGGGACTTGGGGCGTGTCAGTTTAAATTACAACTCAAAACTAACTGATATGTTAATCACGTGCCTTGCACATGGTCACTTAACTGAGTTTCTAACAAATTCCGTCAGAAAGCCCCTAATTGCCAAAAAAAAAAATGATTTGAAGCCCTGATCTAGCCGGGGGGGGGGGGGGGAATCGAGGCCCCTTTTAGACGCACCCATTGGAGTTCAGGCCCTAAATTGTCATTAACCCTTAAAAAAACCATACAACAACTTTAAAATGTAATATCTTGAGATTTTGAAGTCGAAAAAAAATTAAGAAAACACCGCTGTGTTCATCTCGACGAGACGAATCAAACTAGATTGGTCATGATATGGTTTTCAATTACTCCCTCCGTCCCAGAGTATATATTCATCCTCTCATTTACATGGAGATTAAGAAATGGTGGAAGTGATGTAAGTGTTGTGAGTATAAAAGTAAAGTAGGAGAGAGAATGAGTGGGAGGAAATAGTAAGTTGATTGGTGTTGTGAGTGTAAAAGTAAGTAAGAGAGAGAATGAATGGGAGGAATAGTACAGATTCTTTGCCATTTTAGGAAGTGAACATATACTCTGGGACAGACTAAAAAGGAAAGGTGGACATATACTCTGGGACGGAGGGAGTACTTTTTTAAAATCATATTTTTTTAACCTACAAAAAAGTTGAGCTGCTCGTCACTTGAGATATAACAATTTTTATGAATAATGTAACGGTTGACATGTAATAGAATATACTCCCTTCGTCCTAGCTCACTTGACACTTATTTCCATTTTGGTCCGTCCCAGCTCACTTGTCACTTCCCAAAATAGCCTACTTTTTATAATTTTATATTCACTCTAACCCACCACTCATTCTCTCTCTTCATTATCTACCACTCAATTTATTCAACCAACACTATTATTACCCCACTCATTCTCTCTCTTCAGTTTCTACCACACATTATTTATTTTATTCTTTTTCCTTAGTTATTGTGTCCACCTTTTGGGTGTCAAGTGAGGTGGGACGGAGGGAGTATATATGATATAATTTGTTATAAAGATGAATGTAACAATTTTTTTTAGAGTAAATGTTTTCTTTAATTGCTAAAAAGATATGTTTCTCTCTTCTACCATCTATCATTGCAACAATGGTTAGAATCAATCTCCATCGCCGGCTATGAATCTCTTTGTCCTCACAATTTCCTCTTCTTTGTTTTTGCCGTTACCCTTTCTTCCCTCTTAATTTTCCCCTCGAAAGCTTCGACCTCAAATGATGTTACCATCAACAACACTCTCCACTACCACCATCAATACCTATTTCCGATCTCCTTTATTTATACTCCATAGTCTTGGATTTATAATTTCTCTCATTTGTCGAGAGTCGTTGTCTTCTCTCCTTCTTGTACAGTCATTGTCTTCTCTCCATTGTGTTGAGACTTTCTGTAATGTTTTCATTTTTTGCAATGCTTGGGATGCTTGTTGGGTATCCATTGCCGACCTGTATCTTTTCTTTTGTGGTGGTTAGTGTCAAAGTTTTACTTGGAGAAGTGTTTGAGCATTACAAATCATTGTTTGTATTACGTTCAATGGAGACTAAGTTCAAACATAGGCATCAAATTCATTTTTGGGACTTCTATTCTACGAAAAGAGAGACTTTGGTGCAAAAGTCAATCATTGCTATTATTTGTTAAGGGTTGCTAGTGCTCTTAAAAAAATTATGGATGGAATGAGACTCTGACCTTCGTAGAGTGTCATATTTTAATTTAATGTGATGATTACATTTATTTCTTGCTATCAAATAAACAGAAAGATAAGTTGATTGCAATCATACGGAATCAAAAGATGGTAGTCTAAATACGTCGGAGCCTCATCTCACATATGAGAATTGCTAACAGCACAATCAACCCTTAAAAAACAATCATTTTTTTCATCAAAGGATTAACACCTCGAAAATCATTATATTCGCCCTAAGACAATGCTTCGTAAACTTTCATAGTCTCTTCTCATGTAGAAAAGAATCCCTAAGATTGAATAGTGATGCCTATACTTGAAGAAACTTTCCATCGAACCAGTTACGAACAATTACTTATGATGCCTAAATGTTTCTTCAAGTATAACTTGGACACTTCTCAACATGGGAATTCAGAAAATCCCCTCCCTCCCCCACAAAAAAAAAAAAAAAATGGGATTTGAAGACACAATAAATGAAAACATTTGGCTCGGTAATAAGTGCCTAACGACCAATCATCCCAAGCATTCCAACAAGATATAGACAAATGTAAAACAAAAGCTCTCAACACAATAGAGAGAAGGTAATGTTAAGGATTAGAGAAAGAGATAGTCGGAGCCAATCATACATGAGAGATATAATTGATATGAGATATTCAAATCTATATATATATATATATATATATTAAAGTTGGTGAGGATGGCTATAGATTTGCCATGTGGACATCCATAGGATAAAGTTTCATTTTTGTGAAGCCACATCATCTCCACCTCAAATCATGTGTGACTTTTGGTATTCTCATTATTAGCTAATACTATTAGGTAATAATAATAGTTATTCTATGAGTTAACTATTACTATTAATAGTATTAGTTAACTATAATAGTTAACATACAAGTTAACTATTACTATTAATAGTATTAGTTAACTATAATATTTAACATACAAGTTAACTATTACTATTAATAGTATTAGTTAACAATAATAGTTACTATACTCCCTCTGTCCCGCTCGAATTAAGATTCTTGGTCAAGCAATTTTTACATTGACCAATAATTTGAAGAAAAATAATAATGCTAATAAAAATTTAAAATTTGTTATTGTATCACGATGAATAATGAATTAAATAACCATCTTTAGACTTTCATTAAGATAATTATTTTTCTTCAAATTGTTGGTCAAAGTATAAATTAATTGATCAAGAATCCTAATTCGAGCGGGACGGAGGGAGTATAAGTTAACTATTATTATTTATAGTATTAGTTAACTATAATAGTTACAATATAAGTTAGTTTTTACTATTAATAGTATTAGTTAACTATAATAGCTATTATATATATATATATATATATATATATATATATACATATATATATATATATACATGTGTCTATATATATATATATATGTGTGTCTATATATATATATATATATATATATATATATAAATTATTACTATTAATAGTATTACCTAATTCTAATAGTTACTATATAAGTTTATTATTATTATTATTATTATTAATTTTAGTTAATCGTGATAATTAGTATATATATATATATATATATTAACTATTACTATTAATATTATTAGTTACTATTAGTAGTATTACTTAATTATAATTATTAATATTTAATTTAATTATTATTATTATTCATATTAATTAATCATAATAATAGCTATTTCTTTCGTCTTAAATTAAATGTCATGTTTTATCCCCAAATAAATTATCTTTTAAAATCTTACCTTCAAACATACTATTAAAGTTAGTGACTTTTCAAATACATAATAAGTAGGTGACTTTTTATTTATTAGCTAATAATATTAGTTACTATATAGGGTAAATATTATAGTTACTATTGCTAATAATAGAAACAGTTACTATAATAGTTAACAATTGTAATTACTGTAATAAATAATCGATAATAATTGATAATTATATTTAACTCTTATATAAATTAAAAATTACTACTAATAATATTAGCTAATTATAATAATTACTATATGTGTTACTTATTATTATTAAAAATATTAGTTAATCATAATAGTTACTATACAAGTTAACTATTACTTAATTAGAAATTTATTATTCTACTGACACATTAGATATACATCATAGACTTTCATAGTTACTAATCATAATGTGTGTATATAATATAAAATTATTCATTTTCAAAGACAATAGCTAATATTATTAATTTATTGCTATACTATAAAATTATTTATTGTCGAAGACAATAGCTAATAAATTATTTACAACAAAAGCTAAAAAATATCACAATTGTCTAAAATTTATAAGTTTAAACATTTTGATTCATATACAATATACTTATATTACAAAAAAAAATGTTATGCTGCTTTATTAAATAAAAGCATAGACAAGCAAAATACAAATATTAGCAAATTAGTTTCCCGTGCATAGCACGGGTTACTCACTAGTAATATTGTATGAATGACTCAAGTATTATTGATACTAGCAATACATATATATAGGGTTACAAAGAGAGTTCTAGAGTCCTAATCTAATTAGGAATACTAATACAATAAGGAAACTAATATTCTAGAATAATCTAACTTGGTGTACAAGATACAATCTCTATGTTTGGTAATTACAATATGTGCTAGGAATATATAATATTCCTTAATATGCCCCTGCAAGATGGACGACCGATAGGAGAGTCCAATCTTGAAAGTAATGAGATGAACCAGGTTGATGAAGCGAGTTGAGTTGATGTGATCCCGGTCTTGTATGATGTTGCATTGATGTTGACTTTACGTTCCAACCACGTCACAATGACGATTTTACGCTGGAAGAATGATGAGATCGGTGGCCATGAGATGGGGTAAGTGGCAGAGAAGCCGGAAAAGAAAAAAAACAAAAAGGCTGTTAAGCCGGAAGAAAAAAAAAGGAGGGCTGTTAAGCCGAAGGGGAAAAAAAATTGAGTGCTACTAAGGCAAAAGACGGTTGCTACTAAGGCAAAAAACGGTTGCTACTAAGGCAAAAAAAAAAAAGTGCTACTAAGGCAAAAAAATGAGTGCTACTAAGGCAAAAGACGGTTGCTACTAAGGCAAAGTTTTGGCTCTTTTACGTCGCGAGACGGTCTTTGGCACTTTTACGTCGCGAGACGGTCTTTGGCACTTTTACGTCGCGAGACGGGGTAAGGCTTTTACGTCGCGAGACGGGGTAAGGCTTTTACGTCGCAAGACGGGTACGGGTATTTACGTCGCAAGACGGGTTCGGTCGGGTGTAGGGGTTTGTTCGGTCGGGTTTGGGTTATGGTTCGGACAAGCTGGACAAAAAGGAAATTGGGTTTTGCTGTAGCTTGGGGTATTCAAAAAACTGGAAAAAATAAACGTAGGGAAAGTTTGTTTGATTTGGGTAGGGAGAGAAGGAGAGATGAAGGGAGTTGACCTTAAAGAAAAAGAAAAAAAAGTGACAGGAAGCAAAAAAAAAAATGGTTGAGATTTTGGAGGAAGAGTTAGAGAGGGTGGTCGGGTAGTGAAGAAAAAAAATAGGAGTAGACTTGTGGCCGCCATTATGTATTAGTGATATACTGCAGAAAATAAATAGAAATAAAAATAGGGTTTTGACCGAAGTTTTTTTTTTTTGGTTTTGGTGGTGGTGATATGGTGGCAATGGTTGGGGAAAGTTTTGCCGTGGTGGTTTTGTATGGTGGTTGGCGGAAACTTTGTGGTGGAGAAGTCCTTTTATGGATCATAGCTCTGATACCATGTTAAGGATTAGAGAAAGAGATAGTCGGAGTCAATCATACATGAGAGATATAATTGATATGAGAGACTCAAATAATATTGTATGAATGACTCAAGTATTATTGATACTAGCAATACATATATATAGGGTTACAAAGAGAGTTCTAGGTCCTAATCTAATTAGGAATACTAATACAATAAGGAAACTAATATTCTAGAATAATCTAACTTAGTGTACAAAATACAATCTCTATGTTTGGTAATTACAATATGTGCTAGGAATATATAATATTCCTTAATAGGTAAAGACTCTCAACGAATGAGAGAAATCAAAGACTCTCAACGAAGGAAAGGAAATCCAAATCAAAGACATACTCCCTCTGTCCCAGCACAAGTAAGACTTTTTTCCCTTTTAGGCCGTCCCAAAACAATTGAGAGTGCCCAAAATAAAAATGTTTTGATATACTCACTCCGTCCCAGCAGAAGTGTCACCAATTTTTGGGACACGGGGATTAAGAAAAGGTAGTAGGTGTGTGGTAGAAAATGAAGAGAGAGAATGAGTGAGGTAAATAGTAGTGTTGGTTGAATAAAATGAGTGGTGGAAAATGAAGAGAGAGAATGAGTGAGGTTAAATGGTGGGGTTGGTTGAATATAAATATATTAAAACATTTCCATTTTGGGTAGTGACACTTGTGCTGGGACGGACCAAAAGGGAAATAAGTGACACTTCTGCTGGGACGGAGGGAGTATTTATATTTAACCAACCCCACAATTTAACCCCACTCATTCTCTTTCTTTATTTTCTACAACTTATTTTATTCAACAAACGCTACTATTTACCCCACTCATTCTCTTTCTTTATTTTTTACTACCGATATACTATTTTTCTCTTAAATAGTGTGCACTCCTCTAGTCATACTTGTGATGGGGCGGAGAGAGTATTATATAAAAAATAAATAAAGGAAGTGTCTCAAATCCATGCATGGTGAATGAGGATTAAGAATCTAGAACGAAACCCTAAACAATAGTAAAATCTTAGCTAAACCGATGCAGTTGGGGGGGGGGGGGGGGGGGGGGGGGGGGTTGGAAATAGCGTGATATGGGTGGGGACTAAGAAGATTTGGTGTGAGAGAGAAGAAGATTTGGTTTTTATCTTTTTCATTCCATAGATCCAAAATTGGAGTTTAGGTTTTTTAGCTCTTTAAAATTTAATTTTTTGTATTAACCTCTTAATAATTAATATCAATGATAAACTCATCCAATCAGTTCATCACGTGCCAAATACATGTGATATAACTGATTTTTTTTATTTTTTTAAAAAACCTTTAAAAAAAAAAAAACTTAACTGGCCAATATTTTGCATTTCGAGCCCTAATCATGTGGCGAAAAGAAAGAGTATATATTCAAGGTTCACATGAAAGTGTTTTATGTGATTTCAAGATCTAAACTGCCTTTTTTTTATTTGTACTGAAAATAAGAGAAAGGTAGAAATATAAAGAAAATGTGACTTTAATTAAAAAGAAAATAAATAAAAAAATACCAAAACAATCCAAAGTCCAAACTTTCCTTGGTGGGAACATAAATTAGGGGTAAAGAAAATTCAATTTCGTTTTGTCCACATACATACTTACCCAAGTCTCCTCTCTGTTCTTGCGCACCAAGCTTAAGCTTCCCCACAGTCGCACTCCACTTTGACTTCCCCATTCATTCTTGGAGAAAACAAGCATGTCTCTTTTTTGTGCAATTTATATGAACACAAACAAAATTAGAACGCACTTCCAGTATAAACATCACTATGTAGAAGGGGTCACTTTGACCACACAAAACCCTTATCAATTTTCCACAAATTATGGAGCTTCTTCATCATCGATTATTCATGGCTACATTGGCACCGGAAATTTCATTTTCCTCTTGAATCCCTTATTCTCGCGTGAGTTCTCTGCTTCAATCCACTTATTCCTCTTGTTTATCCTATTTGTTTCATGGCTCTTGAACAAATTCAAGATTAATGGTAATGAGACTCAAAAACAGAGTCTTGGCTCTATTAAGGTCATCTATTACAAGCCAACTCTGTTTTCTTGTTTGGGTTTTTCTCTTTTTAATCTTGTTTTGTGTTTCATGATCAACTTTTATTGGTATAGAAATGGTTGGAGTGATGAAAAGATTGTAACCCTTTTGGATTCTGTTCTCAGAGTATTTGGTTGGTTAGCATTATTTCTCTACTTGCACACCCATTTTTCTAATGAACCTGAATCCAACTATCCCACTGTAGTTAGTGTTTGGTGGGCCTTTTTCTTTGCAATCTCTTGTTATTCCCCTGTGATAGATTATCTGTATTACAAACAGCACCAAATTTTGCCTATTCAGTTCTTGGTGTCTGATGTTGTATCGGCCATTGTCAGTTTGTTTTTCTTTTATGTCGGGTTCTTCCTCAAGAGCACGGGTGAGACTGAAGATAGTCAAAATACCCATCTTGGGGAACCCCTTATTGGTAGGGAGTCAAACAAGTCAAAAAATGGGGGTGGTACTGATAGTCCTTTTGCGAATGCTAGTATTTTCAGCCTTGTTACATTTTCTTGGATGAGTCGTTTGGTTGCCAATGGCTTCAAGAAGCCATTAGACCTTGAGGATGTTGATGACGCCCTTTGTGTTCTGGGGTCACGGAGGTAGAACTCCAATATAGCTGTCTCTTGATCCTGATCACAACACAAACAAGAACACCGTTAAGACCAAGGCCGGGTTGGAATCCGGCTTAGGCCCTCGGGTGTGAGAGTAAGATCTCTGAGGAAAACCTAAGTAGAGAGCTTGTGAAAGCCTTGTGTGTGTGAATAGGATAGAGCACGTACCTGGCCCATGGGGGCGGATAGAAGTATTTATATGAGTAGAAGAAGGAGGTAGGTTTAAGGTACTAACCGCCCTTGTACCGGATGGACACGCGGCAGGTCCTCATTGGTTCGGCCAGGGGAGTGGCTGGGAACGTGGCGTGTTGTCAGGGAAACATGGTTCCACCACCAACCGTTATGGTGTGTCAGGTACGAACAGGTAACGTCTGTTGTACGTTTGTGACAGCTGGCTGCTGCGGGCTCCGGGCAGGTGGTTGAGTGATCAACACGGGACCCTAAGAATAGCGGGAGGCAGAGCTACCTTGGTTACTGTTATCACGAAGCCCGGGCATCTCGGGCTTATAAGCCTGCGGGCTTATCCGGTTTGACGCGGTCGGACTCGCTTGTACTGGCTTTGAACCGGGTCCGGTCCGGTCTGCGATGCTCGGTCTTATCAGATGTTCCTCACCTTGCCAAAATTGACAGTGTAGAAGATGCCTTTCCAATTTTGAAAAATAAGGTAGATTCTGATAGGATTACCACTCTTAATCTTGTCAAGGGGTTGGTTTTAGCCACATGGAAGGAAATAGTCCTCACAGCTTTCCTTGCCTTTATTCATACGTTGGCTTCCTATGTCGGTCCGTACCTCATAGACACTTTTGTTAAGTATCTTAACGGAAATCAAGTTTTCCACAATGAGGGTTATGTTTTGGTGTCTGCATTCTTTATAGCAAAGCTTGTGGAGTGTTTGGCACAAAGGCATTGGTGGTTTAGGCTGCAACAGGCTGGACTTAGGGCAAGGGCTGCCCTTGTTGCTATGATTTATCACAAGGGGTTGACCCTTTCGTCTCAGTCGAAACAAGGGCACACTAGCGGTGAACTTATCAATTTCATGGCTGATGATGCTGAAAGAATTGGTGACTTTGTGTGGTATATGCACGAACCGTGGTTAGTGATTTTGCAAGTTGGTTTAGCATTAACTATATTATATACAAATCTTGGGCTTGCTTCAGTTACTGCACTGGTTGCTACTGTTCTATTGATGTTGGCAAACAGTGGCGGATCTAGGATTTTCAACCACCGGGTGCACAATTTACACTAAATAACTCCATACCAAAATTTTTTAAAACGTAATTATATTCAAGTACATAATTAAGTATATAAGTTCAAAACAATTGTCTCATAAAAGAAAACAAGTACACAATTTACACTAAATAACTTGTTAACTTTTCCTTTTACTAAGTTCACATCCCTTCTAGTTAAATTACCACTCTAATTAATTTTTTTTGGGGTGCACTTAGTAAAAAAAAAAAAAAAACTTTTTTTTTTTAGTTAAAAAAAATTGGGTTGACCGGGTGCACGTGTACCCCCTATTTACACATAAGATCCGCCCATGTTGGCAAATGTTCCATTGGGAAGTCTGGAGGAGAAGTTTCAAGATAAGTTAATGAAATGTAAAGATAAGAGGATGAAAGCCACTTCTGAAGTGTTGAGGAACATGAGGATTCTAAAACTTCAAGGTTGGGAGATGAAATTTTTGTCTAAAATTTATGATCTTAGGAATTATGAGGCCGGTTGGTTGAGAAAGTACATGTATACTGGAGCCATAGCCTCGTTTGTGTTCTGGGGTGCACCCACTTTTGTAGCAGTGATCACTTTTGGTACATGTATACTTGTTGGCATACCACTTGAAACTGGGAAAGTGTTATCTGCATTAGCAACATTTCGGATACTTCAAGAATCTATTTATAATCTTCCAGACACTATTTCAATGATAGCTCAAACAAAAATCTCACTTGATCGCATATCCTCGTTCCTTCGTCTTGAAGATCTCCCGACTGATGTTATAGAGAAGATGCCAAATGGCGCTTCTGACACGGCAATCGAGATAGTTGACGGGAAATTTTCCTGGGATGTTCCGTCCCTTGACCCAACATTAAAAGATATTAACTTGAAAGTGTCTCATGGGATGAGGGTTGCTGTTTGTGGGACCGTTGGATCAGGCAAATCGAGCTTAATCTCTTGTATACTAGGAGAGATTCCTAAACTATCGGGAAGTATTAAGCTGGCTGGAACAAAGGCCTATGTTGCTCAATCGCCATGGATACAGAGCGGAAAAATAGAAGAAAATATCCTTTTCGGGAAGGAGATGAACAGAGAGAAGTATGAGACGGTTCTTGAAGCATGTTCGTTGAAGAAGGACCTCGAGATTCTTTCCTTTGGTGATCAGACGGTTATTGGTGAGAGGGGAATCAATTTGAGTGGGGGTCAGAAGCAGAGAATTCAAATAGCGCGTGCATTATATCAAAATGCTGATATTTATCTCTTTGATGATCCATTTAGTGCTGTTGATGCTCATACGGGTAGCCATCTCTTTAAGGTATGACATTCTTGATTTTATTTTACTTTACGTGTTTTTCTAGTTCAAATGAATTATTTTCCGTAATTTAATTTTTATTGTAAAATTACTGTGACAGGAATGCTTGCTGGGCCTTTTGGATTCAAAGACAGTGATATACGTTACACACCAAGTAGAGTTCTTACCAGCTGCAGATCTTATTTTAGTGAGTTATTGAGGCCTTCCTTCTTCTTCTTTTTTTTTTTTTTTTTTTTGGTATATTTATTGATTCCATAGCTTAAAAACTTCAATATCAGGTCATGAAAGATGGAAGAATAACACAAGCTGGAAAGTACAATGAAATACTTAATTCCGGCAGTGATTTTATGGAACTTGTTGGTGCACACAAAGAAGCTTTATCTGCAATTGATGCCACCATGGATGCAAGATCAGAGACTGATAAAATTCAGGTAAGTGAAGAAAAATCCAAGAAAATTGCTGAGAATGGAGAATCAAGAGAAGGTCAAAATGGTAAATCAGATGATAATGTTTGTCCGATAGAGCAGCTCGTTCAAGATGAAGAAAGAGAAAAAGGTAGTGTCGGTTTCTCAGTCTACTGGAAATATATTACTATTGCTTATAGAGGGGCTCTTGTGCCCTTCATATTTTTAGCGCATACTCTCTTTCAACTACTTCAGATCGGAAGCAATTACTGGATGGCTTGGGGAACGCCCGTATCAAAGGGTGGGCCCCCACAAGTTTCCAATTTTACCCTCATCATGGTTTTCGTAGCTTTGGCAATTGCAAGCTCCCTATGCATTCTAGTCAGAGCTGTGCTTGTTGCAACAGCGGGATATAAGACAGCAACAACACTCTTTTACAAAATGCACTCGAGCATTTTCCGTGCCCCCATGTCTTTCTTTGATGCCACTCCAAGTGGACGGATTCTAAATAGAGTAAGTGGCCTATTTTCCTTTCTGTTTGTTGATTCTAATAAAAAGTATGGATTTGTGACTTTGAAAGTAGAATTTTACTTAAAGTAAGTTCTATATACAGGCATCTACAGATCAAAGTGCGGTTGATTTGAACATTCCGTATCAAGTTTCTGCATTTGCTATCTCAGTCATTCAGCTTCTAGGCATTATTGGAGTCATGTCTCATGTTGCTTGGCAGGTTTTCATTGTGTTTATTCCTGTGATCGCGATTTGTGTCTGGCTGCAGGTAGCATCATTATTCTCATATACATTCGATATTTATTTTTGGGGTTTCTTATTACATTTTCGTATTGTAGATTTTTTTTTTTTTTTTTTTTTACGGTTTGAAAGATTTTCTTTTAAAAAAGTGCAGCAATTTTACATACCCTCAGCAAGAGAGCTGGCAAGGTTGGTTGGAATATGCAAAGCTCCAATTATACAACATTTTTCTGAAACTATATCGGGTTCAACAACAATTAGAAGCTTTGGTCAGGAACTCAGATTTCAGGACACAAACATGAAGCTAATAGATGCGTATTCACGACCAAAGTTTTACTCTGCTGGAGCAATGGAGTGGCTATGCTTCCGCTTAGATATGCTCTCGTCTGTTACCTTTGCTTTCTCCTTAATTTTCTTGGTCTCTATACCAGAGAGAACTATAAGTCCAAGTAAGTCAATTTTTTCACCATTCTTTGCTTGACTATGGCCTGAAAAATAAAAATAAAAAGGGCGTTCTTGATTTTTCTTTTCTTACAATGTGAAGGTCTCGCGGGACTAGCTGTGACTTATGGGCTTAATCTTAACATGTTGCAATCTTGGGTTATATGGAATCTTTGCGATTTGGAGAATAAAATTATATCGGTTGAAAGAATAATCCAGTACACTGCACTCCCTAGTGAGCCTCCTCTTGTTATAGAATCATTTAGGCCAGATCATCACTGGCCGTCCGATGGAGAAATCGATATCCGCCAACTACAGGTTCGGTATGCCCCACACATGCCCCTTGTGTTGAGGGGACTTACATGCACTTTCTTTGGGGGCAAAAAGACTGGAATAGTGGGAAGAACAGGGAGTGGTAAATCAACTCTTATACAAACACTCTTCCGTATAGTTGAACCAGCTGCTGGCCATGTTTTGATAGATTGTATTGAGATATCGTCTATAGGCTTGCACGATTTACGATCAAGATTGAGCATAATTCCCCAAGATCCAACCATGTTTGAGGGGACTGTCCGAAGCAACCTGGACCCACTTGAAGAATACTCAGACAAACAAATTTGGGAGGTGGGATGTTCGCTCAAGCTAGTATTTATTTTTAAGCTATTTTAGTACTCCCTCCGTCCCTTTTCAGATATTATAAGGTTACATTATAAGTTTCGGAAATGCAGAGGTTTTGAAATTTGAAGCCTTTGTTTTGGAAATGAGACTAACATTCTGGGACTAACAAAAAGAAGAAATAGGACTATCATTTTTGGACGGAGAGAGTATAATGTTGTTTCTTAGCTAACCGTCTTTCATTGTTTTAGGCTCTTGATAAGTGTCAACTTGGAGATGAAGTTCGGAAGAAGGACGAGAAGCTTGATGCAACAGGTTTATGGTCTCACCATAGAGCTAAAACTATTATTTTTTCATTTTAATTTTATTTTTCCAAAATTGAGTTTTTAGTAATTGATAACTTAATTTATTATAGTTACTGAGAATGGAGAGAACTGGAGTGTGGGTCAAAGGCAACTGGTATGTCTTGGGCGTGTATTGCTCAAGAAAAGTAAGATCTTGGTTCTTGATGAGGCCACTGCATCTGTCGACACAGCAACTGATAATATGATTCAGCAAACTCTCCGACATCATTTTTCCGACTCTACTGTCATAACAATTGCGCACAGGATCACGTCTGTGCTTGATAGCGACATGGTTATGGTGTTAGATAATGGTCCGTATAACCTCATTATTGTCATAAATTCATAATAATGAGCAATGTCGCCATTAAAAAGAATCTGTTTGTTGATTTTCATTCTCTTTTTTCGTGCGTGCAGGACTGATTGAGGAGTATGATTCTCCGCAGAAGTTGTTGGAAGACAAGTCAAGCTCATTTGCGAAGCTCGTGGCAGAGTATAGTGTGAGATCTAATACAAAATTTGAAAATAAATCGTCGAATAGCAAGAACTGACTCATTATATTGCATGATGATGATGAAGAAGAAGAATATAGTTGGAGGGTTATGTATATCTGAGGCTACATTCTTAAAATTTTGCCTAGTTTTCAGTTTTTTTTTTGCTGTAAAGGTTGTAGGAGTCATAGTCGCAAAAAAAAAATAAAAAAAAATTGTATACTCCAGTTTTCAATTATATCTACAAGGGACACTGATATTTTGCCAAAGTTGAGGGGTTGAAACAAAATTTTACCCAATTTCAAGGTTACCCACTCACATTAGTTTAGAGCTAAATACTCATTTGATCATTAAGATATTAATCTTCTTTGTTTTGGTCACTGACTTTAACTTTAACTCTCAAATTTGATGAATTGGCAATGTATGCGTACAGTGCAACTCATCAAACTTATGGCATCAACATGCAACATAGGCATTTTTATTTCAAAATTAGATGAATTATGGATGGAAGGATGATTAGGCAAACAAATAATAAGTATGGTGATATAAACAAAAAAGACAATAGCAAATGAGCAAAACAAAAAATGTTCAATATTTGTGCACTTGGATTGGATTGCACAACAGTTTCATTTCTTTATACTCCCTCCGTCACAGAGTAAGAATCTTATTTTCCATTTTGGTACGTCCCAGAGTAAGAGTCCTATTTCTAAAATGGCAAAAAATCTTTATTATTCACCCCACTCATTCTCTCTCATATTTTACTTTTATACTCACAACACCAATCAATTCACTATTCTCTCTCACTCATTATCTCTCCTACTTTACTTTTACACTCACAACATTTACATCAATTCCAATATTTATTAATAAGCGTGCAAATGAGGGGTAAGACTCTTACTCTGGGACGGAGGGAGTAATTCATATTGTCCGATTAAAGGTTATTATTGTCTTTTTACCACCCGCCTCCCAAAAGTAAAGTAGAGGAGAAAATGAGCTGAAAAAAATAATAAGTTAATTGGTGTTGTTGTTAGTATAAAAGTAAAGTAGGAGAGAGAACGAGTGAGAGGAATAGTAAAGATTTTTTGCTATTTTTTGAATTGGACGTATATTTTAGGACGGACTAAAAATAAAATGTGGACATACTTACGGACTAAAAAGAAAATGTGAACGTATACTAGTCTGTGGCAAAAACTATATACACAGCCCGGTAAATACATAGCCCATTTAATTCCATCGCTGCCCTTGCACGTCTCGTGTATACTTACACGAGATGAGAGCTTACATCTCGTGTACATATACACGAGATATATCTCGTGTAAGTACACACGAGATGAGATCTCGTGTATGTATACACGAGATGTAAGCTCTCATCTCGTATAAGTATACACGACATAGGCATCTGAGCCTGCTTTTCCACAACCGCAACAGCAAAAGCAACAATAAACATAACTTGGAATGAAATTTGATTCTCAAATAGGACATCTCCACAAAACATCAATAGACCATTACACATATACTATCGCCTAATTGTATACGAAATGAAAGTGTTAACAAGGATAAGCATATAATTCAAACATTCATACAAACTGGATAAATCAAAAACCATTACACATATACTATCCTATATGTAATCTTCTTTGTCTTCTTGCATCGGTATCCTCCTCATAGAGTTGACTGAACTCTGCTATCCTATCTTGGTATGGGAGGAGTAGTTGGCTTGCGGTTGGATCACAGCGGTTCCGATAAAGGTTTGGTGGTGGTGGTATTGGGTAATCATTGCCTAACATGCGCAGCTGCAAAAGTAATAACAGTTAAATACAAGACAATGAAATATAATGAATATAAGTAAGACAACTAAATATAACTAATATAGATGAGACAATTAAGTTTCATACCGCTATAAAATGGTTTCCATTGACTTGTCCCACCACAACTGTGTTCACCGGTGGTTGTACTGGTGCAGTCACTGGAAGGCATAACATACCACCGCTAGTCGAGTAAGAAATGAACGCCACATTATACCTCGTGGCAATGATGTGCCCAAGATCTGGGAGCTCCATCCAATAATCACTGGGCGCCGTCCGGCTATAGCAAGCAATCTTACGTAAGAGTTCTCTTACCGATATCCAAGGTAGAACTCTTTCATAAATGTCTTGGCGAGCAAGCACCTCATTGTAACATTCTGTGCGCACTTCAGCCCACTTCTCCTCATCTCCGTATATCTGTGCTGCTACGGCTCTATAGCCACAATGTCCATCTGATGCCACATCTATGATGCCTCCAATACGCGGGGTAATGAAAGGCGGAAAAGACTCTACATACGGGGAGCTGTATAAACTAGTATAATTGGGCTGTCCATTTCCCTCTCCACGACCCTGACCCTGACCCTGATCCCGTCCTCGTCCTCGTCCTCGACCTCGACCTCGGCCTCGACCCCGTCCTCTCCCACGACCGGAAGGAGCTACTGGTGGATGAGACGTAGGAGTACTAGCAGGGGTAGATGGTGTGGGTCCTGAAGGTGATTTCCGTTTGCGGGTGGACTCCGAACTCGCTTGGGTTGATGCAATGAATGCACATCTAGACCTGAAATAGGGCAAAGAAAAAAGAGTGAGAAGCATTCATACTGTTGTTTGAAAGTGTTAAAAAAAAATTGATGCTGCTGCTGATGTGTCTCGTGTAAGTCCACACGAGACATATCTCGTGTGGTTTTACACGTGACAAGTCTCGTGTAATACAACACGAGATATGTCTCGTATGGACTTACACGAGACACATCAGCAGCAGTTAAACAGTAGCAGCAACACAACAGCACAACAGCAACAATACAACAGCAAAAAATTTGAGACATAATTGAATGAAGATATATACCCTTTGCCGGTCGAGGATGGTGTAGCGGGGACTCCAAAAAATTTGTTAGTATGCTCCCAATCTGACAGTTCTCTGGAACTTCCGGCCCGGGGTTCATTCGGCTTTGAAATATGATCTCGCTCCATCGTTTTAAATAACTGTCTCCTTACCGGTTCAGGCTCCTTAGATGAAGGGTTGTCTACTTCAATGTCCAACTTCTTCCAAAACTCATGAATCGTGGACAGCTCAATCCGTCCCTGACACTCCTCTATCTGTGCAATCTCATGACTACATGGAAGTCCATGTGTCCGCCTGTAGTAACACCCGCAGGCAGCCTCAGTGATTACATAACCCCCATTATGACGCTGCTTGATTTTCTGAATTCGATCATGTTCTTGTCTGATAATGCGAAAGGCTACCGTTGACACTCTAGTGAATATGTTGCGATATAGATTGCGGGTCCTCAAATCAATTGGATATCTGGTCCTTGATCTATTCATACCATGTTTGATAGTTTTTAGCTTGATATCTATGATTTTATGAGCCTTTTTAAACAGTGTGTCAAAAGTAGAAGAAGCACTCCCCAATGCCTTCTTCAACCTGTTATGCTCACCCTCAGTCCTGTTTGTGGTATGGGTCCCGAAGTGTGTTAACACATCCGTGTGCATGGACAGAATATTCTGAGAGTACAAATTAAGCCATGTCTCGCAGAGGTAATCCAATAGTGCAGGATAAGATCTGAAACGGTCACGAAGCTCTGCCCAACGTAAGTCCCATTCGTCGGGGTTAGGGGCTGAGATTGCATAATTGAACGTCCTCATGAATGATTCTGCGAAGTCCTCGCTACCTGTATGCTCCAACCCTTTCCTTCTAACATTCATTTCGATATGCCTCCGACACAAGAAGTGTGCGGTGTGGGGAAAAACTGTACGGAGAGCGCTGATGAAACCCAACTCACGATCAGTGACAAAAACTGTAGGCAACCGGGGAGGTGTAAACAGACTGTGCAAATTGTTCAATGCCCATTCGTAATCACCCGTACTCTGATGCCTGAGGAACGCAGACGCTATTGTGAAATTATGCCCGGTGGAAGTAAAACCTACAAACTGCAAGTAGTACAGTCCGTAGCAGTTGGTGTTGTGAGTGCAGTCACCCTGTACAACATATGGAAAACAGTTCAGAATCTTCATTGCTAATGGGTGAGAGAAGAATATGTCTTCGATCATGCCAGTCTCAGCGTCTTCCCTTGTGTAGCTAGTATATTCATTATCTCTGGGTAACTTAAGGAATTGTTGTAGCGGGTTCCTCCCTTATCGTTCCCCTTCTCTATATTTTGACACGGCATTCCGGACGTGCATCGGAGTGCTCACGTTCTTCTCATCCTGCATCTTTAGCATTGCCACAATGTCATTTGGACGCACTGAACATTCACTTGCGGTACACACAGCGTCATATTCCCCAGGTGTCAATTTCCCGAGAGGAAAACCTTCCGGGTACAAAGGAAAGGCATGATTATGTATGCCATTCCTCACAACATAACCCCATGACCCATCAACACCCCTCTCTGTGGCGTATAGTTTAAAACTGCAATCTCTTTTCTTTGTACTAGTCTTCCTAATGTTATTTGATCTTCCGGCCCTGTGTTGTCCACCAAAATGACATGTGATGTAAGCATATGCTAGTTTATTTCCACGTCTATTCCTCGAGCTGTGTATAACTAGGTGTATATTTCGACCCCTCGCTATTTCCCGTACATGTGCAAGAAGCGCATCCCGAGTTTGAAATATTTCTGATGTCGTGAATTCATCACTGGTATCCGGGAATGGACCCTGCAAAATACGAGATGAAAAGTCAGTTTCAAAGCCCCAGCATACATCTATCTCGTGTAAGTCTACACAAGTTTCATCTCGTGTATGTCTACACGAGATTAATCTCGAGTAGAGGCACACGAGATGAAACTCGTGTAGACTTACACGAGATACTCCCTGTACAGATTGAAAAAAAAAATTGAAAACTGGAATTTGATCTGATATTTCATTGTTATTGTCATGTGTATTTGAAGATTGTATAAATAAATATCATGTGATTTAATTCAAGATGGGATTTTTAAAACAAGATGGGATTTTTATTTTGATTTTTATCACAATACACAAAAAAAATTAAAAACTTACTTCATCGAAGCTAGGATCATTGAAACTTGGAGAATGTTGATGTGGAGGAATATTTTGTAAGATTTCTTCTTCTTCATCAACGAGAAAATCTATCATATCAAGGTCAATACAATCATAAGAATTTTGTGGAGAATTATGTGAGGAATCCATGTTATTATGTGAGTAATCCATGTTATGAACTTAAAGATTGAATTTTTGAATGATAAAGGGCTATTGTGTGGTTTCTGTTCAGAATGGGTGTGTTTTAGTAGGGTTTAATCGTCAAATTCATGCAATGGTCGCGGAAAAAGGTTTATGGAATTTAAACATCTCGTGTATACCTACACGAGATTAACTTGACCATCTCGTGTATACCTAAACGATATGTCATAAACTCCAAATGACAAGTTGTTTATTTTTTTTAAATTTTTTTCTAGGCTCTAGATGACATTTTAAGACATTTCCATTAGTATGACATTGGTCAAATTCTAAACGGAAATGGAGTTACAAATATGTCCCATTTCTCTAGGTTTTAAGGAATATGTCCCGATCTTATGAAAGTGGTACATGTCTAAGTTGTTTATTTTTTTTTAATTTTTTTCTAGGCTCTAAATGAAATTTAAAATGTTTTTCATTAGTATCACTTTCCTCAAAATCCAAATGGAAATTGAGTTAGAAATTTGTGACATTTTTAGGGTTTTAAGAAAAATGTCCCGATGTTGTGAAAATGGTATACGACTACCTAGTTTATTTTTTTTTATTTTTTTTCTAGGCTCTAAATGACATTTAAAGTGTTTTTCATTAGTATCACTTTCCTCAAAATCCAAATGGAAATTGAGTTAGAAATTTGTGACATTATTAGGGTTTTTAGGGTTTTAAGGAAAATGTCCCGATGTTGTGAAAATGGTATACGACTACCTAGTTTATTTTTTTTTATTTTTTTCTAGGATATAAATGACATTTAAAGTGTTTTTCATTAGTATCACTTTCCTCAAAATCCAAATGGAAATTGAGTTAGAAATTTGTGACATTATTAGGGTTTTTAGGGTTTACACGAGATGACATCTCGTGTAACACCACTCGAGATGCATCTCGAGTGGGTTTATACGAGACTTGTTTCGTGTAAACACACACGAGATGCATCTCGTGTAAACCCACACGAGACACATCTCGTGTGGGTTTACACGAGATACATCAGTAGTCTCAACACCAGCAACAACACAACAGCAACAACACAACAGCAACAACAACAGCAAAACATCATGTCCTCGGGGGGGGGGGGGAGGGGGTTTTTACGAAACACTAGAATAAACTATTGAATCGGGGGGGGGGGGGTTTACGAAACACTAGAATAAACTATTGAATCGGGAGGGGGATTTAAAACGATAACTAAAATAAAAATACCATCATATTAACAAACTAGTAGAGGTGTCAATAAAAACTAGAATAAAATGTGTCCATTACAATACAATGAAAAGAAAAAATAAAATAAAATCCTAAGGCTGCGGTGGAAGTCCTAAAATCTCACCGGCCCGTCTAAGACCAACTAGCCAGTGCTCGGGGGCACTGGGATCCGACAAAAATGGAAGTATGATAGCTCGCAACTCCGCAATCCCTGCGACAGAAGGCTGCGGTGGAACATTAGGTGGGGGAGGTGGAATGTCACCGGGTGGATCGTGTATCGGATTAGCTATCCGAACATGACTCCTAGCCCTAAACCAAGACATATAATCTGGAGTCACGAAGGGAACAGCCACGGGATGATCTCCAGTAAATAGTGGCCCCCAACGGACATCGGCCCTAAACTCCGCCATGCCAAAAGCCACCCACTCCTGCCAAACCTGATCTCCGTCACCGTAACGCTTCTGGTACCCCTTCTGACCCTTTGCCAAAACGCATAACTCGGTCGCCATGGGGGGCAGTCTGGGGATCCTCTGCTGGTACCCGAACTGCCTAGTCACACGATCAGGCATATACGCCTCTGTGATGTCACAAAAGCGTATAACACCCCTGTAGTATGAAACATGCAGTATAGCGTCCGACCCGGTCCCATAAGGAGTCCAAATAACCTGTGAGTAGACATTGTTAGGCAAAGTCAACAGAATATCGGAAGGAACGACACAAAAACGTATAATAGTTTTAATATGAATAACTCACACTGTCAGCCCCCATCCTGTCAAGAATGCGGCGATACTGCACAAGATGATCGAACGTCCTCCCAGCCGAATCATCACGAGACCATCTACGGGCTCTCGGCTGCCCCTGCTGCCAATGGGGGCCAGTAACTCGCCGAAAACCCGGAAAGTACTCGTATATCCAGGCCTGAGATGTATGTAAAAAAGTATTAAATACTACTCAAATGCAACATTTAATAACAGATGGGGGGGGGGAAGTAGACAGTAAAAAGATAGTGAATAGAGTAAGATGTACCTCTAGGAGAGCCGCACAACCGCCCATCTGCTTGCATCCGGATCTGGACGCCTTCCCCAACTCTCGGTACATATATGCCAAAGTGGCTGATCCCCAGGAAAGAATGGGGAGGCTGGCTAGATCCATGCACAGGGGCAGGTAGGCTGCGGGCACCTTATCCCCGCTCTTGTCCACGAACATCGTGCAACCCAATAGGTGCAGGATATACGCGGACGCACGATGGGCATCTGTCATGCCGCCTCTACGCTGAGTAAATAGACGCCTGACATCCCTCAATAAATAACCAGTGCCGCTCAACTGGAGGTGTCTAGAGATGCCAGATACGTCAGGCGCTGGATCCGTATAGCGAACAACTCCACCATCAATCCTGATACCTGTAAATTGAAGATGCAATAACACATTTTAGTATAAGAGATGAATGTAGACAGTTCATATAATATATGTAGACAGTTATATAATTGTGAATGGAGTATCGAAGCGATGTTATAAAAACATACCCAAGATATGAAAACTGTCATGTAAAGTAATCGTCATCTCCCCCCACGGCATGTGGAACGAGTTAGTCTCATGAGACCACCGTTCCAAAAATGCCGTTAGGAGGGCATGGTTAGGCCTATGAATGACGGAATCATGCAGATGCTGGAGGCCAGATGCATCTACGAGGGCCAGCCAGGCTCTATCAGCAACCGGCTGCTCATCACGCTTGAACCTGTTCATTCGATACAAAAAATATTATCAGTACTCAAGAAAAGCAGCATAGGATGATAATTAATGGAATATTTAGAGTGTGTGGTATAAATAACTTCAATATTTAAAACATTTCACATTAATGCTAAGCTTACTGTGCAAGATGCGTGAGTCTCGTATGGAAAGTCACCAATCCCTCAGTAGTAGAGTCACCCCAAATCTGTCTGGCTCGGTGGTCACCGAACCTGTACATCAGTGAAACATCCTCTGGCCCACCACCGGGGTCCCTCTGAAGCTGCCATGATGGTGGCGCATCCTGACCCCGCCTCCTCCCGTGTCTCAGAGGTCTAGGCGGCTCTACTACATCATCATCCTCCTCCTCCTGCACCCCCACCTCCACCTCCTCCTCCTCCTCCTCATCATCCTGCCCCCCCCATCCTGCCCCTCCCCATCCTCCTCCCCATCATCACTATCACTCTCCTCCTCCCCATCATCACTATCCTCCTCCTCCTCACTATCCCCATCGACCGCCGCCTCCTCCTCCTGAACATCATCAGCTGCTGCCGCCTCCTCATCCCTCTCCTCCTGCTCATCATCAGCTGTGGCATCCTCGTCATTCCGAGCCTTGCTCCGGTTTTCTCCTCTCTCCAAACGCTCTTCAGCCTTCCTCTTTCTAGCTGAAACGGTCATAGGATCACGTGCCTATAAAAAACACAAATAAGAGACAATACATTAGCGACAGTTACAGTAGATTAAATAAATGAACACAATGCTGACTGATAATTCACAATGCTGATATTCAGAAGGATCACATCTCGTGTAACACCACTCGAGATGCATCTCGAGTGGGTTTATACGAGACTTGTCTCGTGTAAACACACCCAAGATGCATCTCGAGTGGTGTTACACGAGACACACCAAAGCCATCAAACCCAAACATCCCAGATTAATAACTAGAAAAAAAAAAAATCCCAAAGAGTGTGTTGTGTACATTTTGTTCGCAATTTGAATAATTTTGTAGTTGAATCCAATTTCAATTTTACATTTTTCAAATTATGTTTAATTGGGAATATAGAAATGTAAAATAAGGTTAAAAATTGCTTACCTTTTTCACAGGCGCTGTAGACGAGCTAGTCCCGGCGGCGATGTGGGCTGCGGCGGTCCCGGCGGCGGTCTTGGGTATTTTAACTTTCACCATTTCAATTTCGAAAGTTTTTTTTTTTTTTTTTTTTTTACTGTGAGAGAGAGAGGTGAGAGAGAAGAACAGAGCGAGAGAAAGAACGACGGTGAGCGACGACGGTGACAGAGACGGTGAGAGAGAGACGTTAGAGAGAGAGACTGTTCGTTTCTTTCTTCATCGTTGTTTCAAACTGAGAGAGAGAGAGGGGGGTTAGGGAGCGAACGTGAGGGAGAGTGAAATTGAAAAAAATAAAAATAAAAAATATATATATGAGTACTTTAGTAATTTAATGGGGCTGTGGAAATAAGGGGCTCTGTATATAAATATATCCCTAGTCTGTGTGACGGAGGAGTAGTAAATAAAATCAAACATTAGAGTGCAGTAAGTGTCATTTTCGCACACTCCCACTTGGTTCAACGAAAGAAAAAATATAATTTCAATTTGGTGGGTGGAGCTTGACGAAGAAGACGGCGACGATGATGTTGAAGAGCGCCACCATTGCATTTCTACCAACTTCACCTTCTCCTCAGCTATGACTACTCGATTTCACCTCTTCAATTCAAGCTCCGTAAAAAGCCCTAATTTTGTTTAATTCCCCAATTTCTTTTATTCACCTGACCTGATATTTATCCTTATGGATGTTGTAGCTCTTGAACCCTCAATTTGGAGCAGTTCGTTATTTATCGCTGCCCCAAAACCCTCAATTTTGGTCGTCCCTAATCGTCAAATTAGATTTTTTTCAAAACCTTACCCTAAAACCCTCCATTGGACGGCAACCTACTCCGCCGGTCCGTGCATTGTACGAAAGTACATCGGTTCGGGATTCAGGCGGCGTCAACTGCGGCCAGTTGCAGTAAAATGCAGTCAAAATCAGAGTGCAAAAAGTTCGTTACCGAGTTTGAATGTAAGGATTTTGGTTAAGAGGGGCTTGGTTTTGGCGGCGATATGCTGTGGGGTTTTAGTGTTTTGGTGCAGGAGAGTGGTTGCATTGGAGGGAGTAATGAATGGGAGATTTGAACAAGGTTTGTTGTCATTGCGAAATTCATGGCCAAAGGTATTGCAAGTTCTTGTGGTTTTTAAAGAGCAAGGTTTGATTTTGGCCGCGCTTTTGGGATTATCTGCATTTTTCTCCATGGCAGAGACTTCAATTACCACTCTTTGGCCTTGGAAGGTATCAATCTTATTCCAATTCAAAACGCTTATAGGAATGTTTCCCGTACTGTCAAGTAATTCATTATTCGTCTGTGAGAAGAATGTGATGGCTCATCCCAATCTAAATGAATGTGGCTGCAATCTAGAATTAAACACTTTTCTTCTCCTTTTCCTCTTTTTAGTATACTATGATTCATCATTCATGTCTGTTAGGTGCGAGAATTGGCTGAGAAAGAGCCTGATGATGGCGTATTCAGAATGCTCCGCAGCGATGTTACTCGGTTCTTAACAACTATACTAATTGGCACAACGTATTAATCTATCTATTCATCCATTGGTTTGCTCTTTTTCTGAACTTGAATTCGAGCATGGTTCTTATTGTAGATTTCATTTATGTCCACAGTGTAGTGAATATAGGAGCAACAGCACTAGTTACTGAGGCAGCAACTGCAATATTTGGTGAAGCAGGCGTGAGCGCAGCTACTGGAATAATGACAGTATGCCCGTTTTCTCCCTTCTATAATCAGTCAATAAGCTTATTTCCTGTTTCTCCTAGTGGTTAACATAGCATCTTCATGTAGCTCGAACATGCAAGAGGTTGCTTTCGTAGCTCGAACATGTAATCTCCAAGTCACATGGCAGCATTTCTAACTGTTGTGCCAAGACTCCCATTCTTAACGTTGCATCTTAACTTCATATACTTAATTCTTTTTGTTTGTTTAATACATGGAGCCAGATGTTTGCTTCTCGGGACTTTACACCTACTGTGCTTGCCATGCGCCTTATTGGTGCCTTCATGCTAATTATAGATTATTAAAACACTAGTGAAACTAGATTATTCTTGTCGCTCTAAGATGCTTACTCTTCCTTGAATGGATGGTACTGTCATGTTGATGATGGTGTTGGAAACCCTAGTTGTGATTTTCAAGATTTGGCTAACATGTGCTCTAGGTCTCCGATTAACATGAACTTATTGCACTATTTCCTGGAACTTATTTGTAAGACTAACGCGAATCATTGAAAAATATCAAAAATGATGCATCAATCCAAACATGATAAAATCATAAAATTGGTGCTATATTTCAGAGTAAAACACAACGTAATCAATCGTAACCTTCCTTGAAACATGAAAAGTAGTACAATTATTTGCATTATTTTGGCAAAATTCAATATTGTATTGCAATTTTGTTTTGCCTATCCTATATATAAAAAAGAAGGGTTCTGTGTACTTTATATATACTTTCACAGAAACAGAATTAAAGTTACTGAATCCTTTTGTCCTGGTATCTGACTGTACTATTGCTTAATGGACTGTCAATTATAGGTATGTACATGTGCTTACTGCTGAAAATATGTCTACATTGCTTCCCTAAGGGTTCTTAGACCATTTTTTTCTCATTCATATCAGGTTGCTGTTTTGCTGCTTACTGAAATTACTCCAAAAAGTATAGCTGTTCACAATGCTACAGAGGTTGCCAGGTTTGTGGTAAGTAGAGAAAGTGGTTCTGTCATCCAGAAGAAACTATCATCTTATATGGAGTGCAGCAGATGATTATTTTTATAAACAAAAAGCACAATAATTTTTCTCCTAGTTGAGTTGATATTGGTTATTGAAGATCTTATTAGTTTATTTCAATGCTTTTAGGTCAGGCCAGTTGCTTGGCTTTCCTTGGTATTGTATCCTGTGGGGAGGGTTGTGACATATATCTCAATGGGAATACTGAAGTTGCTTGGGTTGAAAGGAAGAAGGTGTGTTTTCTTGTTGTTTCATGGTAACCCTTGTCAGTGACATGTTATTTTTGTTTCTTCTAGTAGTTATTTCATTTTTGGATATATTATAGGGTTAGCCTGAATGGCCAAATGTTCCTTATATCCTTTCAATTGAACTTTTAATTGAAGTCGTTACATGATTTGATAAAAAGTGAATATAAATTTGAGAGAAGTCGTGGATGCAACATTCTCTATGTTGGTATGTTGCGTCAATTTCAATATTTTTTCGCAAGTCAATGTTATTTAGTTGATTGTAAATGCATGTGTTAGTATGCTTCATTTTTCATGCAAGACCTAAGATGGGTGTGGAAATGATTGAAATTAGTTGGGGGGGGGGGGGTTGTGCATTTTTGCATGTTTAGAGTGGTCGTAAAGCAGTTGGCAAGTTTAATGTTACTTTAAGATGCAAAATGAAAAAATGAAAAAAAAAAATGGAAGGATGAAATGTGTTGTTGTTTTAATATCTCTTTAGTAGATTTCAAGACTAATACCCAATACTACCCAAATTATGGAATGATAATGAGAAGAATGGTTGCTCATATTTCTGGTAAAAAAAAATTGTTATAGTTTCGAGTAAACCATCTTGTTACTAAAAAATTATATGTAGTTGATATTCATTTTGTTCTCCTTTTGTTACCTATTCTTCTGCTTCATATAAGTTGCTGATTCTAGATGTTTGACATACAGTGGAGTCTGCTCTGCACTACTAATTCTGTTTTTTTTTTATCTGCTAGTGAACCATATGTTACTGAAGATGAACTAAAGTTGATGTTGCGAGGAGCAGAGTTAAGTGGTGCGATAGAGGAGGAGGAGCAGGTAACGAAATGGCATGCCTAGAGTCTGGCAGTTTGGGCTATAAATTAATGTGTACCTTACCATGTAGGCTGTAGCATAGGCACAAACATGTTTGGCTGGCAGAATGTGAGATGAATTATTGTGCAATTTTAATTAATTTGATAAAGCTTCAATACACCTTATGCTTGTGATGCAACTTAGAAAGAAGTGATATTTCACCTCATTTGCTGTAGTCGTAGAAGATAAATGACATATTAAATCTTTATTTGTATGCTAAATTCTGTTATGCATGTTTAATTAATTTAAGTTGAAGATGAAAAATGATTTTCAGCCTGAATAAACCATTTTATCCTAACTACAATCTTCTCCCAGTTCCACATCCTGTAATGTGGACTGTTCAATCATTCAACTGTGCTCATTTTTTGAAATCTTTACTTTTCTATTTTTGAAAGGAAGTTTTATCAGAGATGCATGCTGTTTTTCCTTGATAAAAGCTAATATTCGTAGAAGTCTTGCACAGGATATGATTGAAAATGTCTTGGAGATTAAAGATACATATGTTAGAGAGGTGATGACGCCTCTGGTTGATGTCGTCGCCATTGATGCCAGTGCAACACTAGTTGATTTTCACTCCTTGTGGGTGACTCATCAGTATTCCAGGTTTGTTATTATTCAATTTATGTAGCCATTTTTCATACTTGAGCTTTCTAAAACAATTATGTTGAATGTTCCACAGGATTCCTGTGTTTGAGCAACGTGTAGACAATATTGTTGGGGTCGCTTATGCGATGGATCTTCTAGATTATGTTCAGAGGGTTAGTTAATTTACGGCTACCATGGGCATTCTTGATTTGGTTTTCTACATTGCTTCTAATTGTGCACAAAACTCATGCGCAGAATTATATTCTGTTCATTTTTGAAGGGGGAACTACTAGAAAGTTCTACTGCGGGAGATATGGCTCACAAGCCTGCATATTTTGTGCCTGGTAATTTAATTATCGAATAATTTGTTTTTTACTAATTTAGCTGTTCAAGAAAATGAGCTATTCTGCTCATTATTCCCTAAGCATTGCTCAAGTTAGAAAGAGGGAGAAGGTAGGAGTGTAGCAGGGTTAGTACTTTCAGAAAATGGATAAAACCTAGGAGAAGTAGGACACAAAAATCCTAATCTGTTACGTGTCCAGTTCTAATCTGATTCTCTTCGTGTTGAGAATAATTTTACTACATGTGCTTTTCAAAATTGATGTACTAGAATATGCTGTTGTGAACTGAAGATAATGTTTGTGTCTCTTTTTTGATGAGCCGCGTGCATAGTTATTAAAGGCGCGCCTAGGCGCGCGCCTAAGCTCCGGGCACAGAGAGGCTCAGTTTTGGAGCCTGGGTGCGCCTAGCTCCGGGCACAACAATTGACCATCAATTAAATTGTAATTAAAACCTAATGCGTGACTATTACTCTTCCTCTCCCATGACTCTCTCATGTACATGCACCATAACTTTGTATAAGAGTAGCAATCACCAGGAACTCCTTCAAACTAACAACTGCTTATCATTTTATAGGATTTAGACTTAGAGTCCTTCTGTTTGAACTTCTCTTTATGCTTGTTTGAACATCTATTTATGTTTGTTTCTTTTATGACTTATAACGTATGTTTGATTTACTACTTGCATTTGATTTATTGCTTATCTTGATGTTGTATAATGTATACTATACTTTTAGTATTTTAAGGCATTTTTGCGGGCATCGTCACCCGGGCGCGCGCCCGCCTTGCGCCTAGGCTCCGGGCACACCTTTTGCGCCTTGGTGCGCCTAGGGCCTTTAATAACTCGCGTGGCTAAAAGTTTGTCATTACTGATGCAGACTCAATGTCAGTCTGGAATCTTCTTAGAGAATTTCGTATCAGGAAGGTGCATATGGCTGTTGTTCTCAATGAATACGGTGGAACAATTGGAGTGCGTATGCAACTTAATCTTGACATTTATAAGTTTTACATTAAAGTGAATCAAGTTATTTCCTGTTTAACACAGGTCAAGATTGAAGTCTTTGATCTCCACCTTCACGTGTCTATATTTTCTAATTTTGGGACCTTGTTCTCTTTGCTATGCTTCGTGTACAAAACAGATTGTAACCCTTGAAGATGTGGTTGAGGAAATCGTAGGCGAAATTTTTGATGAAAATGATTCCAAAGTAAGCACACTGGAAACTTCAATACTCGATCTTCTCATTTTCACTGTTTGCTGTTTTTTTTTTGGTCAACTTCAGTGTCTTGGGATGTCTGATGGTTCTTGTTTATCAATATAAAGTGTCTCATGCAACGCCACACAAATTTACACACAATGGTTGAGATAAAGCTGATTCATATCTATTTCACGACCAATGAAGTTTTCAGTGTTCATGAGTATCATTAGTTTTGAAATCCCGTCTGGCTTCTGGACAAATTGGTTCTAAATTACTCCCTCCGTCCCAAAATGATCTTCACATTTGACTATTCAAACTTTTTAAAGATATTAACACTTGCTTCACTAGCCATGTTGTGTTTATGCACATTTAAGCCTAAATTGTAGTAATGGGAAGAACATTTAGGGACAATGAAAACTGGCAAATGAGAAGATCATTTCGTGACAGAGGGAGTATGTCAGTTACTACATTCCCAAGTACATTTGACTTTTGAAAACTATGGTTAGTGGGGTTTCAGGAACAAGATAATGGCTCCTTGCAGGGATGTGAAAATCTAGTATTTTAGTGAATTGATAGAACTGTTGCTTCTTATTTGTTAGTTATTCTCAAGTGTGGCTTTTCATATTTCCTGTGTGGCTTTTCATATTTCCTGTTAATCTGTTTCTGAAGTTCAATTTTTTTTCTAATGTAGGAGGAAATCCAAAAGAAAACTGGCTATATAGTAATGCGGGCTGAGGGAATATACGACGTAGATGCAAATACATCAATCGACCAGCTTTCTGAAGATCTCTGTATCAAAATGCCAGAGGTATTATTCTTTTTTATGTTCTCTGCCCATATTCTCTTTCTATAATCAGATTGCTTTCCCGAGAATTGCGTTTATGTACATTTTTGTTCAAAATTTAATCAAGTTGGCCAATTAGTCAAAGTAAGACTACTTGATTGGGGAATACAAGGGAGTGTATCTGAGAAATAAATGCATAAAAAGTTAATTTGAAATCACATGGAGATTTTGCAGATCAACATTTTGTACGTTTTTGTTCATTAACGCCTTGCCTTTCGTTTTGGTTTCAAAGGTGCTTGATATATGCCTGACTGCACTTGCACTTAACTAACAATCTATAACTTGCAGCCACAAGCTATAGATTGTTACTCCCTCCGTCCCAAAATAATCTTCCTACATTTTTTTTCGTCACTACGAATGTACTTTGAGCAATAATTATAGGTTGATTTAATTATACTGATGAAAATCTAAAACTTGTAATTGATACACCATCAACAACAACCTAAACTTATTGCTCAAACTTCATTCGTAGTCACGACAAAAAATGTAGGCATATCATTTTGGGACGGAGGGAGTAGCTAAGTGTCTACTTGGTCGATAATAGCAATCATGCACAAAGGTTGTACTCAAAATTGTCTTGATATTGTTTTTGGCTCCCACCTTTTCATCATTGGATAGTTGTTTGTGTTTACTTATTTGATGCAAGGATTTTTTAGTTTTTATTTGTGTGATGACTTTTTCTCTCAAGTGCAAAGTAGCCTTGCTTGTTTGTGAAGAATTAATGTTCTCTTCATCCTATATCTTGGATAGGGTCATCAATATGAGACAGTGTCAGGTTTCATATGCGAGGCATTTGGTTATATCCCTAGAACAGGTGAAACCACAAAAGTGGTACTTCAGAAGGCAAACGAGGAAGAGCATGATGAATACAATGAAGATGAAGCTGATCGTCAAGATCAGAAAGAAAAGATTCAGAGGGAAAAGAACCAAATGTTTAAGATTGAGGTATGGCTTTTAATTTCACTTGGCTGTTTTTATCTTAACTAGTATAAATGCGCATGTCTATGTGTGCGCATTTCTTTCTTAGTGTTCTATAATTTTAAGGAGTAAATGAAAGTAAGTGTTTTAGCGGTAAGTATGTAAATTAGTTGGTAAGCAGCTAGTACAGTTTAAATGGAAAAATATAGAAATATGCCCCCGTACTTAAGTCAAGTATGCAGATCTACCCTTATACAAGTTAATTGTCACATACGCCCCTGTACTTAAGAAAAATGTGTGGATATTTGGACACCGTTAAATTTCCGTCTAAATTTTAACGGAATGGCTGACTAAGCTGCTTATTTGGCATGTAAACTTTCCTAAGTGGAAAAAAGTTGCCCATGTGGAATTTGTTGAGTTCAAAACTACGTCGTTTTGATTGTTAAATTAGAAGGCCAATGTTCGTTAAGTAGTTAACAGATTTGTTAAATAATTGATGAAATAACATTTTATTTGTGACTTTAGTTAGCAAGTCTGTTAAAAATATCAATTCTCTTAATCATCCTCATCATCTCCAACACCAGCACCACCATCGCCCACCCACCACCGTCACCCACCCACCACTCCCAAGTCACAACTATCATCCACCATCACCACCAAATTTAACACCACCATCACTACAAAAATTAGCAACACAAATTCGAACTAAATCAACACTACCAAAATCACAACACAAATTCAATAAATTGATAGATTAAGATAGATAAGAAGAAGAAGAAGAAATCAGCCCCTCCAGCCCATCCCGCCCACCCACCACCCAAGACTGCTCTTCCCCCACCCCTTCTCTCTCTTCCCTTTGGCAAACAGAAGTCATCGGAGAAAAATCGAGATTTTCCTCGTATTACCACAAATGGGATAAAGGGAAAGAAGAAAACCAAAGAAGAAAACCTGAGAGAAAGTTCGAATTCAACCTAACTACAACTACCAAAGAGTGAGCTTAGCCACTCGACATTAGATAGAGAGAGAGAAGCGGGCCAGATGCAAGAAATTGCAGGCTTTCAGTTCAGATCTGGTTAGATCTTTTTTGGATGTGATTTGAGCAAATATGTTTTAGATTTGGTTTATAAATCGCAAACTTCTTCTAAACTTGGTGAAGAGATTTATCACTGTGTGTGTTATGATGCGGTGGTGGAGGAGCCGCTAGGCTTTGTGAAGAAGACGAGGTAGATATTAGGGTTATTGTATGTATTTTCAACTTTTTTTTTTTTATGTAAATTTATAGTAATAAGAAATAAATTATGAGTGTTGTTAACTGTAAATACGTTTTTTAAATTTAACCCATTACTATTGTAAAATACTTTTTGGATGATGGTTAATGTTTCACATTTTACCACCTTCAATTAAAAGGACGTAGTTTAGCCCTAATGAGTGCAAAACGACGTAGTTTTGAACCACTCATACTCAGCAAATTCCACTTGGGCAATTTTTTTCCATGTAGAAAATTTTACATGCCAAATAAGCAGCTTAGTCAGCCATTTTGTTAAAATTTAGACGGAAATTTAACGGTGTCCAAATATCCACACATTTTTCCTAAGTATAGGGGCATATGTGGTAATTAACTTGTATAAGGGTAGATCAGCATCTTTGACTTAAGTACGGGGGTAAATTTCTATATTTTCCCGTTTAAAATAGATGTCATAAGAGAGTTTTTTAATTTTTTTTATTTGAAATAAGATATATTTTTGGTTTGATGGACTATTAAGTGCGCTATTTAAATTATTTTTTGTTTAATTTCATCTTCAATTATTGTACTTTATCCTAACTTTCACGTCAACCACTATACATACTTTTTTGCACGAAAGCCACAATAGTTTTGGAAAACAATCATTTTCAGCCCCAGATTTGTGTCTAATCCGTGCCCTAATTCGTGAATTGTGGCCAAAATGATAGCTCTACAAAACTATTGTGGCTTTCGTGTAAAAAAAAGTACGGTAAAGTAGTGAAGTACAGTGGTTGAAATTGAAATGAGTTATTATTATTATTATTATCATCATTTTTTTTTTGTGTGTGTGTCATTTCTCACTCGGAGTGGGTTTGGTCAGCATTTATTTCTTTGACTGAAGTAGAGCATAAAGTGGGCAAGTTTAAGAAAATAAGACTGGATATTACTTGCAAATATTTGTTGTTGTAGCAGTCACATAATGATTATAGCCATGTTGTTATGCAGATTCTAGCAGGCAATGCCAGAAAAGTGAGTGCGGTCCGATTTGAACGGGTTAATAACGATGAGTCAATGTCAGAGACCAAGGAGGTGACTCGAGTTGTTCCCAAAATCATGAAGCGGAAATGGAGCATTAATGATGATATTTCGTCAGATAGGATTGAGAATGATGAGCACAGATTAGAGGACCCGGATAGTTATGTAATTACTGAACAAGAACTACTATCATGAAAATAAACGATAATTAGTGTTTTTTTTTTTCATTTTTACAGATTTAAAAGGATGTGAACTTTGAATCGTCAATGAATGAATATGTTAGATTGTTTCTTACATGAAGAGAAGTACAAAGGATGGAGGTGGTATTTTTTTTCTTCTGGATTTGGGGAGGTTATTTTTAGAGGCCTAAACTTTGCAGGTCAGATTAGACTTGGCCTTAGAAACCAGTAGCTGTTATGGCTTGAGAGCAGTGTTCTAAAAGTCATCGGTCTAGGCCGGCTAGGCCTCGCTTAGGCGCTAAGTGTTCATAAAACGCCTTGATTCCGCCTAGGATATTATAACTATGTCTGAATTCTCGGCCTCGCGTAGATCCCCAGCTGCGGCGCCTAGCTCTTTTTAGAACCTAACTTGAGAGTTTGATACTTATAGAGTAATGGGTTGAAACCTAGATCTCTTCTGATGAGGTGTTTACATAGCGGGCCTGGATCAGTGTTGTCTAACTGTTTGACAGTCGGGCGATGAGATTGGTAAATGTTGTCTAACTGTTTGGCAGTCGGGCATTGAGATTGGGTCGGTATGCTCAACAGACGAGCAATCGGACAACACGTGCTCCAAATAACTTACTCTAATCATTGAAATTTGATATATACTCCATCCGTTTCACCACGTGTGAGATTAACTTTTTGCGCACTGACATCAAAATAAACATTATAATATTAATAGTGGAGGAAGGGTTTTGAGAATGAAAAATAAAGTAAAAGAGAGAATGAGGGGTAAAGATAGTAAGTGGATTGTACCGTTTTATGTGTGAGATTATCTTTTTAAGAAAAGTGTTTTTTTTTTCTAAAAAAAAACATTCATTTTGGGGTTTTTTTTTTAAAAAAATAAATAAACATTCATTATTTAAGGAAGGAGGGAGTATTATCATAGTAGACTGTCTTAATAAAAAAACTCAAAAAAGAAATCTCAGGGATTTATACATGGTGTTTAATAAAATTATACTCTCCTCGTCTCAGAATAAATGTTATAGTTGAAAAATGTTTTTAAACTTTTAATTGTGTTTCCTTGATTGCCTCAATCTATTTAGGGAAAATGACAATTTAGGGTCCAAAGTTTAAGGGGTGTGTGCCAATCGGGGTCTGATGTTTCAATTTTGTCAGTTTAGAGTCCAAAGTTGCAAAAGTTGTGCAGATAAGGGTTTTTTGACGATTCCCTTAACAGAACCCAGTTAAATGGCACGTGCAAGGCACATGTCACTTAACTGGAGTTTATTTTAAAATTGAGCTGGGGTATTTTGTCATTTCACGCAGGGCAGAACATTTGACCCAAATCACCCACGATCGTTAACGGAACCCAAACAACAAGAACCTGATTCCGGCGACGAGAACTAGTTTACCCATTTCGGCGAGACATGGAACTATCAAAACACTGAGACAACTGATGTTGATGAATTCTTCTTCATCATACATATAAATCGATTCCCCATTTCTTCCCAAGTCAAAATTCAAACTGTAAATCAAATTTTCTGTTTTTGGTCAAAATCAAAATCACTTGTAAGTGCCGCCGGCGATGGTGTTGATGAGGGTAAACGAGATGACGAGTCGGAACTGTTGTTAAAGGGGGAATGGCGAGAGTCTAGAGATAACAGGTGGTGAGCATACTGAGTATTCAAGGGACTAACGCTGTTGATGAATCACTTGACGGGAATGAAATTTTTGGCAGCGAATGAGGTGGTGGCGGCGGTGGCTGAATTTCCAGGAAAAGAATGGGGGTGAAGATGGCAGAGTGGATGATAAATCCGGTGATGTCGTCGAGGAGATGGTATTATGATAAAGCGTGGTAACCGGATTCATGGCTGATTATCCAGAAAGCCATTAAAATGCAGCCGTTTAGGAACCAGTAAATCGGCTAGGCTAGAAGGCGGGCGGGATAAGGGAGGAGGGGGATATAGATAGCGGCGGCTTAAGCTAGTGCGATGAAAGAGATTAGGTCACGGAGGATGTACGAGTGAAATCTGGATTTAGTTTAGGAACCAGTGAATCTGGATGTAGTTTTTAGGTTTTTTTTTTTTCACCTTTTTCATTTTTGGGTCAATTAGAATTACTTTTTTATTTGCTCAATTTTTGTTTTTACCTTTTTCATTTAAATTTATTTTTTTATGGCAAAGGTGAGAGAACAGGTGGTGAACTTTATTTTTTTATTTGCTCATTTTTTTTAAAATTAATTAATATTATTGGAAGTATATAAAAATAAGAGTAAATGACAATTTAGGGTCCATTGTATAAGGAGTGTGTGAAATGACTTAAAGCCCATATGAAAAATCAAAACAAACTTCAGTTAAGTTCAAGTCTTACTTAACTGGACTTTCTTTGCAATTTCGTCCAAAAACTCTTAACTGACTAACGTTGTCAACTTTGAACCCCAAATTGATAAAATTGAAACATCAGACCCCGATTGACACACACCCCCAAACTTTGGACCCTAAATTGTCATTTCCCCATCTATTTATATGGGTAGAACACTACTCCTATGACATTTCAATGATTATCCCTATTAAAATAGGTAGTATAAGAAGATTATCAAACTTCATACCGTATTTTTAGTAAGATGATATTTATTTTAGACAAACAAAAATGAAAAGTAAGACATTTATTCCGGAATCGGTATAATTTTTGTTTGATGTCAGTTTTCCTTAAACCCAATACTACATTACAGGAGGCCCTAATAGCGTTTCAGGTTTTTGGCAATCGTCCCCAAAAGAGCGGAAATGGAGGCACTGAGAGCTTCGTATGCCGACAGTAGCTCCGGCGATTCGGATTCCGACTCAGATTCGAATCCGGTTCTCAACACGAAGCAGACCCAATCACCACTTCCTTCTCTGCCTCCGCCTCCGCCTCCCATCGCTCTCCTCAACCCTCCCACTTCAATTGGTAAGTACTGCACAATATCTTCAACTATACAAATTCATATGCAGGGTGTAGGTCCCATGTATATATCTATGCACACCAACTGTTTGTGTTTTTGTTTGTGTAGGGACAATTGATTACTTGCAAAGTAGTAGTCAGCCAAGCCGTGTCCGGACATTTCCTCACGTTGAGGGGAATTATGCGTTGCATGTATACATCCCAGGTGAGAGCTTGTTTTTGCCAATTCCATTTTGATTCTTTGACATCTTAGATTTATTTCCCAGTGGCGAAACCTGGATTTTGTCAAAAGAGGGTTAGAATTATTATAAACCTAGAATGTTACATAGTAGTATATGATTGTAACTAGAAAGGGGCCAAAATTACAACTTAGTAAGTATATTTTTTCTTCAAGAAAAGCGGGTCAAATTTGAAATTTTCTTGCTGATGTTTTATTGCCAAAAGATAATATTTTCTTGTTTCAAAGGTAGTAAAATGTTTAACTTTAAAAGACAAAAGTTTCTAATAACCCTCTTACCTATAACGTCATTGATATGATCACATTTGTTTTATGTGTTCATCGCATCGAGCTTAACTTGGATCTTGAAGTAATTTTAGCCATAATTTTGAACTACTTGCTATAATGGTATTGTAGTACCCCATCACACATCGGCTAGGTCTGGGAGTTTAGTGTGCTTTTTATAAACCCACAAAGCTACCATTGTCAACCAATAACATCCATGGACTTTTGGGTGGGCATGTGGAAGCCAAGTGGACCCAAGGAGAAAACCTTGGTGTATCGTGCAGTATTTTTGTTAGTAGATTATTTCGTTGTTGTTGATTTAGTCATTATTTTATCCTTTTTTCCATGCCCGAAGCCTACAATCATTCGATGAACTGATAATTTCTACTATCCCTGATTTTATAGGTTAGAATACAGACAACTCTGCAGTATTATGCTGTGAACTTGTCTTTAACACCTTTCCATTTTCTGTTAATGTCCTTTTTATGTGCATGTTTGTATGCACCTGTGATGCATGATATCTGGATCTTTGAGGCTTCATATTTTTGTCATGGTAAGTGAACCGAAAAGACAACTGTGATGGTATACAAAAGTCAGATAGCCACTCTGCCTGACTTGCAAGTTGTAATAATCGAGACTTTCTTCCAGGCTGTGCTGCTAGTAGACTCTCATTGCGATAGTTGATATTCTTGTTGTCTACTTAACATATTGCAAGTAATGCATACTTATTTTCTCATGTTATGCAATATAGTTCGTATACCATCTGCAGCAAAGAAGGAGCTGGCCCACTTTGTAAAAAAGGTCACATCTCTTGTACCGGGTCTCCATGTCGTTGATGCTGATGTCCCATTGAATATGCTTGTGAAAGATGATCAAAAGCTTTTACAAGTTGCTTTAGGGAAGGAATTTCACATAAGCTTGGGAAGAACAGTTCCTTTGAGGGTACATCAAATAGATTCGGTGGTTGCAATGCTTCGTCAGAAGCTTCAGTTTCAGAAGCGGTCAGAATATACTCTCGCAAATCTGTTTTAGTCAATTCGTGAAGAATTTCACCAGGAATTCACACACTTGGTTTCATTAGTTAGCATTATTATATCTCACTTTTTTTTTCCTCCATTTTTGCTGAATGCAGGTATTGGTTTGACTTCAGTAAGTGGGAAGTTTTCGTCAATGATGACCAGACACGCTCGTTTCTTTCATTGGAGATTATTAAAGGAGGCTTAGCTGAGGTATCTTTACTGCATCCGTGTCGTCCTCTCCTTACTTTATAAAAAGATGACTTAAAAGTTGATCTTCATCATATTTTATGAATAAGATCACCACATGAAATGACTTATAGCGGAGCATTTGATGTGCCCAATGTACCTGAATCTTCATTTTCCGTGTTATGGGACTTATCTTTCTTGTGTTGTTTTTAGATATCAAAGCAGATTCAAGCTGTTAACGAGGTTTACAAGCTTCACAATCTCCCAGAATTTTACAAGGTTATCACCATATTGACATCATGTTTTAAAGCTTGTTTTTGAAATTAGTCCCCTCCCTCTATTAAATTCAAAGTTGAAAATGTTAAACGTTTGTAACTTAGCTCTCACAATTTTGGTTATTTTACATTATGAAGGATCCTCGCCCTCATATATCCGTAGCTTGGGAGTTAGGTGACACCAGTGGCTTGCTGAAGAGAGTAGTTGAGGAAGATATGAACAAGTATATTGATGGGGGATCCTCAAAGAGACAGACACACATGTTTACATGTAAATTTGGTGGCATTGAGTGTAAAATTGGCAATAAAATGTATAGTATATGTAAAGTTCAGCAAGAGAAATGAACTGCACGGATAGATACTGAAAAAAGTTTTGTGAAGATGCTATTAAATAGTCTATTATGTTAGATAGTGTTTCTCTGGTAGTTCACCCATGTGAATTAAGCCTGCACTTATGCTTAGAGCCCCTGCCTGGATCAAGACTCGGCTCATATTTTGAGGTGATATATTATACTCCCTCCGTCCCCCCTCGAATTAGAATTAGGATTCTTGGACAATCTAATTATACCTTGACCAATAATTTGAAGAAAAATAATTATTTTAATGAAAATCTAAAAAAATCAGTGAATTTATTAGTAACCGTGATACAATAACAATTTTTAAATTTTTATTAGCATCATTATTTTTCTTTAAATTATTGATCAAAGTATAATTACATTGATCAAGAATCCTAATTCGAGTGTGAGACTTCTTTCCCTTTTGGGACGTCCCACTAAAAGTGATACGGCCTAAAATGGAAATGTTTCAACCTCACTCACTCTCTCTCTCTCTTCATTTTCCACCACTCAATTTATTCTACCAACACTACTATTTACTCCACTCATTCTCTCTCTTCATTTTCTACCACACATTTACTAGTTTTTCTTAATTAGTGTGCAAACTCCTCTAGTCCTACTTGTGGTGGGACGGAGGGAGTATACTCCAATCAACTAGCTAGGACTTAATTTGTCCTGTTTCATGTTGTGATAATCCTATCCTTGCAAATTATAACTTGTGGACTACAAGTTATAGATTGTTAGTTAAGAGTCTACTTGTCGTCGTTGGATAGTTATTTATTTTGATGCAAGGAATTTCTGTTTTCTCAAGCGTAAATAAAGTACTCTTGCTATTCTCTTCATCTTGTAATTTGGACAGGACAGGGTCATCAATATGAGACAGTCTCAGGCTTCATATCCCTTCAACAGGTGAAACCACAACCTCTGTCACTTAATCAATGTCTATTTTCGACATTTTTTTGTCCCAAAATAAATGTCTTTTTTTTGAAAAAACTTTGTCTTTAAATGTTTTTTTTTTTACCAATTTTTTTTCGCTAGTCTTTTTATAATTGCAAAAATAATTGTTTTTGGAAAGAGAATTACAAGAATAAAGTATATATTATTATCTTTGCCACTAAATTGTATAAAAAGTTGAGATTTTCATAATGTCCTTTGAAATGAATTTTGGAAATTCATTTAGGAACGGAGGGAGTACTTGAGAGGCAAACGAGGAAGAGCATGATGTATACAATGAAGATGAAGGTGATGGTCAAGATCATGGGCGGAGCCTTGCAGGAAAAACGTTTTCCTTAGGAATGGAGGAAAATCATTTATTGGAAAACATTTTCCCCATTTTCCGGAAGATGTTTTCCTCCGAACAAACGGAGCCTAAGCTTCCACTTATTTTCATGAACTTGATGAAACTGTATGGAAAAACTGCCAAAAAAAAATTTCTTTTGTTCCGAACCCTCTTTTCTTGAATTCCTGGCTCCGCCACTGGTCAAGATCAGAAAGAAAAGATTAAGAGGGAAAAGAACCAAATGTTTAAGATTGAGGCAAGTATGGCTTTACTTTCACTTGGCCCTGTTTTTATCTTCAACAAGTATAAATAAATGTGCACGTGTATGTGTGTGCATTTCTTTCTTAGTGTTATGCTAGCCCATGTTCCGGAAAAATAGTCTCTATCACTTGACTTGATGGTGGTCAACACAAGTGAAGTTTGACTAAATATTAATGTCAATCTATGAATGAAGTGATTTATCAATAACAATTCTTAGTATTTCATTAGTTGGGATGAATGGATGATTAGTTATGTAATTACTGAACAAGAACTACTATCACAGTAATTAACAGTTGAGCACTCGGGCATCGCATCCATTAATCTCAATGATTGTAGTTGTTTTTTTAGGAATATCTATTCTATGTTAAGTAATACTATGAAAGACGTGTCAATCTTTTTGTGTGCGCACGTACTTTTGAATCTTGGTGAATTAGGTGGAGTGCAGTTTAAAATAAGTAGGTGGGGTGGGGTGGGGTAGTATAAATTAGTATTTTAAAAATGTAAGGGTAGCTTCCTTCCAATGAAAATGCCCACCGAATAGTGGCCGACCTCCCAGTCCCACAATGCGTTACATTAATTTGGGTAAATAGATTTTTATTTCATTCCTAAAGACTTTTTCAAGTCCTAAATTCTTTACACTATCAAAATCCCTAACATTTTCCACAGCACGCAATTTAATAAAATATATTATTACCCCACTACAACATGTCCCATTTACGCATTTACTACTCTACTCCCATTGCAACAAGTTCTCTCTCTATTAGGATAATAATATACCTTGTGGAACTACTACTCACCCAAAATTTTATTCCAAATGCTTTTACTAAGTAAGAAAGCTGTCCACTCTCTCTCTCAGTTCCGTTCCGGCCGGAAATAGAGTCTCATTTTAATTTTTATTGTCAACAAAAATACACTTTGACCAAATAGTTAGATCTTCACCAATGGTTGGTCATTTTTGTTGACCATAAATAAAAAGTCAAGATAAGATGAGACGATCATTCCGGGAGGCTTAAATGAAGAAACTTTTAACATGGGGTTCTTTTTGCAAATAATTACTAATAAATATTGTTCAAAGTGGACGACTGAATCAAGGAAAGGAAAGGGAAAACACTTTACGCCGCATGCAACATTGCACAGCAGATTCTGTAAACTATATCTAAATTTAAAATTTCCAACCGCTCCAGCACAGCAGCAAAGATAAAGTGTTACTCCTAATTAATTAATTTATCACAACCAATTTAACTGCTGAATCAATAACAAAATAAACTGACCCAATTCCTATACAGATGCACCAGTTTTCCACACTTAATTTCCCGGCCCAACCAACACCCGCCGCCGCTATCTCCGCCACACCCACCTGCAGCATTAACATGCATCCCAAAATAGTAATAAACCACCACAAATAACGATCCCTTTTTCGCACTCCCTCCCCTTTTCTAGTATTCATCAGTGCAAAAACTATGCAAACAACATAGGAATTGAAGACCATAGCCTTTAACACTGGCTTCTCGACACGGAGAATATCTTTTCCCTTGATGTACAAAGTCATCAGAATACTGACTTGATATAGAAACTGAATCGCAAAATGTCTCCACACGTTTTTCGTCATCATAATTGGGTTTTGACCCGCTCGATGATCAGAAAACATTGATGTTACCAAGGCCAGAGCACCAAGAACAAACATAATCATATTAACCCATAACAGCTGAAACGCTGAAAACGGCACCTCAGTACTTGTCACAAGTACAACCCCGAAATTTACTATAAAAGCAACAGAATTGAATATCAGTCGTAATCGTAAGAACTTGAAAAGATTTCTGCAAGCGCACCTTCCAAACTCAATGGCTGCACATATTGTGACCAAATTCAGCTCTGACATGACTATGTCAGCATTCACTTGGTCAGATTCAGAGCCTACAGAAAAGCCAACATCAGCTTCTGAAAGTAATGGAGAATCACGAATACTAGTCACTGTTGCTGCCACCACCTCTCCTTTTTCTCTAAGGCATTGCACGTAAAGTAGTTTATCCATTGGGGTGCAGTTGACCATTACAAGGATTTTTTCAACCATATTTTTTCTTTCTTCCTCGGAGCTGTTTCTGAAGTCCGAGGCTTCAATTACAGCATCATTCAAGAATATGTTGTCTTCCAGAATAAGATTTGCCATTAACCTGCCCATCCACATATCACCATTAGTAACGACTAATCTGATATTCACTCCAAGATCATGACAGCGTTTGGTCGTTTTTCTCACTTCTGGAGAAAAAGGGTTCTTCAATGCCACCAGACCTACAAATATTAAAGATTCTAATTCTTTAGGATTGAACATTTCTTGATAGATTGTACAACCTTCTTCAAGCTCAAGTGTACTGCTGTCCTCTTTTTCTTCCAAGACAATTTTCTTGTATGCGAGAGCAAAGCAGTCGAGGCTCTCAGAGGAAATAGTTGCAATCACTTCATTGAGTGCCGCTCTTTTTTTATCGTCTAGCGTTTCCACTGTTCCATCGTCATAACAATGTGAACACAATGATAATACCACATCTGGCTTTCCCTTCAAATGCACATACCCACCACTATCATCTCCGTTCCTCCTCATCACTGATAACCCAAAACGATCCATCTTACTATCAGAAGTTTCTCTAAAAATGGCGGTACGGCTTTGATTAATTTCCTCACTATCAAACCCAAACGCTTCTTTAGCCCACCATAAAAGAGCATCCTCCTCCTCCTTCTCCTCCTTATCCTCCCCACACAAGTTCATACAAATCCCCTCGCGTAATGCATCAAGGAATTCAGGATGGCATTCTACAACTTCCACCAACTGATCAGCTTCTTTGAGAGTGCCACCTACTCCAATCCACAAACTTGTCATCTTTGTACAATCCAAGTTAAGATCACCAGTCGGGCTAGCACAGATTGTGGTGACCAAACCGAGGGTAGCACATGCTTCAAGTTTCTGCACCATGACAAGCTGGTGAAACGACTTGATTTTCTTGGAAGCAAAAGCTAAAAGAATGAAGATACCCAAAGGAAATCCATCTCTCAATGCAAGAATCAGTATGCACAACATAGCAACCAACCCATTAGTAGCCTTATAATTACCACGGCCACCTTGCCGTTTCTTGAGCAGCATCAATTTGGTGGTCTCGTTCATGATCTCCTCCATCGTGCCTTTAAACCCCTTGGGATCCGGATCATTCTCCCCATCACAGTACTTTTCTTCCCAGCCAAAACATCGTACTAATTGCACTACGAGTATCAAGAGTGACAGCCTCAACATTATTTGTTCCAACCGGGAATTAGTCTTTTCAATCACACCATTCAACCTTGACTTATCATTATCATGGTTAGTACTAGTGCTGCTGCTTATTGAGCTCATCAACCTACCCCTTTCCGTGTTCCTCCCCACAGATGTCACAAGCATTCGACAATCCCCCTCCACCTTTGTACCACAAAAAATGGAGTTACACTTGGTAACGTTCAAGCCCTGATGATGTGATGATGATCTTGAATGATCAGCAATCCATCAGCGGGGGCACGACCCCCCATTTCAAGGCATACCACATCCCCAACCAAGATTTGGGTGACAGGAATATCTTGCATGATACCACCTCTCATGACCCCGATGTTACTTGCGCTCCTCCTTGAGCACTTGTTTGTCATCCTACGTGTTCTCACCTTAATAAATTTAAGGGTAGAGCCAAAGTTGAAAACTATAAATATGGCGAGAAATAACATTGCACCATCACGGAATCCTTCTTCAGGCCCATTCCTTTTGATACCGATCACAAGAGAAAGAGTGGCACAACAGAGGAGTAGAACGACCGTAGGGTCATTGTAATAAGAGTCCAAGGAAAGTGAACAAACTAAGCCTTTTGTTGAATCACAAGGCTTGTGATTAGGATCATAATATTCTCTGATGTTTCTACCAAACGCTTTATGGCGACGGTTAAGATCGCTGTCATCACCAGGTATTCCCTTATCAAGACTGGTTTCTAGGACAGATGCAACTTGTTGGAGGATGCCATGACTGCATGAGCCAGGTTGAACACTGGAATCCTCTGTATTACCACCACCTTCTAGTAGCTTAGCAAGTGTTTCCAGGGTAACTGAGAAATCGGGTAGGTCGGTTTGATGGTTTAGCTCATTAGTATGACAGCTCGAAGCAGGAAAACTGGTGAGCTCAACAAGGGAAGTCGCCATTATGATCAAGGATTTTGGGGGTAATGACAGCTCAATTTTATGTAGAGGCTTAATTATTAGAGAAGTACGTACTCCATATATATACATACACATATATACATACACATATATACATACACATATATACATACATATATATATATACATACATATATATATATATACATATATATATATATATATATATATAACTGCATTATGGGATTTTCTAACAAAAGATATGCATGTTACTGTCAACATCTACAAGACTGAGGGAATCACAAATGAAAAAGGAAGTCATAGAAAGTTCCAGGCAACTTTACTTTGAAGTCCATATGATGTGTACGTATAGTGTTGAGTAAAATGAATTCCATTGATCGTAAATTAATCTTCTAATTCCATTGTCCTAGCTTCGTATGGGGGCATTAGAAAATTATAAATCATTTGCATATCTTTTGAATGGAGGATTTTTTTTTTTTCATTGCCGGAGTTGTACATTTTCCTTACAAGATTAAGATTTTGCTTCTCTTCACCTTTATTTTATGAAGATGAATTATTATTATACTAAAGTTTATATCAGGAGTAGCTAAGTTCCTAACTAGGAATTAGGAGTTAATATCGTGTATAATGATGGAGTAACGGGTGAGTAGCTAATCTTTCTTTACAAGTCAGTAATCTGTGGAGCTAAGTTGATGAGCCCCTAATACCCGGTATATTTTCCCTTTGATATTTATAGCATTTATATATTACTCTGCCGAATTATTAATTATCTACACAATACCAGAAAGCTTCGTTTGATAACATTATTCTATGGAGCATATATGTAAATAACCTGCTAGAAGAAGAGAATGACAATGGTTTTGCCGTAATTTGTGTTATGCTGGGTAGAGAAAACTGCGGGTCCCTAAAAAAAATGTAACTTCTAGGAGCTTTCATGGGATGCTTCTTTATTTGAGTTAGACCAGTATCATCAACCTCAATAAGCAAAAGCCATAAATCTAAAGCTGTCTGTTTCACCACAAATGCAAGAAATTTCATGGATGGAGTACCCAACAACTCCGAATTTGATCATGATACAGATACCCTTTTGCCACTTCCTTGACTATGTAGTTTGACCAAGGCAGTCAATGTAAACCTGTCAAAAGGCTAAGAATAGGAGGGGGGGGGGGGGGAGGACTCGGCCCAGCAGTCGGCCCAGCAGTCAATTTAGCCATGTCAAGAGCTTAGGTTAAGGTTTATGGAAAGTGATTTGATCCTTAAAGCGACTAGAAGGACTAATTTCAACGTTAATCTTCCCCTGACAATACATCTGTGGCTTTTATATGTTTTGATACCTTTGAATTTTACTCCCTCTGTCCCTAAATGAGTGTCCATTTTCAAAAAATCTTTGTCCCAAAATGAGTGTCTTTTTTTAACATAACTTTGTCCCTAAATGTTTTTTTTCGAAATTTTTTTCACCGGTCTCTTTATACGTGCAAAACTAAATGTTTGGAAAGGAGATTACAAGATTATATATGAATCTTTACCACCAAATTGTACAAAGAGTTGAGATTTTCAGATATCCCTTAAAATGAAATTTGGACACTCATTTAGGGACAGAGGTAGTACCTTTTTGGGCACTTCTTCATTTCTAGTTTTCATATATTTCGATCCTTTTGACTTTTATCAGTTTTTTGGCTCTTCTACATTCTGATGGTTTAACTTTGCTTCACACGATAGACTAAAGTAAAGCAAGTCGCATGTCCAAATACAATTACTATGAAGTACGAACAATCACCAGAGAAATGGAGTAAGTAGAATAAGGATCTTGCTTACAAGTTTTCAAAAGTATAGGAAATGAAATATTTCATACTGGAAACACCTACCAATAGGTTGGTCACTACAACTACGAAATTATATATTAACGGGAGGTAAGTTCAATAATCTGAAGTAAAGAGTGACAAGCTGTCGTTAAGTCACTAGAGAAAGATGGATTTGAAACATTCACACTACGTAAGTTACTAACTACCCTATTAAGGGGAGGTAAGTTCAATAATGTGTGTGTAGCTTACGACATTGGGTTGGCAATTTACTCCTTAAACTGAATGCATGAAACTTTATGTTGTCAACATTAATTTATTACAGACAAATGTTTACCTTAATTTAAGTCTCTCTTTAGAACATATAATAGACTCCAACCAATTCCATAGCTCAGAAAAAAATTGTAGAGCAGCTTGTCATTAACCATGCATATAATGATATAAAGGGGGAAACTGAAATTCAAAAATAATAATTAAAAAATAAAATAAAAAAAAATAGTCTCACATCAGAGAAGTACTATGATTGAAAAGACAACATTATAATTACAAGTAGGAAGAGCCTTGAAACGAAGTCATACCAGGCCTGGATTCCATGTGAGCTCCTCAATACTCATCTGTCTCACAGATGCAGCCAAACGTGAATCGTCAGCATGCATACGAGACATTCTATCAAGCATGCTCTGGAATGAAGGATTATTCCGTGCACGAGATATTCTATCAAATAGTAAAGGGTCCTGCGAAAAATTAACAAGGGCTTCCGAAGCATTATCTCTCAGTTCCTCTGACTCATCTTGTAGCATATCAATTAAAATAGGAATCACCCCCAAATCAGAAAGAACAACTCGATCAACTTCATTATAACTCAACTGTGCAATAGCCCCAGAAACCTTCTCCTTAACATTAGTGTCATCAACCCTTAAAAGCTCAACAAGCAGAGTAATTGAACCGGAGTTTCGAATAGAAGGTAATGCGTGCTCGTAACTTGAAAGATCCCATAAAACATCAGCAGCTGCAGCCTTTGCTTCATTATCATTTCCTCTCATAATTCTCACCAAATGCTCGACAATTGCAACACAATTTGTCTCTACAACAGCTAGAATGCAAAAAACATCCTCTGCAATCTCTTTACCCATGTGCCCATGTCGCTCAAGGAGCGTGGCATATAAAGGAATAGCCCCAGCTTCGGCAACAGGCCTAATGTAATCAACATGAGACGATATTATCCCTAGGGCATTACCTGCAACTATCTTTGTTGAGGAATCTCCGGTTCGGAGCAAGTCAATGAGAACCTCTATCGAACCACAAATAACAAGATGGCACCTCGCCCTTTTAACCAGTCCGAGTAACCCAATTGCCTGAGCAGCTCTAGTTCTTGATATCATGCTTCCACATCTAGCAGATTCAACTAGAAAACGACCACCTCTTAAATTGAGAATGACCCTTCTAGTCTCCCTCAAGAGAGCTAATGCGCTCAAAATTTCCAATAAAAGACACCTCGAACTTTCAGGGGAGGAATCCAACGTATCGAGGATGGTTTGTAGCATACCATATCTAACAAGAATCACACGACTTGATTCGTCAAATGTAACAATATTTCGAAGGCATTTCAGAAGAACTCGCTGTAGGCTACCTCCAGTTTGCTGTGAAAGGCTCAGGATATGAGGAATGGCTCCGCATTGGCTTATAACTGCAGCCATTCTTCCTTCCCACTGATAAGAGATGCGCTTCAAGCAGTAAGCAGAGGCTTTCAGTAGCGGTGAGCTCAAAGTTGTTAACGAGCTCCCAAGTAGCTCCACTAGGATGGGCACGGTGCGGGTTAAGATGATTTCAGGTGCATGCCTCGACAAGAGTGAAAGTTTGAATATTGCCTGTACTTGCAAAGCCTCACTCTTACACGCAATCAGGTTTTCAAAACTACAGAGAGCTAGCTCCCAGTCAGTGCTTATATCTTTTTGTCTCGTCTTGGTCCCTGACTCAGACAGATCCATTAAAGGGTACAAACTGGATAGTCAATCAACACTTGCCCAATCTGTAGGAATCAAGAAATTAGAAAATGAAAAAAATAAGAGGTCAAACAAGAACACAATTGAAAGTAAAAAAGTTCACTTAACCACAAGGGTTATGAAGCAAAAAATGTAGATGCAGTAACTAGATATGCTATAAGTTGCATGAATTGTGTTCAGTAAAGTTTTTTGGACTGAGAATTTGCTCACTGTCTCATGAGTTTCAAGTTCCAACTTGTTGATTGGATCATCTCACCCTTTCTTGTTACTCCCTCCGTCTCAAAATACTTGTAGTTCTAGAAATTTTACACATACTAAGAAATGCAATCAATACATGCCTAATAGACTAAATTACCCTTGAAAAATTTCAAGTATCTAGGCAATTAAATGCTTTTACTATGACATTGAATAATCATAAATGAGGGTATAATTGGTAAACAAGGGTAATGATTTCTTAATAATAGCAAAACAACGAACATTTTGGGACAAATTTCAACTCCTTAAACTACAAGTATTTTAGGACGGAGAGAGTATTAATTTAGCTACACAACGATTAAACTTCTCATTAGGCCATTTTCAGCTGATTGTACAATTTATCTAACGACCACCACATACAATACCATATTTAAAGTTCTCTCCGGTTGACTCAGAGTGACATTTTTCTGAAAATGACTACATGCTTCAAGTCGGCATACATAATAGAGAAACCCCATATCACCACCTAACACTATGAAAGAACAGAGTTACCAATAAGGGTAATTTAAGAGTATGGAAAGGGAATATTAATTGATTAAGGAAAGCATGAAATCTTTCCCATCCCCAAAAACGTTCCACTTTGGAAAGTATAGCATTTCAATTGATTAGAACATTATCTTTGGTGCTGCTCTAACTTACTATTTAAACAAGCGAGGGGAAATCAAAATTTAAATCCCACCTTACATCTTAATGACCTTTCCCTTGTAAAAAAAAAAAAGAAATCTCAAATGCAACAGGGAAGTGTTTAAAATCTCATAGAGGAATTAGGAGTGTAATCTAACTGGTGAGCAACAGTTCAACGAACCAAACAGTTTGCTTAATCACTAGATCGAATGTCGATCCCAAGCATGCATTCCATTGCAAGACTACATCTCATCCATCTAAAAGTCAAAACCCTCAGATGGAATTAGTCACTCAGAATCTCAAGCTATTACCCCAAACCTCGCCCCGTTTCTCACTCTCTTTCTCAATTCTCGCTCTTTGCTCAACCTCAGTCATCCTCCCTCATCTCTATTCTGTTTCCCATATAAATCTAATAAGATATACTCCATCCGTCCCATAATATGGCACCATTGTTTGTACATTACTTGTACGATGGTAAAATTGCTCTAAGACTTTTTACTTATTTAGAAACGCGACACTTGTTAGGACAGGCCTAAAGTGCAAGTGTGAAACATATTATGAGACAGTTTGAGTAACTTGGTATGAGTAAGGGTATGACAGAAAAGGCTTATCGCACAGACTCACTTATTTTCCAGATATTATTGATTCATCAATGTTCAAAATAAGTTGTGGCACTAATTTTACTCTCTTCAAACTGATCTTCATCTAACTAATGTAATTTATGGCAATTATTAGGATTAGATTGCTTTTGTACACGATCTTAAACATTTTATTACTGTGTTAAGCTTGATCCATTTTGAGTTTCAATTCACTATTCTTGTTTTTTATTTTCTCTACTTTAAAAATTCCCTCTCCATATTCCAGTACAATTCAGTCTAGGAACGGGTCCAGTAAGTCCCAAACCAATGTCAGCTATTTCGTCCATCGTTTGCTACAGAACCACGCAGAACTATTTGCAGTCCTTAAGAGAAATGGCATCCACCGAACCGGTAACACATTTTTCCAAGTAAGAGTATAGGAACGACTAATACTCCCTCTGTCCCAAAATAATAGTCCCATTTCCCCTTTTTGTTTGTCCCAGAAAATTAGTCTCATTTCCAAATAAGGCTTTAAAATCACTGAAACCAAAACTTATAACGCGAGCTTAAAATATTTGAAAAGTCAAACATGACTATTATTTTAGGACAGAGGGAGTACATCAGAATGTCAATGCTCAAAATTAAGCTCACCAAGTAATTCAAATAGGAATAATCTCGAAATGAATGTCCAAATTTGTGTTTGATCAAGCGCAAATTTGGACACTCATTTTGGGACAGAGTTAGCATTTATAAGAACAAACCCTAAATCAATAGGGAACTAGATTCAAATCATCTCGAAACGGTTTCAACATAGAAGGGAATGCCAGTATAAGCAGCACATAAAAAAAACGCTTAAAATTATAACGATTACAATTTCATGAAATGATACAGAATTACTCACCGATTTTCAGCATAATCATCGCAACGGAGCGCCGACCTCTTCTCATTCTCGCCGGAACTAGTCAAGCCGTTAAACTCGTTAAACTCGGGCACGCCAAATCGAATATTTTTGGGCTTTGAATCTGGTAAATAACTGATGGGCCATTATTGTAAGAAAGCCCAACCATAAAATATAAGTATAACTTCATTAAAGCCCATATGTTGAAAAAGACGCGGCATCACGCCGCCTCTTTTTACGACAAATGAAAAGGAAAGGTACTACTACTTTTTTCTCTGATAAACAAGAAATCAAGAATGTCTGTGAAATAGTCTCGCATATGAGACGGGTTTCGTTGAGAGAGTAAATGATTTTTGTCCCTCCATAGGTGTGGCAGGACACGCTCATTTTCTCTCTCATTGTAAGTTGTAACCCGTCTCATGTATGAAACTGTCTCAAACAAGAATTCTCTTAAAATAATTTTCATTACAATTGAATCTTCGAACTTGTATACTTTTCTTATTATGTAAAAAGAATTGTACAAAAAAAATTGTGTGAAGTTACAACATTTCCCCCGTTAGTCAGTCATTACATAATAAGTTAAAAGCGTGCACTACTATATCTTACATAACCAAAGGTTTAGTGTTTTTTTTTCTTTTTTTCTTTTTTTTTTTTTTTTTTACAATGTCCACGCAATAAGGAGGAGGCGAAAAGGTTTAGTGTTTCTAGTTTCTGCCAATCTATTTTATATTATACTCCCTCTGTCCCAAAATACTTTTTGTGTTTGACTATTCAAACTTTTTAAGGATATGAACTTGCTTCACTAGACATGCTTTGTTTATGCACTTTTTTTAAGCCTAAAATGTAGAAATGTAAAGAAAAAAAAAACTGAGGCAATGAGAAATGGCAAATTAAAATATCATTTTGGGACTGATGGAATAGTTTAGAGAGGCAGCTACTCCCATTTAATTATCACACTCTTATGCATTTTTTTCTATTTCATTTTCAATTTTAAGAATTTTAGAATAATTAATAAATAAATATTTTCCTCCTTTCCTTCAAGTGAAAAAAATCACTATGATATTTTTCTTTTTTCGTTTATACATTCTTTTAGCTCCTATATCTCAAAATACTACTACCTCCGTCCCAGCTCAATGTGCACTTTTACTGTTCATGTGGTCAATTCATTCGAACTACTTTAACCATTATTTTGTGAAAATCTAACTATTATTATACAATTTTAAAAGTTATTATTGTTTTATTGTTAGAAATAGTATTAATAACATCTTTCAAAATTACATAGAGACACATAGATTTTCATAAAATTAAGCTTAAAGTTCAATCAAATTGACCAAAAAAGTCAAACAGTGCACATTAAGTTGGGTCGGAGGTAGTAGTTTCTATTAACCATATTTGAATTTTTGACTTCTATGACCAATGCAAGTTGATAACAATAGGAATTGCATCATTGAACGCATGCACATGCACATGCACATGCACCAGCTAACATAAAGTGTTTGCACATGTTGTGGGCCGTTTTTTCTATCCTTTTTGGTTCTTTTGTCACCCACAAAAAACCCTAAATATCTTCACTACCAATCCTTTTCACACTGTTTATTTTGCACGACGGTTCTAATTAATAACAGTGTACAGTTGGAGTATATTTTTTGTCTTATTTATAATCTTTTTCATTAGACAAACAAACATAATTCCGTTATAAATATTTGATTATTATTTAATATTGTAATTTTCAATTTACCATTTATTTAAAGATGTTGAAAGTAGACATGCCCAAAAAAAGTTCATATGAACTGGCACCGGAGGTGCATGAACCGTGAAAAACCGTCAAAAACCGTGATCCGGGGTGAGCCGGTTCATGGTTTTATAAGGTTCATAGAGCTCTGAACCGGCAATTCATGAATCGATGAACCGTGAAACAAGAACATTGAGATTTTTTAGCATTTTCCCCGTAACTTTCATCCATTTTGTTAATCTTTTTATTATGATTTTCATCCATTTTTTCATTGATTTTAACAAAACAACTAATTTTTCTTGAAAATCGGTGAACACAATCAAATTTGTTATAACTTTTATCTTCATCAATTTTTCCGTAAAAATAATTAAAAATATTAAAAATATTAAAAATAAAAATAAAATAAAAAACGCACCATATGAACCGTAAACCTGTGGTTCATAAACTAGAAACCAGCTGTTCACATGAACCGGGCATATCTAGCTGAATGTCAAGAAGTATTAAGATGATTTAGTAAATGTTGTTATTAATTTATTTATAATGAAACAATGATAATGAAGAATTATCACTATGAGACCCATTATATTTACAGACGGATGGGATGGAGTAATTAGGTTGATGTTGTTTGTAAAGTTAAATAGCAATTGATTGTGATGGTATGTGGTGCCTTATGTCAAGGATTAGAGAAAGAGATAGTCGGAGCCAATCATACATGGAGAGAGAGAATTGATATGAGAGACTCAAATAATATTGTATGAATGACTCAAGTATTATTGATCATATGAGTAGGGTATTTATACAAGAGGATGGAGTACTCTCCAAGCTATTCTAGACTATTCTAAATTACATAAGGAAAAGGAAATAGTAATCCTAATAGGAAAGTAAATAATACAATGTCTAGGAAATATACAATTCTAACTATAGAAGGATTCTAATATCCTTAATATGCTCCCGCAAGATGGACGACCGATAGGAGAGTCCAATCTTGAAAGTAATGAGATGAACCGGATTGATGAAGCGAGTTGATTTGATGTCGTCGCAAGACGGGCTTTGGCACTTTTACGTTGCGAGACGGTCTTTGGCACTTTGACGTCGCGAGACGGTCTTTGGCACTTTTACATCGCGAGACGGTCTTTGGCACTTTTACGTCGCGAGACGGTTTTATGTGTTTGGTCGCTACAAAGGCGGAGTTGCTGCTACAAAGGCAAAAGATTGGTTGCTACTAAGGCAAAAGTGATTGCTACTAAGGCAAAAGTTGGTTGCTACAAAAGCAAAGTTGGTTGCTACTAAGGCAAAAGTGATTACTACTAAGGCAAAAGTTGGTTGCTACAAAGGCAAAGTTGGTTGCTACAAAGGCAAAATTGGTTGCTACTAAGGCAAAAGTGATTGTTATTAAGGCAAAAGTTGGTTGCTACAAAGGCAAAGTTGGTTGCTACTAAGGCAAAGTTGGTTGCTACTAAGGGAAAAGTGATTGCTACTAAGGCAAAAGTTGGTTGCTACAAAGGCAAAGTTGGGGGTATGGTTTGAGGGATTAGTTGGGTTAGTGAGTGGGTTTAATACTTTTGAGGGAGAGGCTGATGGGGACGGTAGTGGAGAAAAAAAAAAATTTGGAGACCAGAAGGATTTTTTTTTTTTTTTTTTTTTTTTATTTTGATAAAGAACATAAAATTAGGTAGATAAACTTTTAGAGTTTGGGTAGTTGGGATATGGTATTTGGAAGGGAAAATTAGGATTGGATGGTTGCAGAGGGTTTTGGTGACCGCTTATATAAAGAAAACGTAAAGAAGAAAAAAAATAGAGTGGCGGAAGTGGTGGAGATAGGTTAGGGCTGCTTTTTGCCAAGGAATTTTCGGTGGAGAAGTGCCATAATGGATCATAGCTCTGATACCATGTCAAGGATTAGAGAAAGAGATAGTCGGAGCCAATCATACATGGAGAGAGAAAATTGATATGAGAGACTCAAATAATATTGTATGAATGACTCAAGTATTATTGATCATATGAGTAGGGTATTTATACAAGAGGATGGAGTACTCTCCAAGCTATTCTAGACTATTCTAAATTACATAAGGAAAAGGAAATAGTAATCCTAATAGGAAAGTAAATAATACAATGTCTAGGAAATATACAATTCTAACTATAGAAGGTGTCGCGCCCCGTACCCGTGGTCCTACATGGCCCCACGCTCGGGACGCGCACGGAAGACGTCATAAATCACATTTAACAAAAACTTTTCGAAAACTATCATAAAGATAAACGAAATCCATTTTGGAGTGCAAAGCCTCAACTTAACTTTCAATTAACTTTCACAACTAAAATACTTGGCACGAAGGCCTACATTAACTTATACAAAAGAGTGAACACCAACATTATCCAAAATAGGTGTTACAAGATCAAGTCACGGATACACTACCCATTAAGGTTATACATTTACATAATGTAGCCTTTACAAACATACCCCAAAGAAATTACCACCTCGACGCCTTCCTTGTGATAAGTGACCTATCCCGGATGCACGCCCTTATCTAAAACAGTAAACAAATAAGGGGTGAGATAAAATCTCAGTAAGCTACTAATATGCAACTACATTTCATGCCAACATGATAATCACAAAGGAACAATCAATAGACAGTCACATATGCATATAACATAAAGATACAGTCCACTCATCACATAACACATAATGCGGAAATAAACACTCATATGTGGATACTGAGCCAAGGTTCTATAAACGGAACACCATCCTTTGAGAAGAGTCCGTTGAGCAGCATGAACGAGCTGAAGCCGGTTCCGGAACTAAGTAACAACAACAACCAGAAGTGGGGGAAATAACACATAGTCATACCCCCAAGCGTGTAGCTAGAATACTCACCATAGGAGCTAGCTCATCCCAACCACGATCACGGGAAGGGGCATCCCACTCAAGGCCACTGAACATGGGGAAACTGGGTTACCAGTGAAGTACATTATACTGGACTCGGCTCATGCCATTATAATATACATCACTGCCCAAAACAAACACAACAATGCCAGCTGGACTCTATACAAGCACAAGGTAATAAATACTCGCTTGAAACAACAACGGGGCATTGATTCCAAAGTAGGGAACCAAACCAAATTCATCACAAGGGATTCAAACTAATTCTCATGAAGAGATCCATCAACAACAACATCACACTTGAAATTACTCAAAAGGAGCACAAGGGTTACACACCTTACCAAATTACAAACATGATCACAAAGGACTCAATTCTACCACTAGAGTGAACTACAATGTTCACTAAGGTCAACTAGAAGGACACCCAAGACTTGGACCAAAACGCATTCTTCAATCACACAAATTAACAAAATGTAAGGTTTCAGGGGTTCTGTGCGGCCGCCCAGAGTGGGTTGTGCGGTCGCCCAAAAGGTCTCAAAACAAGAACAAAAGCTTTCAGAAAGATGCGCGGCCGCCCAGGAAGTTTTGTGCGGTCGCACAATGCTCTGGATTTCCAGAAATCGGGAAGAACATCAAGGTTTCTTCCATTTTCTAACCCAAACACATTTCCACTCAAAATCCAACATTCCAACTAGTATACTAATGTACCAACACAACTAATAAGTCTAAAAAGACTCAAACAACAACACTTAACAACCAAAATCGAGAATCAACCCAACATTCAAGATTTAAAGCTCAACATTTCCCAAAATTCACAAAAGATGATCAAGATGCACATCAACATTTAAATTCACGACTAAGCATTAATTCGTCATCCAATGATCACACAAAACATAAATGACCAATTTTAAGCTAAAAGGGGGGGGGGGCTTAGTAACTTACTTGCAAAATCTCAAAGTTGACGGAATTCAAATCTTTTTGGCTCTACGCGATCCTATCGACGATCTAAACAATGTTTACGTTTTAAGAAATGAGAGATTAAGAGAGGAAGAAGGTGTAAATGAAGAGAGAAGGAGGGGAAAGAAAACTTACCCACATGGAGGAGAGAGGAAGAGAGGTTGCTGGGAGAAGAATGGAGAGAGTGAGGGAGAAGGTGATGGAGGTGAGGGGAATAGGGAAATAATTCAAAATGTTACTCTTAGGCCCCCTCTCTCACACTACACACAAACTACACTCCCTACTAACAATTAAGACCTAACACTTCCATACTAGCCCAAATAATTCTAATACAATGCTAGGCAAAATATTATAACACATAAATTGCACACATAATAAATAATCAATTAAATAACGAAGCAAGTAAATAATTAAATAATTATTTATTACTAAGAAAATAGAGACGGGGTTTCGGGTCGTGACAATCACTCCCCCTAAAAGAAAATTCGACCCGAATTTTAACACTTACCAAGATTTTCGAATAACCACGGATACTTCCGTTCCATCTCATCCCGCAATTCCCAAGTCGACTCCTCAACTTCGTGATTCCTCCATACCACTCTAACTAGGGCAATGCTCCTGTTCCTCAACTCTTGCACCTTGGTATCCATCACTCGAATTGGTTTCTCCTCATAAGACATATTAGGTTCAATATCTCCCGGTACTTCTGGCAACACATGAGACGGATCATATACATATTTACGAAGCGTTGAAACATGGAACACATTATGCAATCGGCCTAAAGAAGACGGTAACGCAAGACGATAAGCAAGATTCCCAACTCTATCTAATATCTCGAAGGCCCAATAAACCTTGGAGCAAGCTTCCCCTTCTTACCAAACCTCCGGATTCCTACCTTTGGAGACACTTTCAAAAACACGAAGTCACCCGACTGAAACTCGAGATCTCGCCTCCGGTGGTCGGCATAGTTCTTTTGCCTAGACTGAGCGGTGATTAGACGATTTCGAATAAGCTTTACCTTTTCAACCGAATCATTAACCAAATCGACACCCCAAATCTTAGCTTCCCCGACTTCGTCCCAACAAACGGGAGATCGACACTTCCTACCATACAAAGCTTCATAAGGAGCCATCTCGATACTCGATTGAAAACTGTTGTTATAAGCAAACTCCACTAAAGGTAAATGAGTATCCCAAGAATCCGCGAAGTCGATCGAACAAGCCCGTAACATGTCTTCAAGAATCTGAATCGTTCTCTCCGATTGACCATCGGTTTGTGGATGAAAAGCCGTGCTAAACCTCAATTCGGAACCCAAAGCCTTCTGAAACGCTTGCCAAAACCGAGAAGTAAATCTGGGATCCCGATCAGAAACGATACTAACTGGAACCCCATGCAATCTCACGATCTCGTTGATATACAAAGTCGCAAGCCTTTCCATTGAATAGCTAATCTCGATAGGTAGAAAATGAGAAGACTTTGTCAATCTATCCACGACCACCCAAACTGCATCATGCTTTCTCCTCGAACGCGGTAATCCGGACACAAAATCCATCGTCACATGTTCCCATTTCCATTCCGGTATCTCAAGAGGTTGAAGTAACCCCGCGGGTCTTTGATGCTCCGCTTTAACCTGTTGGCAAGTCAACACTTCGATACATAATCCGCTATTTCCCGCTTCATGCCACTCCACCAGAAATGCTGTTTCAAATCCCGATACATTTTGGTGCTCCCGGGGTGAATAGTATACTTCGACTTGTGGCCCTCATCCAGAACTTGGCGCTTTACTCCTTCCACATTGGGAACACACAAACGACCTCCATAATTCAAAACCCCTTCAGAACTAAGAGAAAACCCTTCAAACTTTTTGTCCCCAATCTTACTCGAAATCTTCATCAACTCGGAATCATCCTTCTGAGCATCCTTAATTTGTTGAATTAAGGCAGGTAATACTTTAATGTTCGCAAAGATAGCCCCATGCTTGGACTCATGAGGACCCCAATCTCTAACATCTTCCAACATTTTCCATTCACGCACCATCAATGAAGCTACATAGGATTTCCGACTAATGGCATCAGCGACCACATTTGCTTTACCCGGATGATAAGAAATGGTGCAATCAAAATCCTTCAACAATTCCATCCATCTGCGCTGTCTATTGTTCAACTCCTTTTGCGAGAAAAGATACTTCAGACTTTGGTGATCGGTAAAAATCTCAAACCTTGTCCCATATAAATAATGCTTCCACTTGTGCAACGCAAAGACAATAGCCGCAAGTTCCATGTCATGGGTAGGATAATTCTGCTCACTCGGAGTCAACTTTCTTGAAGCATACGCAATCACTTTCCCATTTTGCATTAAAACGCACCCGAGGCCTTCTTTAGAAGCGTCACTATAAATAACCAAATCATCTTTCCCATTGGTAACACAAGTATAGGAGCGGTGGTCAACCTCCTTTTCAACTCATCAAAACTCAATTGACATTTTTCTTCCCACACAAACGGCACGTTCTTTCTGGTCAACTGAGTCAACGGGGTGGCAATTTTGGAAAATCCCTCAATAAATCTTCTATAGTACCCGGCTAAGCCCAAGAAACTCCGAATCTCCGTAACTGATTCCGGCCTCTTCCAATCCACAATAGCTTCAATCTTTGAAGGATCTACGGATATCCCTCCATTAGAAACCACGTGCCCCAGAAAAGAAACTTCCTCAAGCCAAAAGGCACACTTACTGAACTTCGCAAACAATTGCTTCTCTCTAAGAATAGATAAGACCATTCGCAAATGTTGTTCGTGCTCCTCCCGAGACTTCGAATAAACCAGAATGTCATCGATGAACACCACCACGAAAGTATCAAGATACGGTTTAAAAACCCGATTCATCATATCCATAAATACCGCAGGAGCATTCGTTAACCCGAAAGGCATGACAAGAAATTCGTAGTGCCCATACCTACTACGGAAGGCGGTCTTGGAAATGTCCTCAGAACGAATCTTTAACTGGTGATAACCACTCCTCAAATCAAGCTTTGAAAAGACAACCGACCCCTGAAGCTGATCAAACAAGTCATCAATATGGGGAAGAGGATATTTGTTTTTGATAGTTACCTGATTTAGCCTCCTGTAATCTATACACAGCCTCAAAGATCCATCTCTCTTCTTGACAAACAATACCGGAGCTCCCCACGGTGACACACTAGGGCGAATAAACCCACGATCAAGTAACTCTTGTAACTGTTCCTTCAATTCTTTCAATTCGGCTGGAGCCATTCTATAAGGTGCCGCCGATATAGGAGTTGTACCTGGAAGCAAGTCTATACAAAATTCGATCTCTCTATCGGAGGCATAGAGTGCTCCGTAGAAAACACATCCGGAAACTCCCTAACAATATTTACCTCTTCCACACTAGAAACCTTTTTCGTAGTATCTAGAACACTGGCCAGAAACCCAACACAACCACGGCTCAACAACTTTCTAGCCTTCACATACGAAATGACATGAACCTTTTTTACTCAAAGGAATCGCCTCAAAAGAAAATTCAGGGGCATTAGGGGCAGAAAAAGTAACCACCTTTTTAAAACAATCAACAGTAGCATGGTATCGACTCAACCAATCCATACCCAAAATGATATCAAAATCTTGCAATGGCAATATAATCAAATCAGCAAGTAAAACATGCTCACGTATACGCACATCACAATCACGCAATACCTTATCAGTCACCAAACTCTTACCCATAGGGGTAGACACTTCTAACACAAAAGGTAGAGACTCAGGCAACGAAGACAACTGAGATGTAAAATGCACAGACACATAAGAATGCGAAGAACCGGGGTCTATTAGTGCACGTGCCCTCCTATTAGACATAGAAATAATACCTCCAATCACGTCAGAAGCATTCGAGGCCTGCTGTTGGTTGATGGCGAAGACACGACCTTGCACCTTGGGCTTGCCCGAGGCATCCCTCTTCTGACCCGAAGACGACCCGGTACCACTCCCAACTGACTGATTCTTCGGTTTAGGACAACTAAATTGAAAGTGACCCAACTGGCCGCAATTCAAGCACTTTCCCTGCTTTTTCCAACACTTCTCCTCGGAGTGCCCTCCCCTTTGACAATAATTGCAAACCCGATTATTCTGACTCCCCGAGGTGTTACCTTGATTCCTATTGCCCTGTTGTCCTTGAGATGTTCCCCTGAAAAGTGAATACATGTTCTGTGATCCTCTAGAGTCACCACGATGAGGTTGTGGCTTCCCTTGACCTCCCTGTTTCGCTACACTTGTCGATTCCGTCCTCTTCTTATGCTCTACTATGTCCTGCTCCACCTGGTAGGCACGATCAATGGCATCTTGAAGGTCTTGGAATTTGTGGGAAGTGAGTTGGGTTTTGATCACGGTCTTCAACCCTTTGACAAACCTCGAGGTCTTCCTTTCTTCCGTCGAAACCATGTAATTGCAATAGCGAGCCAATTCCGTGAATTTGGCAACATACTCGGCCACCGTCAACAAGTTTTGTTCCAAGCTAAGAAACTCGGACTCCTTCCTATCTTGGTCCACCTTAGTAATGAAATGCTCTTTGAACTTTTTCTTGAACGTCTCCCAAACATGGGGTACCCGTGCCTCCTCCCAACTAGCCTTCAACGATTTCCACCAATACTCTGCGCCTCCAACTAGCTTGTAGGTCGCAAATCTTACCCTATCCTCATCGGAGCTTTGTAAGACCTCAAAGATCTTTTCCATAGACTCAACCCACCTTTCTGCTGTAGCCACATCTGACCCTCCTTCAAATTCTGTCGGTTTCATCCTCAGAAATTGTTCCAGTGCAGTCCTCGGAGCCAATGGTGCCTCTCTACGATTGTTATCATTCATGGTTTTCAATGCCGCCTCGAATATCCCTTGAAACATTGCTAGGGCTTCTTCCCTTGCATTTCCCTGTTCGGCAGGTCCACCCTGTTCATCATATCAGACCCGACCATGATTACCGAGTACCTGCATAAGACACTCATCGTTACTCACTCCATACTCGATTACCCTCCTAGGTCATTTAGTCACTCTAGACTATCTACAACCTAGCTCTGATACCAACTGTCGCGCCCCGTACCCGTGGTCCTACATGGCCCCACGCTCGGGACGCGCACGGAAGACGTCATAAATCACATTTAACAAAAACTTTTCGAAAACTATCATAAAGATAAACGAAATCCATTTTGGAGTGCAAAGCCTCAACTTAACTTTCAATTAACTTTCACAACTAAAATACTTGGCACGAAGGCCTACATTAACTTATACAAAAGAGTGAACACCAACATTATCCAAAATAGGTGTTACAAGATCAAGTCACGGATACACTGCCCATTAAGGTTATACATTTACATAATGTAGCCTTTACAAACATACCCCAAAAGAAATTACCACCTCGACGCCTTCCTTGTGATAAGTGACCTATCCCGGATGCACGCCCTTATCTAAAACAGTAAACAAATAAGGGGTGAGATAAAATCTCAGTAAGCTACTAATATGCAACTACATTTCATGCCAACATGATAATCACAAAGGAACAATCAATAGACAGTCACATATGCATATAACATAAAGATACAGTCCACTCATCACATAACACATAATGCGGAAATAAACACTCATATGTGGATACTGAGCCAAGGTTCTATAAACGGAACACCATCCTTTGAGAAGAGTCCGTTGAGCAGCATGAACGAGCTGAAGCCGGTTCCGGAACTAAGTAACAACAACAACCAGAAGTGGGGGAAATAACACATAGTCATACCCCCAAGCGTGTAGCTAGAATACTCACCATAGGAGCTAGCTCATCCCAACCACGATCACGGGAAGGGGCATCCCACTCAAGGCCACTGAACATGGGGAAACTGGGTTACCAGTGAAGTACATTATACTGGACTCGGCTCATGCCATTATAATATACATCACTGCCCAAAACAAACACAACAATGCCAGCTGGACTCTATACAAGCACAAGGTAATAAATACTCGCTTGAAACAACAACGGGGCATTGATTCCAAAGTAGGGAACCAAGCCAAATTCATCACAAGGGATTCAAACTAATTCTCATGAAGAGATCCATCAACAACAACATCACACTTGAAATTACTCAAAAGGAGCACAAGGGTTACACACCTTACCACATTACAAACATGATCACAAAGGACTCAATTCTACCACTAGAGTGAACTACAATGTTCAGTAAGGTCAACTAGAAGGACACCCAAGACTTGGACCAAAACGCATTCTTCAATCACACAAATTAACAAAATGTAAGGTTTCAGGGGTTCTGTGCGGCCGCCCAGAGTGGGTTGTGCGGTCGCCCAAAAGGTCTCAAAACAAGAACAAAAGCTTTCAGAAAGATGCGCGGCCGCCCAGGAAGTTTTGTGCGGTCGCACAATGCTCTGGATTTCCAGAAATCGGGAAGAACATCAAGGTTTCTTCCATTTTCTAACCCAAACACATTTCCACTCAAAATCCAACATTCCAACTAGTATACTAATGTACCAACACAACTAATAAGTCTAAAAAGACTCAAACAACAACACTTAACAACCAAATCGAGAATCAACCCAACATTCAAGATTTAAAGCTCAACATTTCCCAAAATTCACAAAAGATGATCAAGATGCACATCAACATTTAAATTCACGACTAAGCATTAATTCGTCATCCAATGATCACAAAACAAAACATAAATGACCAATTTTAAGCTAAAAGGGGGGGGGGGCTTAGTAACTTACTTGCAAAATCTCAAAGTTGACGGAATTCAAATCTTTTTGGCTCTACGCGATCCTATCGACGATCTAAACAATGTTTACGTTTTAAGAAATGAGAGATTAAGAGAGGAAGAAGGTGTAAATGAAGAGAGAAGGAGGGGAAAGAAAACTTACCCACATGGAGGAGAGAGGAAGAGAGGTTGCTGGGAGAAGAATGGAGAGAGTGAGGGAGAAGGTGATGGAGGTGAGGGGAATAGGGAAATAATTCAAAATGTTACTCTTAGGCCCCCTCTCTCACACTACACACAAACTACACTCCCTACTAACAATTAAGACCTAACACTTCCATACTAGCCCAAATAATTCTAATACAATGCTAGGCAAAATATTATAACACATAAATTGCACACATAATAAATAATCAATTAAATAACGAAGCAAGTAAATAATTAAATAATTATTTATTACTAAGAAAATAGAGACGGGGTTTCGGGTCGTGACAGAAGGATTCTAATATCCTTAAGAGCGACTCTCCTGTGCGGCCGCCGCACGGCGTGCGACGGCGCCAGGAGCCGAGCCGCCATTTTTTTTTTTTTATTTTTTTTTTGCAATCCCAATTTTTTTTCCTCCCAACAAAAGTAACACTTCTTATAACGAAATGTAACACTTTTTTTCTTCAAATGTAACACTTTTTTTTTTCAAAAATGTACCACAATTTTGCTTCAATAAATTAAAGATTGACAACTAAATTAGTGTAACACTTTCTATAAAGGAATGTAACACTCATTTTTTTTCAAATGTAACACTTTTTTTCACCCAAAATTAACATATGATTGACAACTAAAACTAATGTTACATGGGGAAATGACAATTTAGGGTCCAAAGTTTGGGGGGTGTGCCAATAGGGGTCTGATGTATCAGTTTTGTCAATTTAGGGTCCAAAGTTAACAACGTTAGTCAATTAAGGGTTTTGGACTAAGTTGCAAAGAAAATCCAGTTAAGTAACAGAAAAACTTAACTGAAGTTAGTTTTGGATGTTCGCCTCGGCTGTCATTTCACACACCCCTTATACAATGGACCCTAAATTTTCTTTCACTTTTATTAATAAATTTTCGAATAATTTTAATTAATTCAAAAATAATAATAAATAAAATAATAAGCAAATAAAAAATTAAAGTGGTTTTTTTTAAAACCGCAAATAATGAAGTTATAAACAAGGAAAATTAATAATAAAAAATAATTTTATAAATAAAATAATAATTGGAATACTAATATTAATAATGAAACAATACTAACCACCACCACAGAAAAAAAAAAAAAAATAATTGTCCAAATCCTCACTTTCTTCTTTCTAAAAAAATAAAGTGGTTTTTTTTTTTGGAATATAGTTTTTTTACACTTTTTCCTTTTTAAAAATTATACTTTTTATTTTATAGTGGTTCTAATGAAAAAAATATTTTTATTGTATTTCTTGAAAAATTATTTTCGGTAAATGACGTCTTAATTATTAGTTAATTTAATATAAGAAAGTAAAATTTAATATTTCAATTTTTTTTTTGTTAATTTTCTACATCTGAAATGACAATATGCTCATGCAAATAATAAAAACAAACTTCAGTTAAGTCCATGTCAAAACACTTGTGACTTAACTGGATTCCGTTAACAAAATCGTTAAAAAACCCCTAACCTGCACAACTTTTGCAACTTTGGACCCTAAATTGACAAAATTGATACATCAGACCCCTATTGGCACACCCCCCCCCCCAAACTTTGGACCCTAAATTGTCATTTCCCCATGTTACATTTTATAAAAAATGAATGTAACATTTTTTTCATCAATTGTAACAGTTTATATTCTTAAATGTAACATTTTATATGAAATGTAACAATATTTTATTGAGAAAGTAACAATTGGAATGCAAACCCATTTTTTTGTTGTAAAAAACTGCTGTTACATTTAACAGTTTTCGTGTTACATTTTGAAGATGAATTTGTTACTTTTATCAGAACAGAGTGTTACATCTTAGCTGAAGGAGCAGCTCAAACTTTTTATGTGTAAAAAATTATATTTAAAAAAAAAAAAAATCAAACCATATCATGACCTATGTAGTTTTATTCGTCTCGTCGAGACGAACACAACGGTATTTTTAAATATTTTTTCTGAGTTATACATCTCAAGATATAGCATTTTAAAAGTTATTAGTTTTTTTTTTAAATGGACACGTGTCAAAATCTGGAAGAGGGAGGGTTGAATCTGGACAGTCGGATGTAGCATACCAACCAGCCGCGAGGAGCAGCAGAACCAAACACCCTTGCCGCACCATGTGCGGCGGATGTAGGGAAGAATTTGTCTATCCTTAATACCTTATAGACCCCCTTGACGCAGGTGTACCCATTTATTAATAATGAAACTATCGATAAATAAGATTTAAATGGTGTAAAGACTTACGATTAAGGGACATTTTTTTAAAAGCCTTTCACTCTAACTTTTATTTTTAAAGAAGACACAATATTTTTTTAATTGCTCAAAAACCCAAGGGACAAAAATAGCCAAGAATACCCCTAACTACCCCCTTATAAGGGTGCTCCCCTTTCCAGGCCATATTTTCAGGTCATATTTTCATCCCGCTCTGAGATTCATGTCTCAGACTCTTAGAAACACTGAGAATCATGTCTCAAACCTATGAAAACACTAAAAGTCATATCATAAACGTATAAAAAACACAGAGAGACATGTCGCATGCCTATAAAAACATTGAAAGTCATGTCACATACCTATAAAAACACTTAGAACCATATCACATACCTATAAAAACACTGTGAACTATGTCACACACCAATAAAAACACTTAGAACCATATCACATACCTATAAAAACACTTGGAACCATGTCACATGCCAATTAAAACACTTAGAACCACGTCACATACCTATAAAAACACCGAGAGACATGTCACATACATATAAAAACACTTAGAAACATATCACATACCTCTAAAAACATTGAAAGACATGTCACAAACCTATAAAAACACTGAGAGTCATGTCGCAAACCTATAAAAACTCTGAGATACATGCAACAAACCTATAAAAACATTGAGAGTCATGTCTCCGACTTGTAAAAACACTAAGATACATGTCACATACATATAAAAACACTGAGAGCTATGCCACAGACATATAAAAATACTGAGACAAGTGTTTCGAACCTATAAAAACACTGAGAGACATATCTCAAACCTATAAAAACACTGAGAGACGTATCTCAGACCTATAAAAACACTGAGAGACGTATCTCAGACCTATAAAAACACTGAGAGACATATCTCAGACCTATAGAAACACTGAGAGACGTGTCGCAGACCTATAAAAACACTGAGAGACATGTCACATACGTATAAAAAACACTTAGAACTATGTCGTAAACCTTTAAAACACTGAGAAATGTGTTGCAAACCTATAACAATACTGACAAACATGTCACATACTTATAAAAACACTGAGAGTCATGTCGCAGACCTATAAAAATAGTGAGAGACAAGTCACATACCTATAAAAACACTAAGAGCCATGTCGCATATCTATAAAAACACTAACAGACATGTCGCAGACCTATAGCCATGTCTTACACCTCTTAAAACACTGAGAGCCATCTCGTAGACCAATAAAAACATTGATATCCATGTCTCAAACCTATAAAAACATTGAGAGTCATGTCTCCGACTTATAAAAACACTGAGATACGTGTCACATACACTGAGAGCTATGTCACAGACCTATAAAAATACTGAGACAAGTGTCTCAGACCTATAAAAACACGGAGAGACCTAAAAAAAATGTAAATAACTCTATTGCTCTTAACATTTCCTAATTTAGTAAAAGAAGATGCGAGTTGCCCATCTTAGGATAAGGCGATAACAGAGGTACCTCAAAAAAACTCTTAGTATCATCAAGGAAGTCCCAAACGGACATCAAACTTGACGGTGTTAACGGGCAAACCCCCACCGTTAATGTTTCTGTTATCTCTTCTGTTTTCAGGACCTGGCTCTGTTTCTCCTCAATCTCACATTCTAGATTCCTCTTCCGGCCATTTATTCTCGCCGGCGGCTCAATCTCTGCGAGATCCCCGATTTCAAGAGGGAAATTAAGGATAGCCTTTCTTCCCTGTATCATAAACGCCGCCCTATCATAAGCCTTAGCCGCCGCCACTGCGGTGTCGAAGGTCCCAAGCCAAACTCGGGTGCCTTTCTTGTTAGGGTCTTTAATCTCCGCCGCAAACTTTCCCCACGGCCGTTGCCGGACACCCCTGTAATGCCTCCTGTCGCCGGAATCTTCTTCCGTTTTTGCACTCAATTCAACATCCTTGATTACCGGTTTGAATTCATCGGAGCAATTGGGCGAGCTAGAATCGTGAAAGCTGGAGATTTCAATGGTGGGGTCGAAATTAGGGGTATCGGAAGAGGGAGAAGAAGAGGGGGGGAGAAAAGGTGGATGTCTGGAATCTGGAAATGGGGTTTGAGAGAGAGAGAGAGAGGGTTGAGAGAAAGTGTGTGTGTGTATGAGTGAAGGAGAGGGGAGGGTAATATCGGGATTCAAGTATTTCATTAAAAAAACAAGGGACTTAATGGAAATAAGCTTTTCAACTATTGGACCCGGACGAAATAAATGAAATTGTTTGTACTATTTATAAAATTTGTTTTGTTTAGAGGACTTTTGAGAAATTTTTCCTACGATTAATTCGGTGAAGGACTCAAAAATGTCATTGTCTTTTCTAAAATTTGACTCTCGCTTTTAATAAATCAAAATCCAACATATTCTACTTCAAGAGAGATTGTTTCTTGACAAAGTCTCAAATACAACGGTTGCAAGGGCGTGCGGCGGGTCAAACCCGCCCGACCGCCAGCCTTTGCTCCATTCCCAGTGCGACACGTGGCGCGCTGTGAGACACACGCTGGTTCACCCAGCCGCGCGCTGCCACGTGCCCTCCTTTAAAAAAAAAAAACTTCAATAACTTTAAAGTGCTATATCTTGAGATTTATAACTCAGAAAAAAATAATTAAAAATACCGTTGTGTTCGTCTCGACGAGACAAATAAAACTACATAGGTTATGATATGATTTTATTTTTTTAAAAAAAAAAATTTTTTTTTTACACACAAAAAGTTTGAGCTGCTCATCAGCTAAGATGTAACACTCTATTCTGATAAAAGTAACACTTTCTACTGTTAAATGTAACAGCAGTTTTACAAAAAAAAATGGTTTTGCATTTCAATTGTTACATTTAAGATATAATGTTACATTTTAGAATATAAACTGTTACAATTGAGATAAAAAATGTTACATTCATTTTTTATAAAATGTAACATCAATTTAGTTTGTTAATCTTATGTTAATTTTGAAAAACAATAGTGTTACATTCCTTTATAAAATGTGTGACATTGGTTTAGTTGTCAAGCTTTATGTTATCTTTAATCTATTGCAGCAAAATTGTGGTACATTTTTGAAAAATAAAGTGTTACATTTGAAAAAAAATGTGTTATTTTCGTTATAATAAGTGTTACTTTTATTGGGAGTGAAGAAAGTTGGGGGTGGCAAAAAAATAATTAAAAAAAAAGGCCGGCTCGGCTCGGCTCCGTGAGCCGTCGCACGCTGTGCGGCGGCCGCACAGGAGACAGGCCCTTGTTTCTTATTTGAAAGAAAGAGTAATCTTTGGTCTAACTAAAATACCATGGATTAGGTCACGTGGGGTCGAAAGTCAATGCAGTCTGAATTTTTTTTAGTTAGACTGTTTTTGAAAATCAATCACTTGTGTGTAACAGTGATCACACAAATGTTTGAACAACTCAACACACAATATGCACACGAACATAATTAAGTAAAAAACGCATCGAAATAAATAAAACACAAAATTTAAAACTTCAGTAAGACTATGTTTACTGAAAAATTTTCATTAATCAAAAACTTAAAGATTAAGTGGTTAAAATTTTCATTAATCAAAAACTTAAAGATTAAGTGGTATATAAAACGATTACAATGAAAGAAAGAAAATAATCAAAAGATTAAACGAGATCTTGAAATAATAACAAATCTAAACACCAAACGAACTAAAATACTAAAACTCTAGATCCAGAAATTATGAATCAAATCACAAAATCTGCACAATGCAGTAAAGAAGACACGGAAAAAAATTGGGGGAAACTAGTTTCTCCATATGTTATAAAAAGTCTTTTCTTATAGGGTTAAGGTTTATGGTTAAAAGGTAATAATAATATTAAAAAGTAAACTTTTATAAGTTATGAAAAAACTAGTTTCCCACAAAACCTACTCAAAGAATAAAGGATTGATTCCTAACAATCGTTCTCCATATATCTAAAACAAAAACACCTTTGAATTAAAGGACTTTCGAACAAACCACTTAAAGGAAACAAATGGCTACCACTGACATGATAATCTAAAAATAAACCCTAGAGTCCTACACAAGGTAAAAAGATATGATATATACAAGAAAAAGATTAATATGTTAGTATAAGATAAATTACCAAACATAATGATCTTAAAATAAACCTACAGAAGATAAATACAAATAACTTAAATTATGAATAACTAGATAAGGATAATATACAAAAAAATAAAAAATAAAAAAATAAAATTATAAAGATCTAAATTATAACTAATCTAATATAATAATATAAAACCATAATAACAAAAAAAAAAATCAAAAGATATTAAGAAAGACAAAAACTTGTGTGAGAGGATCTCATACGTGAGACAGATCTCGTTGAGAAAATAAATGGTTTCCCCTATATGCGAGGCGAGGCATGCCCATTTCTTCTCTCTTTGAGTTCCGTCTTATGTACGACACTATCTCACACAAAACTTTCTCTTAAAAATATGTTCATACTTTTTACAATCCAATCATCTCACCACCTATATTTATATTCATTGCCCCGTTGAGAGTAGAGGTATTTGAAATGGTCTTTAACAACTCTTTACTATCCATATCAAAATAACAAGGTTTTCTAATTGCCATAATTTTCAACATGCACCCGCAAGTGTACCATTAATATACTGTCACCGTCCCAACCGAAACACATTCAAATAGAACATTCTTTATAAATTAGTAATGTTGGGGTCAGAGAAATTTATTAATTTATTAATAAATTAATAATTATTAATTTAAGAGCCTTTAGCCGATGCGACTAATTTTAAATTTTCGTATAAACTAATTTCAGTGTACATAATAAGTTGAAAGACATTAAAAATTGGGGTTAATTGCAATTTGGTTACCTGAGTTTGTCGTCAAGTTTCAATTAGTTACCCAGTTTGTGTTTCGGTCAATTTAGTTATCGAATTTGTCTTTTTGTTACAATTGAGTGTAAAATTGGTTAGTTCGTCAAAAACCTAACGTAAATGGATGAAAAATGTAACAAAGTTCTTTCAAGATTGCAATGATCAACCCTAAAGTTTAAATTATTCCATTACCCAGATTTCAACCATCATCATCATCATCATCATCACAATTATACTCATCAGCTTCAGTTTCTAAAAATTCACTCTCATTTGAGGCCTCTTACTTGATGAACACATTTGGGTTTCCTTCAGAATTAGCCATTTCTAAAGCCAAGAATTTAAAATTCAATAACACCCCAAAAAAGCCAGAGAAAGTGCAAGAATTCCTCAAGAAATATGGATTCACAAATACCCAGATTTCAACCATAGTTTATAGCTTTCCCCTACTCAAAACCGAACAAAAAGAAAACCAAATCAAAACCCAAACAACCCAAATCAAGTTTCAAACCAATCAATCCCGGTCGGAGATAGCGTGTTTTTCGACCGGAGCTACTGGATCTACGGCTTCGTCGTAGTAAGGCACGAACCAGATCTGGACAGGTAGCGTCTCCAGAGGAAGAGGAAGGTGAGGGAGAGAGCGCCGACGTCGCCGGCCCTGAGCACAACCGGAGGCGAGGGTGAGACGACTGAAGGCGAGGGGGTGACCGGAGGCAAGGAAGATGACCGATGGGCGGCGAAAAGTGCAGAGACAGACTCACCTTGAAGAACCGACCCTCCGACTACCGACAGCGACGTCAACGGATCTCGGCAACGGCGTCGGCGAGAGAGGCGGATCTGGAGAGTGGCCAGATCTGGAGAGATGAATCCGGAGAGAGAGGCGGATCTGGAGAGAGACAAAGGTCGAAGTTTGAAGAACAAAGGTAGAAGATCGTCGGTCGCCAGCCGCCAGCCGCCGGAGAAGTTGTTTCGCCGGAGAAGGTGTGGAGAGAGAGAGAACTGTGTGTGTATGTGTGTGTATGAGAGAGAGAGAATAAGTGTTCAAATGGGGAGGGGAGGCTTTTGTTTCAGAGAGGGGTAACTGAGGGGGCAAAGTGTGATCATTTAAACTGTAGGGATGATCAATGCAATTCTAAAAGATGTTTGTTGTTTTTTTCATCCATTTACGTTAGGTTTTTGACGAACTAACCAATATTACACCTAATTGATACAAAAAGACAAATTCAATAACTAAATTGACCAAAACTAAAACTGAGTAACTAATTGAAACTTGACGACAAACTCGGGTAACTAATTAATTGATCATAATTTTGAATTCATTTTACACCAGAGGCGGATCCAGGCACAAGCATAAAGGGGCAATTGCCCCTCTTGATTTTTCAAAGTGTAGAAATTTACTAGAAAAAAATTATAAAAATTGATTTTTACCCTTAAAATTGTAACTTTGCCCCCCCCCCCTAACCAAGAAAAATAATATTATATCAAAATTTGCCCACCCTCCCCCACTAAAATTAAATTTAGGCATTAAATTAGTAATATTTCATCTGCAAAATAATCGTACTCCCGTTTAAAATTATTTCTGGCTCTGCCACTTTTGTACACAAGAAGAATAACTATATTCAATGTATTTTAAAAATAAATCTGATATATAAAAGACATGAAAACCTTAAAAATACTCAACCATATCTTACACAATGGCTTCTCATCTATAAGGTGTTGTGATGCGAGCATGGTTAGGACAACACCAAGAGAGATGGAAACTCAAATGTTTCCATTATTTAAGTGGAATTTCAGCCCGCAACATGGCTCACCCATGGCTCATTCCATGGTCATGGTTGTTTCATGAAGCTTTTGGGAGTTTTTCAGAATTTTCAGAATTTTTGTTCCAAATTCGGCGGACCTCAAGGACTCAATTTTTATGCGAATAAGGTGTTCAATACATTTTCGGAAAGCTACGGATGTCTAGTTTCCAACGCAATTTTCTTGGATCCTTCTAGAATAAGTTATGGCTGATTTACTATGGGGTTGCGTTCATAGACGGGAATGCACATTTTGTCTCTAGATTCATCTAGTTATTTAATTCAAATTATAGGTTAATCTCCCCTTATTTGTACTTGCATTTCTCACATGTAAAATAAGTGTGAACACATCCTTAGGACTTATTCATACATTTTTTACATAGTTATCTTATCTTGGAGGGATGTTCCAAAGAGTATATATAGCCAATTTTTCATGAATAGGATATAGAATGTTGAGTTTTATGATAAATTGAGAGTGTTTCTCTTTTTTGAGCTTATCGAGAGGATTCTCGTGAGGCTCGTTTCTTTGACTTATCAAACAGTTTTCCATCCCCGTTTGTGGCGTCTTCACTTATACCTAGGTTCTTGTCTACATATAGACAACGGGTCAAGGTTCCACCTTCCATTGCGTCTCTAATAGGCGTTAGGTCGAGGTACCACATATCGAAACCGAGTTAGAACGATCTGACAATTCCGCGTTTGATTTGGGTCTAGTCATCCTTGGCTAGGTTCACATCATGTTGCATATTTTCACTAAATTGTAATAAATAGTTTTCAATTTCTAAACATTTGTGGGACCTAAAATTATAAAGGGGTCACCTTAAAAGTTATTATCCTATTATTTTATCGATTTTTGTAAAATTTTCGACTGGCCCAATTCGGGACCGTACAAATTTATTATTTTAGGTAGTTTATTAATTTATCAGGTATTAATTCAAAGAGTTTATACTCCCTCCGTTCTAGGTAAGTTGCAACAATTTGTCATTTTGGGCATTCCACTTAAGTTGCAACAATGCCAAATAAGGAAACTATTTATTACTTTTATAATCATCCACTCATTCTCTCTCTTCCTCCCAACCACTCATTATTCTCCACTCATTCTATATCTTCCTCCCAACCACTCATTATTCTCCACTCTTAATTTTGTGCTTTCCCCTTTCATGTTGCAACTTACCCGGAACGGAGGGAGTATATAATATATGTATTACCTTCTGGTGTGCCATTACTAACTATACACACTTTAGAAAATGAAAGTTTAATAATAGTAATATTTTTTAATTTAATTTAATTTAATAGGACTCACTTCTTCACTCACAAACAACTTTTCACTCACTATATTTTACTCCACTTTCTCTCTCTTACGTTATTTTTCATACTCACAGCACTTACTAACCATTATTTTTAATTTCCGTGCTTAAATGAAAGTGTGTAATTATAAGTGAGTATATTGAATTTTACCCTTTTAATCGTCACGTTTGTTATTTGGGGCTTACTCGGTAACTCCCCAAACTCTCCTGCCGAAAGAATTGGTCACTTTGGTCACTTCTTCTGACAGTAACATTTCTTATTTCTAGTATAACCCTTCTTATCAACACAATTTACAGTTAAAAAAATAATAATACCGGAAGTTACTCACAGTTATGTTAAAAATATGTATCAAACACTTTATTGGCCCGGGGTCAAGTTTCTTAATAATGCAGATAGATAAATTTGTCAAAAAAAAAAAAAAAAAAAAAAAAACCATAAGGAGTGTATGATACTAACAATGAGTTCACATAAATCGAAATGATTTAGTTATAAGTATAGAGAAATTTTATGTTTAGCCCTAAAATGAAAAGAGAGCCAAAGTGGTCGATGCCATAAGCCGACAAGAAGATATAGGTATTTCCGAATGATGAAGATCAATTCATCTCTTTTGTTTATGTTTTCTTATTTAATTTATTTTCATTATTAGCATTTGATTTTGGGATCCGTTTCATTTCAAGATGGTAAAAAGGTAATTGGGAAAATCAAATGACACAAGTGAAAGACAGACTGTTTGGACTCCCATGAAAAAGAACCAAAATTATCTCTACAACTGTTTTTTGAAAAAAAATCTTAGCTGTAAAATTTTTGAATAACTTTCATAAATATTATTATCAACAACAATTACTCTTTGGACCGGGCATTGCTATTGTGAGTTGTCGCAGCAACGTCCGGTTCTCAGCTTTTTCAGTAGATTGTGAGTCTCACCAAATAAAAAAAATAGAGCGAAATTGTCAAATTTCAGTCGTGGCTGCACCTCACACGAGCAAACTAAGGCTGAGGCAGTTCCATTTCCACACTGCTGAGTTGAGATTAAGTAATCTAACAAAAATAAAAAAAAAAAACCATAAAAATAATTCTTTTTTACTCCGTATTTTATAAGTTTGGTTTTCATGAAGGTAGCTCACAGTTCGTCCTTTTTTGTCTTCTTCTTATGCACATAACTGAGTCCGGAATGAGGCAAATTACTTCCAGTGAGAGAAAGTCACTGTGTGACTGTGTGAGAGAGAGAGAGTGAGTGAGGGGATAATGATCAGTCAGTGTTTGTTTAAGGCCGGGGATAAGCATTATTAATCCTGCTCAGGCTCTCCAAGATTTTGGTAGGTATGTATGTCTGATTTGTTTTTCTCTTTCATAAAGTATACCTCAATTTTATGATCATTCATGTGTTAAAGCTACCATTTTTAAGAATAAATGTTTTATTTTTCATATTTATTTTTCAAAGATTGTGTGAAAATCTCGAGAAAAACTTCTTTTACATTCGTTTTAGTGTAAAACATGTTTTCATTCTTTAATGTAAAACATAATCTCCATCTTAGTGTAAAACAGGTTTTTTATAAGACTGACTCTTCAAAGATTTAATTTTTAGTGGCTTTGTATTTATCTTTTTTACCTAATTAGAGCAGCAGTTTACAAGGCTTGAAATTGTGACATTAGGATTTCCTTCACTTTTGAATTTGAAAGAGTTTGGGTTCAAGAAAACCTCATCAATGGAGGACTCTTTAATTTTAATTATAAATATCTGGCTTTCATTCCCATTTTTGCATATAAAGTATGTGTCTTTCCCTTTGCTTCTCATATACAGTAGTTCTTGAAATTGTAGTTTTCTCTGTGTTCTTGATTTCAAATTGTACTACCTCCGTCCCAAAAGAAATGTCCATTTTTCTTTTAAATTTGCTCTCAATCAAGAGCATGAGGGAGGTAGTTGTTTTCATTTTGCTATTTCTCTCCCCTCCCCTTCCCCCATTGCAATCTGGTTGAAGATATATGCTCTGACATATGATTTTAAATTTTTATAATTGTTATGTGTTCTTGAAGCTTTATTTTGTTTGAGTTATTTTTCTTTATATTTGTGAAATATTTGGTTGGATGAATTTGATTCAAAGAGAATATATTTGGCAAAAAATTATTGATTCTGTTGTTTCCAATCATTTGTGCAGTAACTAGATGTCAAAAAATGGATCAGCCTGATGCTGCGAAAATGGTTTACAATAGGATAAAACAATCAGAACCAGAACATATCACCAGAAAAATCATTGCCTATATCTGGTTGCAAAAAGATGGTGCTGGGGAAATGATTCGACTAGCTCTTGGACCGGACATTTTGATTCAATCAGTAATACACAATGCCAAAATCAATCTTGGTATCGACTCAATACCCTTAATTTCACCTCCATTATTGCCTTCCCTCCCTTTTACGCCCTTATCTCAACCCTTTCCTTCCCAGAGGTTAACCGCGCGTGGTGGTATAGCTTACACGGATCAACTTCTCGAGTTTAAGTACCCTAACCCGCCTCAGTTTGTGTGCCCGTCCGAGTTTCTTCCTAAAGTTTGTCATTATTTCAACAAGGGGTTTTGTAGGCATGGAACTAACTGTAGGTACATGCATGGAACTTCGGGTTATGTTCAAGGTTTTGATAAAGTTGGTAATGAAGATCATCAAATTATCGCCCCGGGATCATTGGAGAAACTAGAGATGGAAATTACGGAGATCTTGAAATCTAGAAGAGGTAATCCTATTTCTATTGCTTCTCTCCCGATGATATATTATGAGAAGTATGGGAGAAATTTGCAGGCTGAAGGCTATCTAACTGAGAGCCAAAGACATGGGAAAGCAGGGTATAACTTGACCAAGCTTCTTGCTCGATTGAGAAACAACATTCGATTAATCGACAGGTGTAAATTTTAATCCTTGCTAGGTTTTTTTTTTTTTTTTTGTCTACAAGAAATACTCCCTCCGTCCCCTAATAAATGTGTCATTTGGCTTGCCAACGTCTGTAAGGAATGTGCCTTACTTGTTTGCACATTTCTTGTACAATGTTAAAATCGCACTAAGACACTAAATTCAACTGAGTTGACCATGAAAGTCAAAAGTGAGATTGTCTTTCTAACTAAGTCGTATTCGCTTATGAAAGTAGATAATTTGTGAATGTTTTGATCTCAAGTTGCAGACCTCATGGACAGCATTCCGTTATTTTGGCTGAAGATGCACCTAAGTACATTGGACCCCGGTGGGAGAGGAATGATCCGGGCCCCATCGTAAGCGGTTCAAGACAAATATACTTAACTTTTCCTGCCGAAAGCACGTTTACCGAGGAAGAAGTTTCGGACTACTTCAGGTAAACTTATATTCTTAATCTGTTTGTAATTGATCATCTTCATTGTCTTAACAATTAAAAGTGTTTTTGAATGTCTGTTTTTTTTTTTTTTTTTTTTGGCAGCACATTTGGTCCGGTTCAGGATGTGAGAATCCCTTGTCAACAGAAACGGATGTTTGGGTTTGTAACATTTGATAGCGCTGACACGGTGAAGATAATATTGTCGCAAGGAAATCCGCATTATGTTTGTGGTGCTCGTGTTCTTGTGAAACCTTATAGGGAAAAGTCAAAGCTCGTCGAGAGGTACCATTTCTTACTTTTCTATGAAAAAGGAACTGTTCCTTCCGTCCCTAAATGAATTATATTTCATTTTAGGGGACATTCTGAAAATGTTTCATTTTTATATAATTTAATGTCAATTATTCATAAATATTTTAGGGACGGAGGGAGTATGTCCCTCTTGCAGTTGTGTTATTGAACTGGAATATCCGGTTATTAATGAAATTGTGTGCTTGTTTTGTTCCAATGCAGGAAGCAGTCAGAGAAACTTGAGAATTTGATTTATATTTCAGGTGGTGTAGACATGGATGCAGAACAAGCGAGTAAGAGCAATGAAAATTTTACATACCTTTAGCTAACTTAGTGATATTCAAAAATGTATTTTGCGATCAACTTGATTGAACTTTGATCAAACCAACAACAAAGCGTTAGTCCCAAAATAATTTGAAGTCAGCTAACATAAACCTTTTTATATGTTATCATGAGGGAAAAGATGGGATTTTTTTTATTTTTTTTTTATTAAACTCTGATCATTCTTATGAAATCATAAAAATTAATATTGATACTCCAATAATATTCTATCAGCATCAATTTTTTTTCAATTTCATGAGAATGATTAGATTTTAATGTGGTTTTGAAGGGTAAATATAAAGTCACAAAATTTGGCTCACAAAATGAGGTGTCATGATTTTTATTGGTGCTTTTAATTAAAGTGTGCCGGGTCCACAACCGATACACCCAATAAAATATCGCAACCTCATTTTGTATCCATCATTTTGTGTACTTCTTTTGTGCCCCTAGCATTGCTCAGTTTTGAATTTAATGAGAATGATTAGATGTTAATAAACTATTCTCATTATATACTAAAAAAATAAACTGGAATAATTTATTTTTGATACATAAAAAAGGGTTGGTAGTGTGGGTGTGCGACACAATACTTCCCTAGGGTCGCCCGTACTACTCTCGCCTAAGCACGCTTAATTGCAGACTTCCCAAAATTTAGCATGAAGTTACCGTGTTGCACCCTCGCCCCAACCCTTTTTGTATGTACCGATTGAAAGAAAAAAGAAAAAGGAAATAAATATAATGTCCATTTATTTATTATCATTATCATTTTATCAAAGAGGTCATTTCTGTATACTCCCTCCGTCCCCAAATGAATGTCAACAGGATTGGAATACTCGAGAATGATAAGACAGAAGTTGATTGATGAGCAGGAAGAGGAGCTTGAACTCCAGAGAATGCATCTCACCAAGCTACAATTGGCACCATCTCCTTCTCCAAGTCAATCCTATTATGGATACTCCATTGATGACATCAAACTTTCACAAGGTGATTAAGATCAAGAGTTCTTTTTCTCCCTCAATATTTTTTTTCTATCCCTTCATTTCTCGCGATTTCCAGATTTTTATTTTTTCTCATACAAGTTGTGTAACATGTAGATCATCATTCCAAGTTCCCACCTTACCAACAGTTCAACTATCCGTTCGACGTTCTGAAAAATGGTGAAGATAACATCAAGCGCGTTGGCCCTAATTACTTTGAACAAAAGTACGAAACGAATACCAAAAACTTTAATTTAGCAGCATGTGTATTTAAGTTGTATCTAACCTTATATGATTCTCAATTTACCTGTTTTCTTACTTGCGATTTTCGTACCTTTTGTTATGGCAGCAACCAAGGACTCAATTTACCAGAAAGCCCATTTGCAACTACAATATCAACGGGGATTTCCACCGCTGCACACCAACCCCATCTATAGAGTTGACCGAATAATACTATACAGGCGGGTGTTTTTTTTATATGTTTTTCTAATCAGAATCCGAGTTCGGCGTACATAATAATAGCAAAGGAAGAAAGAACAGAAGAAGCTATATATATATATATTCCCTCCCCATTTTCGGGTCGAAGGAGGTAGGAAGAACAAGAAGCCCGGGTCAGTGTCAGAAATTAGCGTATAAGAAGAATGTTGACTTTGACTTTTCCGTTCCGAAGGTAAAGAAATAGTAGGGTGTTGATGAAGAAGAATGGTAGTAGTAAACGTAGAATCTTATGCATGGAATCAGAGATTGAAAAATGGGGAAAAACTCTGAAATGAAATGCAGAGCAATAGTTAGAAAAATAACATATACTTGCGTAGTATAATCATAATCTTTGGTATCAACTTTTATCTTGAATCTCTTGGAACGCCAGTTTGTTATTGATAGTTTAGTACGTCTTTTTCGCCTTTTTGAAAAGGCAGTTTAATACTTTATCGATAAAACTGGGTTGTCCAGATATAGGGAGTAGCAATATAGTACTCCATCCGTCCCAGAGAGTAAAAAATGGCAAAGAATCTTTACTATTCCTTCCACTCATTCTCTATCCTACTTTACTTTTATACTCGCAACACCAATCAACTTACTATGCCCTCCCAGTCATTCTCTCTCCTACTTTACATTTATACTCAAAACACTTGCATCACTTCCATCATTTCTTAATCTCCGTGTAAATGGGAGGGTGGACATATATTCTGAGACGGGGAGAGTATTTGTTTTGGTTAATCTGTTAAAAAGAAAAATCGAGAGTAGCAATAGGTCTGGATCCGTAACTAACAACTGGGTATAAGCATTAATAAACAGAAAGCAGATTAGAGACCAAAAGCTGCAAAAATTAGCTTAAATAAGTTTATATACAGCAACCAAAAAAAAAAATTAGTACTCAAGAATCTTTATTTGATCATTGGGTAAAAGTATGGTTTACACTATACTGAGATAATCACAATTGAAAGAAAAAGAAAAAAAGGGCAGGAAACTATATTCCAAATATAAAAGAGTAAGACGAAGTGATGAATATCCAAAACAATTTTTCCAGCAGTCAAAACTTGCTACTTCATAGGTATACTCTAGAAGAGTGATCGCTAACAAAAAGACCTGAAATGAATTTTGAACGGTCGTAATAAGATCATTTCAGTCCTAACGCCAACCTAAAGTAAATGAAGGTTCATTCATGTTCAAAGAGAAGTATATACTAACCTCTGATGCATCAGTTTGGAAGTGATGACATATATTACAAACCAACAACTATATATCTTGAGCCAATGTTGTATCCGCTATTCGTCAAAAGAGAAAATTTGGTCCATTCCTGGAAAAGTAAATGAACGAAACAGAATTATACAATGTTTAAACCAAATAACGAAGGATTTGATAGACCAAAGCTTGCTTACCAGGGTTCATTGAGATTGTTCTTAACCGTTGAAGCTTGCCAAGAATTCCCAAGAAAAAGGTTACACGGACTTAAGTTTATATAGAGAGAGGTAGTTTTGAATCATTTACTATCTACATTCTGCAAAAAGGGAAAAATCCCTTGAATCAAGTTACAATCTTTGATGCTTCTTTGCACAATCCCTGTGTAGTAACCTCTGTCGAAATGCCAGATAGTTGTCTACACTAAGTCCTGTCCACTGCTGACAAAAGCTTTCATCAGTTGGCATCAACATACCCAAAGGAAAAGGTCCTTTCGGGGCTTTCTTTAAGGAAACCAAAAATCTATGTCTCGGACGTATTCTCTGGTTCAAGGACAAGCTTAGGTATGTTGGGTATTTGGTCAAGGATTGCACCTTATTTTTAAGATCATTGATTAAGTACAGGTACTTGGGCTTCAAATTTCCCTCCACTGACAGTGAGAATACCTGTGAAACCACATCAAGATTAGTAGATTACACACAAAACTTAAATCATGACCAGAGATCAATTCCATCGTTTGGATATCATTCTAGCACATATATAACCTTTTTGGATATAAATATATATACACACACATACATATACTCCGTCCGTCCCATAACAAACAACCCCTTTCATTTTGAGAACAGGAATTAAGGAAAAATGTTTTAGAAGCAGGTGCTGTGAACATGAAGGAGAGAGAAAGTGGGGGAGTGGGGTTGTATGGACAATGGAATAGTAAGTGGAAAGTTGTTGTGAGTATGACAAGTGTGTCTCACGAATAAAAAAGTAATACTTCCCATTTTAGGAAAGTGGGACTTTCCAGTGGGATACTCAAAAGGGCAAAGGACAATGATACACATAGGGAAAACTCATAGTGAAACACTTTAAACCGTTGGATGAGATTTTATTAGTGGGGCTCACAAACATTTATTACAATCCAATGGATTACAGTGTTTCACTATGAGTTTTCCCTTTGAGTTTTCACTATACATATCATTATCCAAGGGCAAAATGGGTCATTTGTTATAAGACGGAGGGAGTATATATATATCACGAGAAATGGAAGCATACCTGCGTAAGGCTAGTCGATAATTTCAATATGTCAGAATTGCGCATTCCAATACTCCTTAGAAACTTAATTCTTGGCAATAAACCATCTTCAATACTGTAGTGAAGGAGTTGGGGATGCTTTGTGACCATTTTAACTACATTAGCTCTTGGTGCCCCAATCTCCTTTGCAAGGAATCTGAATCGAGTATTCCATGATTTATCAATCTGACTGTCCAGAATTTGAGGGCTTAGCTGCACAACTTTGCCTAGATCACTCTTTTTTATACCGACCTCCTCAAGTAAGTACTTCACTGTGGGCTTCAATGATTTTTCAACACTGTAAGAAAGCAGAGACGGCCTAGCAGTGATTATCTGCCCTATTCTTGAATCAGGGATGCCCAAGCTCACCAAGAAATCAACATGGTTACGATTGTTCTCCACCACAAAGTCCAAAATCTGTGGTTGCTTAACGAGAATCTTCTTAATGTCTCTACGCTTGACACCAACGCTCATTAAGTATTCTAATCTTTCTTGCACCGAAGAAACATTTTTCTGAAGTGAAGGCAAATGTCTCTCATACATTCGCATAAAGTGGGACTCGGTGAGTCCAAAAGTGGTCAAGTACTCAAGATATGGGAACCATCTTTCATCTAGCTCTAGTTCATCCGCTAAACGTCCGAATCGGATGTTTGAATGCTTCAACATGTCCTGGTGCCATGCAACAAATGAAAGCCATTTAGTAAGTTTAAGGGCCTGTTTGTTTTGGCTGAGTGACGCCTCTGAATGGCCCAAAAGTGAAAGTGTTGTCTTTTGGGCCATTAAGGTCTCATTCAGCCCTAACAAACATGTCCAAAGTTTGGACAGCTCACTATCACAAGTTCGTTCAAAATACCTTTTCTTTCTTGACAGCACCTGAAAGATCGACATTACCATTTCTTACACCTGAATACTCGTTAGTTTTCTGCCCCCTTCCGTTTCCTGATTGCCCATAACTGCCTATAATATGCAGATGTGCACTAAGAGAACTAATTCCGAAACAAAACCAAAATGAAGGTTTATCAGATTATTAAAGTTCAAATGAGCTACCATGACTTTTATCGGCAGCAGCACCATTAGACTGGAGTCTACGTACATCAGCAACTGAGGATTCAGATAATGAAATTCCATCCTATAGAAACACCCAGAATCAAAAGGGGCGGCATTGAACAAAGAAAAGGCACATTTTAAAAAGTCATGATTGGCTGCCAAAGTGTGATATTGAAAGAAGTCAAATAAGAAGGTGTATATTAATGCTAAAAATCCAGGAAAACAGATTGACTATGTGGACAAAGACACGAGGACAATTGATTTTCAGGCACTGACCTGATGTCAAGTGTTCACTAGGCACTTGGTTTCGGACATGGCGACCTTAAGAATCAGCTTATTTATAACCATGCCGTCAAAAGACATACTCCCTCCGTCCCACCCGAATTAGGATTTTTGGGTTGAACACGGGGATTAAGGAAAAAGTGTTAGTGGAGTAGGTGTTGTGAGTATGAAAAGTGAAGTATGAGAGAGAAAGTGGGGTAGAGTAATGAGTGGAAAGTTGTTGTGAGTGTGAATGTGGGTCCCATTAGATAAAACATTTCTATTTTTGGGTTGTCCTAATTCGAATGGGACACCCAAAATGGAAATTTGTCCTAATCCGAGTGGGACGGAGGGATTATGAAACAATGATTAATGCAATGGGTCAGATTATTTTAAGAATGTGGGTCCGAAATGGGATGCTTATTGCTTACTAATGTATTAACTCAGTATCTGATTGGCTGTGATGAGTATGCAAATTGTAGTATTTGCATCAGAGCCACTTTGGTTCAGAGTTCATACATAAATCTTCCGTAAGCATTCCCATTTTCGACCCACATTCTTAAATAAACTGAACCCAATAATGCATTAACTATTGTCTCATACTCATGTCTGTGGATGGTCTAAAATATATAATCAGAAATTATAAGTTTTTTGTTTAAAGAAGAAATTATGACTTATAAGATGTAAAATTAAGCAGCTAGGTTTTGTCAGTCAGAATATCCAAAAATAAATATAAAATAAAAATAGCACAAATAATTTCAATGTTGTCCAATTTCAATGGAGGCACGTAAACTAGGGAAGCAACCTGGCCCGAATGCGATAAGCTTCAAAAAAAAAAAAAAAAGACTTAAGGAAATGGAAAACAAAAAGATAAGTAAGAGGGAGAGAAGTTACATAAAAAAGGCGGTCTTTTAATTCAACGGAGCCTCCATCTTCATCGTCGTCGGAATCGAAGAAGTCGTCAATGTCGGAATCGTAAGGAGAGAGAGTTTCGCCGTACAAATTCCGGCGATTGGGCTTGAGAAGCTTGGCATTGGAATGGGAGGAGAGAAGGACGAAGATTTGAAGGCTTCTTCGAGCGTTGTTTCTACGGATAAGATTGAAATGGGATAGATACAATTTCTTGAGATAATCAGAAGAACAATAGAGAGAGATTCGAGGGGGTTGAATTGAATTATACGGGCAAAGAGAAGAAATTGACATTATCTTGTTGATGAAGAAGAGAGAATATACTCTAAAACCCTAAATTGTAGAGAATATGGATAACAAAACTCAATTGTGGAAAACATTGTTATAAAACCCACCATTATAACTGATATTTATCTTCTTCTTTGCCTGTGCTGTGTCCCACCCTTCCCGCTTTCAATACCTCTCTTTACTTTTTTTTACAATTTTACTCTTTTTGAAGCTTATCCGAATTTGTATTCACAACTGAAATAGATCTCGATCGATGACGGTTTTGACACCTGAAATGGATCTCGATCGATGAGACATGAAATAAGCTTGCCCCGCCTCATTCATATGAAGCCGTGAAAAATGTTGTACGGATTTCGCCATTGAGAGTAATTGATTTGTCTCTTTCTTTATTCATATGAAGCCGTGAAAATGTTGTACGGATTCCGCCGTTGAGAGTAATTGATTTGTCTCTTTCTTTATGAGTGGACGGGGCAAGCTTATTTTTTCTTCCGTTAGGATCTGTCTCATATGTGAGACGGTATCACACAATACTTCATCAATTAATATCGAGTTATTCTCATACTTTGGGTTTTTTTTCCCTTGTATTTTCAAGTTCTTATAAGATTTAGTTTATTGCTCAAATTTAATTTTGTTACCAAACAGCCTATTATTAATATACTTTGAGTGAAGACAAAACCATTTTAGAATGTCATTCCTGGAGGAAAGGCTCAAAACGGATAAGAATTCATACGATGCATAGATATTTCAACAACTAGAGCCTCCGGATTGGTTGAGTGAGTTCTATTTATTTAGGTTATAAATGATTCGGTTTGGTGCAATTTGACATATTGAATAATTTGTATCGGTGTAGAAAATTTTCAAATTAAATCGGATAATATAAAATTTCAAATCAAACGCTATGTTGTGGTTCGGTCTAGTTCAAACGCGCTTTGCGGGATGAAAAGTCGATGGAGAAAGTTGGTGGAAGAGAGATGTCAAAAGAAAAAACGCACTCCGTAATGTCGAATGTGGAGAAAACTTTTTAACTATCTACTACAATGAAGATAACAAAATTTAAAATGAATATTGAATATAAGATGCAAAATGAGGGTTAAGACTAGTCGGATGCAATGTAGGTCCTTTAATGATGTAATGGTGGATATTAGACATTTTACAACTTTATAGTTAATCTATGTGGTATGGTGGCTTGATCAGATTTAGTCTGAAGTGATCAGACTAAAAACCAAACTGAATCATGTAGTTTACCAATTTTTCAGACCAAATTAAATCACTCATGCTTTAAAATCAAATCAAACCACAAAAATTTAGTTTGATGTAATTGCAAATTGTGGTTTAAACTGAATAGCTTCCATTCACCAAGTCTCATTTTAAGTCTCCATTTCTAAGTTTATTTTTCTTTTTTTTTTAAGGTAGAATTCTTTTAAGAAAAAGGAAGCTTATTTCGTGTGAGTTAAAACTCATTGACTTTTTTAGTTCAGTTTTTAAAATAATAATTTTGATAGTAGCAAACACATATTGATACTTCTAGTGTAACATGTTGGTAAACGGAAAAAAATGTGTTGTGTGTGAATATTTTTTTTGCACATTTTTCGAAAGTATTCTTCTCATTGAAAAACGATTACTATGAGTTCATATTTTACTCTATGAAAACATCAAAATCATATATTTATTTGTTTAAATTGAAAATTTGATGATGAAGATATAGAAAGTCAAAATTAGTGATTTGAAATGGGGAAATTAGAATATTCTATACAGAGGAGAAAGAAAAGAAAACTTGCCTATTATAAACACAATCACCATTATTGCAAAATGCAAATTATTAAAAAGAGTGAGATTGTATGACATACTATCTCAGTTCGTCTCATAACAATAACAAAGTACTCATTTGCTTTTAGAAATGAAAATTAAGGAAATGTGTTCGAAAAGTAGGTGCTATGAGCGGAAATGAGAGAAGAAGTATAGTTAGGTAATAGTAAGTGGATAGTTGTTTTTGATAGAACAATTTTAATCCCTGAATGTCATACTCATATTTAAGTAAGAGAAAGAGGAAGAGATGAAGCGGAAGCATATAATAAATGTATACCTGTTGAATCCATCTTGATGTCTTGAAGGGAGAATAAGAATGAAGTAGAAGATAATGTAGGGAGATGATCTTCTAAATGAAAGTGTCTCTTAGTCTCTCAAAAGTTCTTTCAATAATGAAGAGATAATTTAGATGAGAGAAAGTAAGAATCAAGTATGTTTAAGGCTTGATGGAGGGGCCTTTATATAGTAAACATTGTGACACTCAAATAGGGACCATACCTATTCATTTCCAAAGCAATGTTGATTTACCATCTTGCCCATCAAAGATAGATAAATAACATTTCAGGGATTCTACACATTGACTATTTTGACCATACTTTATATTAATGTCATAGTTATGATTTTATTTATGGAAGGTACCAAATTATTTTGTGTTGCAAGCCACATTGATCTAACAATCTCCCACTTGGGTTGCAAAACAAATTTCTTCCTTAAAATCATAAGTACAACATAAATGATAACCCAAATGTGCACTTTGTTATCACTTATAACAATCTCGTCCATTAGCCATACAAGTATAGAACTAAAGGGACAGTCGTTGTAATTGATTCGCAACTAAACCCACTATAATTACATATACTAATTCAACTAAATGACATAGATCAAAAGTATGGATGTGTAGCATGGATCTTAATGAATATATATACATATTCTTCCAACTAGTCCAACTTAACCAAATGAGATCAAACTTTAAATAATAGAACAACTAATGAAAGAACAACACAAACTCCCACTATACTAAATGTTATCAAAAGTTGTTACACCCATATGAGCAACATGCTCGTGAAACACTGAAGATGATAACTTTTTCATAAATGGATCCTTTAAATAGAGTTTGTTTCTATAAGTTGTATCCCTTTCGTTCATTTTGTACTCTTTTCTTTATAACAAGATAATTGATGTCTAAATCCATAAACTCTTGTTAGAGTACAGAACTGCTACCTGATAGTCATTTCTTAATTGGTCTTTCGACACTTGTTTTGACAAATTACAGTCCATTAAAACATATGCAGCCATATATTTAACTAATGTCGGAATACCTAATGATCTCAAGATGATCCGACTTTAAAACATAGGCATGTAGTTCTTTAGTGTTTTTTTGTAAATACTTCTATCATTCTTTTGGCTGCTACTTAATGTTTTTTTTCTGGATCGCTTTGGTATTGACCAAGCATCCCAACATTAAATATAAGATATACGTATACATTAAGCTTCCTACTGCTGATGCAAAGAGGGAATTTTCCATATACTTGGATTCAAAATTTACCTTTAGGACACTGTTTGAGACTAAGAATGTCTCCTTTAAAATTAGGGGTGTCAAGTGGTTTACATTTTTGCATGCTAAACCTTTTGTATTACCTTTCCATATGGCCTTTTGTGATAATCCTAAAACATCTCGTGAGTGATCACGGTGAATTTGGATTCTTAATACAAAGATGCCTTACCAAGATCTTTCATTTCAAATAAGAAATTTCTTAGTTTCCTTAATAAGGTTCATATCATTACTTAGCAAGCAAAATATCATCCACATATAAGACCAAAATTATAAATTTACTCCCACTGAACTTATGGTATACTTAATATTTACCAAGATTCATTTCAAAACAAATGAAAGAATAACTTGGTCAAATTCTAAATACCATTAATGAGAAGTTTTACTTAAGTTCATAAATGAATTTCTCCATATAGATAGTTTCCTTAATGTCTCCATTAAGAAAAGTTTTCTTTAATATCCATTTAATGAAGCTTAAGATCAAATGTGCTATTAGTGTCATAATGATCCTAAGGAGCTTTTTAGAAGATACCGGAAAAGTGTTTCTTTCTTTATAATCAATACCTTTCTTATGAGTTAAAATCTTTAGCAACTGGATGGGCTTTATATCTTTCAACATTACTTTGTGAATCCTTTTAGGTCTTAGAGACCCATTTATAGGTTTCACATCCTTATGTAATGAAATAAGATCCCAAACGTTGTTATCTTTCAAAAGATTGTAACTCTTTATTAATGGCATTAATCTTCTTATGAGAATTAGGACTATTGATGGTTTTATGGAAGATAAATAGATTATCTCCCACTATACCTAAGTGTCCTTTATTCTCGACAAGATACACTTAATGAATATCCGAAATTGCATTCCTTCTTACTCTATTTGATCTATATAAGGGCACCGGTTCTTACTAATTTTGAGGTTGTTTGAATTTCCTTCTTATGATCAACATTTCCATGTTGTTCAATATTTATAGGGAAATCATATTTATTTTGAATTGTATGTTCTTCTTGAATATCAAGTACAAAACTTGATATCCAATTAGAACTATAGGAAGTGGTATATAAATGGATTCCATATAAATGAATTCCTCTTCCTTTTCAAATTCAAAATATTACTCCAAATTCTCCCACTAAATTCAACATCCTTATAAGAACCTAGCATTTCTCGTTTTTCAAAACGTTCTAACTTTCGGGTTGTAAAATTTATATATCCCCTAGTTCTCTCGGCTTACCCCATGAATAACTACTAATTATCTTACGTCTAACTTGCCCTTAGTAGACTTATAAAGTCTATCCATATGCTAGACAACCCCATAAATGAATATGATTTAAGGACGAATAAGGAACGCATCCTTAAATCATTAAGGGTTTATATTAGTAGCCTTAGAGGGAGCTTTAATGAGAATAAATGTTGCGGTTTTAGCGTATCGCCCATAATGAGTGAGGTAAGAGAAGTATAAAACATACTTATTACCATATCCTTAAGGATTTCAATATGTCTCTATTACAATATTCATGCTAGGCGTACCCGGCTCAATGTAGAGAGAGATAATCCCACACTCTTTCAAAATAGCGAGTAAAAAGGACCTAGACGTTGTTCCTTTTAACAATCATTCCAAAGATGTATACACCATCATGAATGACCCTAATGTTCTTAATAGTCTTCAAAGTTGATTTCCAACTTTGTCTTTATAAGACTTTTACAACGTCCAAACTTAATATTTTTATGAAGCAAATAAATGTATTCAAACTAAGAGTTAGTCATTTTTTAACATAATAACTATTGTTGACCTTTTCCATGAAGGAATAATTAATGGCCTACAAATATCCGAATGCATTAGTTCATTGAGACACTTGATGCTCTCGAGAATACTATAATGTTTGTAAATTTACTTTAAGGCATTTAATGCAAAAGTATTTTCCAAATTATCAAGTTTGTTTAAAATTTTCCTTTAACATAAGCTTATCAATTTTCCTCTTGGAAATATGACCCAAATGCATATGTCTTAATGAAAATAAAATTTACTTGATAACTTTTGCTTTCTAGTTTTGGTTTCATTATTAAGGGACACATTTATTGTTTAAATAATGTCGAGTAAATAAAGAATACTTGACAAAGTACTAGTACCAACAACCTTGGAATTTAAAAAATAAAGATCACAAAATGAACAAAATAACCTTCTTTATTCAATATTGTGATATATATATATATATATATATATATATATATATATATATATATATATATATATATTAAATTCCGTTCAAATGACGGTACAACAAATGTATTATTTATACAAACAATACTTAGTACTTAACAATAACTGAAAAAAGAGTCCTTATGCCTAAAACTTTAACCGGATTCCCAGTTCCCATATAGATGAATCTCTCATCTTTATTGGTTCTTTGGTAACTCAGGCAATCCTACACAAACATACTTATGTGAGTTGTTGCACAAAAATCAACCACCATGTATATGTAGGGATTGAAACCAAATTTAGCCTTTATCACAATACAAACAAGACCAAATGACATACCTTTCTTAGCACGCCAAGCGTGATACTTAGGGCAGCCGAACTTCATGTGTGTAAGGTCCTTGCAAAAGAAGCATTTATTTTCTTTATGATCATTGGATGATCTCTTAGGCTTCTTTTTACTTGCAACCGCAATTTCCTTCCCTTTTCTCTTTGTCCCATGAGAAGAGGTAGATGCCAAACATCCCTCAATCATATCAAGGAATGTTTTAGCATCAACGTCCTTGGAGACACCGTCCAAAATGGTCTCCGGGACAACTATATTCATGATCATTAGCCTAAGATCATCATCAATTTATTTTTCCAAGTTTTAAAATTAGTCCCATTTAGCATCGGTACTGTACTCATAGCAGTGATTACGGATGAAGCAATAAGTAAATCTGTTGGATTTTGAGAACAAAAAAGAATGAAAACAAAAACATGAATAAGAAACTACAAAATGAAAAATGATTAATTATATCAACGAAATCCATCAATAAGACAATCAACATGACATCAAAACTAATCTTTGGATTGCGAGTTGACTCATAAATGATTGCCTTAGGTAACAAGTAATTTGAACTTATATTTTAATAAATACTTAATCTTCCTTTGGGCCGACATAAGTACCTAAGAAAATATCCTAATGTTCATTTTATTTGTTACCACATGAATGCCTAAGTTTAGTCAAATGTCAAGATCTTCTTTGAAAAATTCAAGTCATTCACATATTAACTTTAAACATCCAACACTTTACAATTTAAGGGTTTAAATAACGTAAATCACTTAGGCGACAATATTATTTAAACAATGAATAAAATTGTCAAAGCATATAATTAATCATAACTTTTTAGGTTTGAAATAATGTAGGTTTTGTTCCAAGGGAAAAACAAAAGTTGTACAGAAAATAAGATTTTTTCCAAAAAATCTGTGAACAGTGACTGCTCGGCCGAGTCAAGGAAAGTGCTCGGCCGAGCACTTTAAATCAGATTGTTTGAAAATTGATCTGCTCGGCCGAGCAGAACAAAGGACACGGCCGAGCACTTTTAATCAGAACATTTTGCCTTTGTTGACATACAATGCGCGGCCGAGCAAATCCAAACGCTCGGCCGTGCAAGTCTTGGTCCGACCGGGCAAAGCTAAAAACCCGACCGGGTTTTCAAGAGAACCGAACCGGACTCGACCAAAGATCCAACCGGTTTATGTCAATTTTTTGCGCCTGTTCATCTGCTCGGCCGAGCAAAACAAAGGACTCGGCCGAGCAGTTCGCGCCTTTTCATATGCTCGGCCGAGCAAAGCAAAGGACTCGGCCGAGCAAGGCGATTTTCTGCACTTCTGAATTTTGTTTAAAACTTTCCCAAAATTAATGAATTGCAAGTAGATCCACATGGTATGTACTTAAAACATAAAACCACGTTATATAGGGATAATCTTGCTTTAACTTAGTGGAATCAAGTGAGTAGATCCACATGGTATGCATTTAAACATAAAACCATGTTATGAAGGGATAGTCTCACAAGAACCATTTTTAAATAACAAAACTTTTTCAAACCATTTACTTATTTTAGATGAAGATCATCAGTACTCTATGAATGAATTAGAGTCCTTAATCAATCATCAAAAACCTTAAGATTCAACAGGGAAAATGAATCATAGTCAAAGCATAAAGCTTTAAAACAAGAACTCAAACTCAAACTAAATAATGAGCCGGGCTCTGATACCAATTGATAGAACAATTTTAATCCCTGAATGCCATACTCATATTTAAGTAAGAGAAAGAGGAAGAGATGAAGCGGAAGCATATAATAAATGTATACCTGTTGAATCCATCTTGATGTCTTGAAGGGAGAATAAGAATGAAGTAGAAGATAATGTAGGGAGATGATCTTCTAAATGAAAGTGTCTCTTAGTCTCTCAAAAGTTCTTTCAATAATGAAGAGATAATTTAGATGAGAGAAAGTAAGAATCAAGTATGTTTAAGGCTTGATGGAGGGGCCTTTATATAGTAAACATTGTGACACTTCAAATAGGGACCATACCTATTCATTTCCAAAGCAATGTTGATTTACCATCTTGCCCATCAAAGATAGATAAATAACATTTCAGGGATTCTACACATTGACTATTTTGACCATACTTTATATTAATGTCATAGTTATGATTTTATTTATGGAAGGTACCAAATTATTTTGTGTTGCAAGCCACATTGATCTAACAGTTTTGAGTGGAAAAAAGAGAGAAAATGAAGTATATATTTTCCTTATTGGGTAAGTGGTACCTTCCAATAGGACACTCAAAATGATAAAATGAGTATTTTATTATGGGGCGGATTGAGTATATACTATCTCTCCGCGCATGCCCGTGAGGAGCAAGTCACGGTCCAGTTTCGTACCCCACCAAACTCATTCGTAAACACGAAACTCATCAGCAAACAAACGCGGATGTAACACTGAATTAGCCTACTCAAGTTGTGTTTGATGGCATTAAACACTTGATGCTTGACACTTGACGCTTGATACATTGGAATCACTACAAGAAAACAGGCAGATACTGACGGATTTATCCGTCACTAATCATCAAAATTCCGTCACTAAATTAAATTATCGACGGATTTTGGACGTTAAAATTCCGAAGGTAAAACATGCGTCGGTAAATATTTTCGACGGATTACCGACGACTATTTTCACGATATACCGTCGGATATATCCGTCGCAGCTATCTTATTTCCGTCGGTAATTTCGTAAATGGGACGACAAAATTTAAGATAATGTCGACGGATTAATGACGGATATTCCGTCATTAATTAATTGGTCGTTTTATTTTTTACAATTTTTGTGAGGGTTTAGAGACGGAAATTCCCGTCGAAAATAATAATAATTTAGTAATTTTTTAAATGTTACCGACGGATTATTCCGTCATTAATTAATTGATCGTTTTATTTTTTAACCATTTTTGTGAGGGTTTAGCGACGGAAATTCCCATCGAAAATGTTACCGACGGATTATTCCGTCACTAAATTACTGAAATTTAAAAATATTTTTTCTGGTTCGGGACGGAGCCACCTGTTTAGATATCCACGCATTAATATTAATCGACATGTATTACACACTGACAGAATATAAAACAACTAAAATGTACTTAATATTTCAAATAAAACATAATAAACAATCATGTTAGGATATTTGTTCAACATAAAACATAATACTAATTGTTTTAAAGTATCAACCACAAAAAAAAGCTAAAAACAACTAAAGAGGGTGATCCCGAGTTGAGCCATCGACACGCTCTATCACGTGCTTTAGTTGCTGAAGTTCACTTTGCATTATCTCCATCTTTTCCTCCAATGCCTTCCTTTGTTCTTTCTCTTCCTTCAACTCATTTTTCACACTCATCATCTCTGTCACGTACAAACTTTGTTCGATACTCGTCCCTTCCATAAAAGAGGCTGCAGTCCGACTGTCACTAGCATAAGAGGAGCTCATAGAACCAATACCAAACACACGTTGTTTTTTAACACCCCCTACTAGCTTCATATAAATTTCATCTTTTTCTTCGGTAGTCAAATCTCCACCTTTTTCGACCGACGCTTCATTAATTAGGCGTTCGTACTCAATCTTCAGAAAATAATATATCCTATTATTAGCAATAATCACAAAATAAATAAATAAATTGATGTACTTACAATTATATACTTACACAAACATTCTTAGAATGTTCATCAGAGTATGTGCCATCGTTACGCATATGCATTTGCTTCTGAAGCTCAAATAAAGTTGGCTTGACACCTTTCTTCTTTTTTTGCTGCATTATAAACGAGATATTATTATAGAACAACATAATAAGAATATCGTTATAAAATAAAAAGAATACATATGTACTACCTCCGTCCCGAAATAAATGTCTAAAAACAATTTTGAACATTTATTTTGAGACGGAGGGAGTAGTACGTAATCATAATAAGAACCCCACAGGCTCAGTAACTTTGGCATCAGGCCCCATGACAGTCAATTGACAAATGGTGGTAGGAGAGATGGTAAGTAGTGGCTCATTATACAATGAGCTACTATAACAACATTATACAATGAGCTACTATAACAAGCAAAACATTCCAAAAGGAAGTCCAGTCCACTATAACACAAGCAACAGTTTCTAGCTTTACCCGTGACACAAAAAACTACTCCATCCGTCCCAAAATGAATGTCCAATAAATTGTCCAAGAACAGTGTCCAACACTAAATCATTCATGGGCCAAACAAGATCCAAACTTTCACTATTGGAAATCCACTACACATATGGACAAAGAAAGAGAATACAACACGGGTAATTCTTGAAAATTTCCATTTACCAACTGGTTGTAGTAATCTGCAAATAACAGTATGTAATTTTGTACAAAAACTTTCCCACACAATGTCTATAATAAATGATACATTAAATTTATTGTACCACCGTTTTTGTATATGAAATCTGGGGAAAAAAAAAAAAAAAAAAAACACTTTCACTTTGAGACCGTTGGTGGTTCACGCCAGCTTATGTGTTTTCATCACACACACACACACAAGCATATCTGATTTTTTTTTCACATAAAAACATACACACAATTAATGGTTCACAGAATGTAATAGTTGGGCCAGCAATCCATCCCAATTGAGCAGTAGCTCAAGCCAATGACAAAACCGCAGAACAAATCACAACTTTCACAACTTTTATTATATGTGCACTTGCAGTCCAAACAGTCCTTATTAAAAAAAATTAAAACAAAATCACTGCTATTATTTGACACCGGAATAGGGCATGAACTTAACAAGGTTGGAGTTGGGAAAGATTTTAAAAGTTCGGTGCCAAAAGACAAGGCAAACAGAACAGTAGATAGTGTTATCCAGTCTGCCGTCCCGAAATTTAAGTCAAATTGTCTGAATAAACTGTTTTGACTCGGAAGGATCTAGAAGGTGTGGAATACATCTATGGAAAACCTCTGTGAGTCTAGTTTCCAACAAAAAAATCGGTTCACAAAAATATGATCCGTGCACAAAGTTATGGCAGTTTTGGTCAAGGTGCGTTTTGCTGACAGCACAATGCATCAGCACAATTTTGGCTTCGAATTTTACTAGTTTTTATCTTGGCTTTTTGGTATTTTCTCCAAGATAAAAAAAACTAGTAAAATTCGAAGCCAAAATTAATCTGGAGAAAATATCAGATTTGCAGCGATTTTTTTTAACGGAATAAGAACAGAGAAATAAAAGCACTTTAGCAAGAAGAACCTTAATGGAAACCTTCACTATTGAAAACACGAGCAGATTGCAAGAAGAAAAATCTATGAACTAGTGAAGAAGTAAACTAACAAAAAGATTTATAACTGGAACACAAAACTAAATCTCTTGAAGAACAACTTTCACGTGACAAAACCTCTCAATCGAAATTAGAACTTTCAAAGTACGCTGCGTTTTTTTTTCTATTTGAATCCGTAAATAATTATGGAAATAATTGATAGGCAGAACACAAAGCTATATCTTGAAATCAGACTATGCATAGAATGAATGATTAGCATGTTGGAATCTCTTTCTCAAATTCTTTATGTGAGGAAATTGAAGCCAGCAATATGATGGTGAAAAGGTGAGATGCGTACCAGCTCCATGAAGTAGGATACGGCAGGTTTGGAGCCTCCAACATGCTTTGAAACGCTATTATCCACCTCCTTCTTCCGATTTTCTGAATTTGTTTTTGCTTTTGCAGCGACTTCTGGGATGTTCCAATACTCTAAAAAATTAGACCAATCTGCCTCAGATACACAGTCCGGTTTTTGCTTTGAATCCTTCCATTTTATCTTCCATGAGCTCACCATACCAGAATACAGTTTCCCAGCCTGCTTCATAAAAGCTTTCTTAATAGTAGTCTCTTCCTCCTCGGGCCATCTACATTCTTTCTGCAAACACATAACATATTTTAAATAATACAATGTAAGGAATGAAGGAGTATTTACTGGACTACACCGAGCTCTCAAACAAGTACAAAAAGTTATTCACGACAATAAAATTCATTAACAGCCCACTGAATCAGTTTAAGAACCATAAAAGTCACTGAATACTACCAACTTGAACTGGGTCGCTAAGGTGAGAACTTCCAACTTCTTTTTGAACTAGCTCCATGTGTTGGGCTGGTAAGGTATGGCATCACTATTTACTACACCCATCCAATTTATATTGGCCACTTTGACTTTTATGGTCAACAAAAGTTTCACCAATGGAACTAAAAGAATGTACCTTAAATTCAGTGAAATAGCTCTCTTTGTTTGTGGTTGGAACACTCTTCCAGTTGAATCCCTTTGAATTTATGTCCTTCTGAAAGATCTTGGTAATACGACGTACAATCCGGTCGGGCATCAGCCTGTAGGTTTTTTTAAGTGACATGTCATCATTAAATAAAAATACTTGATTGCTGAAAACAAAACCATAAATTCGTAATGGCTATACTAAAGTACTCCCTCTGTTCCGACTTATAAGATTAAGTGATAAAGTACTCCCTCCGTCCCGAACTACCAGATTTCAATATTCCAAAAACAGCAAACTCAAATTTAATATGCTGGAACCATAACTTGCTTACAACAATTTATAAATGATTCATAATAGAGAAAATGAAATGATTCATAATAGAGAAAATGCTGATTATTTTTTTCGAACAAGAAGGAGTCTTCGAATTAATTAACAAACAGAAGTTAAACTGAAAAACAATTGTTGTAGTACCTGTCGCTTGAACTCAATCAAACTACAATTAACTAGAAACATTACAATTAGTTATGTGTCATCCTCGTAAAAACCAATAACTCTATCATAACCCACAATACATAAAACCTTTTTTTAATTGTTTATAAATCAAAAAAAAAAAAATATGATAATTCAAGTTCAAACAAGGCATTAATCCGATTACACACAAATGCAACCATCAAACTAGTTTAATCATGCATAATCACAACATATACAACCAATTTTAACAAGTCAAAAATGTCTATACACAGGAAATAGCATTAAAAAAACATGAAACCATTTAAGACTTAATAACACACTTGGAGCGAATTAGGAATGGATGGGATTTTTTCTTTTATCTGAGCGAGTTCTCCAAATTTCTATTTTCTGCAAACACATAACATTGATAGGTAAACCTTGAAGTTGTCATAGGAACAGTTGCAAGGAGAGTGGAATCCTTGGTTGTACTCTTGTATGTAAGAAGGTGCAGTACATAGATAAAATTTGAAAAAAAGTAATCAGGCTTCAAAAATTAAAAATAAATACTTCCCCAATAGCTTTTCACTATTTTTAAGTATATACAACGACAGCATCCTTTTATTGCACAAAAGGATATCAATCTACAATATAAACAATACCGCAGCTATAGCAGCTCTCTCTATGCGCCTAATTTATCCTCTCCGTCTCCCTGTTTATGAAACATGTGCAGGACCAACCAGTATTGCAAATGTTGCGATGTAAACTGAATGGTCTGGTTCTATTTGGCTTGGCAGTTTGGACTGAAACTCGTAGCTTGCATTCTTGTGCATTAGCTAGCTGGTTTAATAGGCCGTCTTTCATGTTATTGATTTTGATTATTTTTATCCTCTCCGTCCCCCCTAATTTAGCCTTGACTGAAGTGCCTTATACATTTTAAATCCAGGGAACTTTTAATTCTTATACATGAGCACCTTCAGGAACTTTATGTTATATAAGGCAACTTAATGCAGTGTTATTGATCACTAATTGGGGCAGAGGCTGCAATGAGTAACCCCCCCCCCCCAAAAAAAAATTTTCCCATTCCAGTTTCTGAACCTATTATCCCCCATCTTTTATATTTATTTTCTTTTCCCAAGGAATTATCCCCCATCATGCATAATCACAACATGCAACCAATTTTAACAGGTCAAAAATGTTTATACACAGGAAATAGCAAGCAAAAACATGAAACCAAGCACTACTGAGCTTTTGGATGACAAATTGCATAAATAAAATATTTCCATCCCAAGTTGTATATGAGTTGAATCGAGAGAAGAAAAAGCCCTAATTTGTAATCAAGAGAGAGGGGGAAACCCTAATTTGTAATCGAGAGGGGGGGGGGCAAAAAAGCAAGAACTTGATAGCAATAGAGATCTCACAAATTCAAAGAGGAGAGAATCATTGAGAGAGAGAGAGAGGGAAAACCGTAAAGATGGAGTCGCAGCAGTCGAAGGTTCCGTTGGATCGGCAGCAGACGGTGGTGCAGAAACTGACCGGAGCCGAAGATGGTGGCGTTGATGAGAGGAGAAGGAGATCGCTGGGATTGTCGGCGTCGTTGTCTTCACTCTTCAGCGTGTTTGGAGCGAATTGGGAAAGAAAGGGATTTTTTTCCCCAAGTATCTGAGCTCCTTTTTCTAATTTCCTATTTTCTCTTTTTTTTTGTTAAATCAATTTACTAATGGAAAAACTCCCTCGCTATTCCGTCGGTAAATTGTATATAAAAAATCCAACTCCGTCGTTAATCCGTCGGTATATTAAAAATATATTTAATTAATTTTTCTAATGCAGATAGTGACGACTTATATCCGTCGCTACTCTAAAAAAATTTAAAAAATATATTTAATCATGAAATCCGTCATAAATCCGTCGGTACAAATGCGCGCAAAATTTTGGCGCCAGAATGGTGACGGATAAAAATCGAAATGGATTCCGTCGAAAAATCCGTCACTAAATCCGTCAGTAATTTCGTCTAATTTTGCATGTTTGTTTCCTTCTCTAATTCGTTGTTATTTCGTCGGTAATCCGTCACTACTACCGACGGATACATGTCCGTCAGTAAAATCCGTCGGTATCTGTCAGTTTTCTTGTAGTGAATGTGATATTGAACTAATGTTAATGATTTGATTCTTTCATCAAGTCTCAATATGTTCAACATGCTTTAAATGGTTGAGAATCAAAATTCTTGCTTAACCAATTAGAGCCTTAATCAACATTTACCAACTAGCGGTCAATATTATCAAATACACTATAATGTATTAAGCATCAAAGCATCAAGCGGTTAATGTCATCAAACACAACTGACAATCCCCAAATTTTATGATGCTGTTTAAGCCCAAACCACTTTATTTGGGCCCGCTCCGAGAAAGTAGTGGCTAAAAGCAATAGGCCTTAACCCAATTAAGCCCTCATTTCCAAACAGAACTGTTTACAGGCGAAGATCAACAAGGGAGACTGCCTTTGGACTTGTCTGTATCAGCAATCGGAGTCATTGCCGGAGCTAGAGAGATGAACACTGACATTACTGCGTCGGCGAAGCCGGAGTATCCAGTGATAGATCGGAACCCACCCTTCACTAAGACCGTCGCCAACTTCAACACCCTCGATTACATCCGTTTCACCACCATCACCGGCGTCTCTGTCACCGTCGGCTACCTTTCTGGTACTTTCTCATTATATATGCTCCTATTTCTTAAATGTTTCTTGTACTTCCCGTCTCATCCCATGTCGAATTTGATTATATTGCAGGAATAAAGCCCGGAATCAGGGGTCCGTCAATGGTGACGGGGGGTTTAATTGGTCTCCTGGGTGGATTCATGTACGCCTACCAGAACTCTGCTGGAAGGTTGATGGGATTCTTCCCTAATGACGGTGAGGTTGCTCGGTACAAGAAGTAGAATCCTGCTTGTTTCTAGGGTTTTATCAGTTTTCATTTGCATTCAATGAGAAAAGAACTCAAATTGAACGCATTTGGGGGTTTCATCTTGTTTCTTTACCAGGCTTTTGTCCAGGTTATTAATAATCAGATTGTCGTTCTTGCTTTGTTGTTGCTGTTTGTTTTGAATTTGCACCGCAATCCATTGGTTTAATATAATGTAATTCTCATATCTCACCTTGCCACATTTCCGTATGTTTGATATTAGATTTATATTTTGGTCCATTTTCTTGGATTTTGTCGATTTTTTGAAGGTGATGGTTAATGTTTCTGCTGCAAAACGCAATTTAGCTTTTACTTTCTGTGGAGTCATTGAAGTATTTTACTATTCTTTTTGATATATATCCTCTAGTAATGAGCGTAAACCTTGTGTTACATTCTTATTAACCGGATGCAAATGACGCTTCTGAAGACTAGGGTTACCCCATATTTACTTCCTGTTTATACATCAAGGCCTAATTATCTGTAGAACATTTAGTCTTCAGATGACTTGAAGTACTTCCGTATGGGATCTAGTTCCTCTTAGATATGAAATATGTTTCATCTTGGTTATTGCTATGAAAGCATGCAACAATACACAAATTCATTTTTTTAGTGCAATGTAGTTTATCCAAATGGGCGATCTTACCATTGTTACATGTCGGTCCTAACCTGCAGAGTCTGTCTTTGGGTTACTTGTTTGCTATTTTATCCCCTCCCAAAAATAGAAAGAACCCCCCCCCCCCCCCCCCACAGGCGTCGGTGTTTATTGAACTGTCCAGCTTAAGCATTCTGACATTCTTAATTGGTCAATCTGCATGAGATTAGGACTCACCTTCTGTTTGACTTTTCCCATTCTACATGCTGCATGGCCAAAACATGGTAACCTATAGGAGGGGTAGAAAAAGCATTTCTTTTTGTTCACCAAGCAGTGTAGAATTGTGTAGGTTGTTATGTGCACTGAAAGTAATGCAATCCAGAAAGCGTCAGGCATTGTCATTGGAGTTTCCCAAATGTCCAGTGTCCACAAAACCTCTTTTTCTGGTAAGACAGTTTTAAAGTTAGTTCCATTTCCGGTAGGGCAGGGCCGGAATTTGAGAGAGAATCATAGATCATACTCCCTCTCAATTTTTTTTTTCGTTGTTAGTTTCAATGAAACTCGAGCAATAATTTAGGTTACCTTTAATTATCTTAATGAAAATCTAAAACTTGTTATTGATGCACCATTATAAATATCATCAACAACAGTTTTTAGATTTTCCTCTGGATAATTAAAAGCAAGGTTCTAAAAAACGCTAGGCGGTTGTTAGGCGCCGTAGGGGCGCATAGGCGGGGCCTAGGCGGGATCTAGGCGGGGCCGAAAATTCAGAAATAACTATAATATCCTAGACGGGACCTAGGTGTTTCATGAACGCCTAGCGCCTAGGCGGTCTAGACGGGGGTCTTTTAGAACACTGATTAAAAGTATAAACTAACAATGAAAAAAGAGAGACTAACTTTCCAGGATGGAGGGAGTATTTGGTAGTCGAATGAGCAAAGTTATATAGGATTTTGTGTGTTTAGATTGTTTAAGTTTGTTCTTGCCTTGTATACTAATCAGAAAAAGCTACTTGAGGAAGTTTAAAAAAAATGTTTGGCCTTGCAATTATGAATTGGGGTTATAGCAAGTTACCTCATACTGTTTGATTAAAATGATGGCCAAGCTTCAACTAGTTCTTATATACGCCGAGTTATTTGAGTCGAGTTGTGGTGGAAGCTGATGATGTGACTGTGTAACTAGAAAACTGAATCAACCACATTTGTCCTTTTGAGAAATGAATTTCACTAGGGCAACAAAGAGCTTGTGCGCAAGCCAGGAAGGATATTTGGTTCTCAGCCTAAACTGACTGAAGTTGAGCCAGCTTCACTTTTTGATGGTACTAACACTTGGAGGAACAAACTTTAGCGTGGTGACTGAAGTTGAGCCAGCTTCACTTTATTGAGATCTCTTGCAGCCTTTTACCATACCACTTCATGCCAGGTTGCTGCATACTTGCCCAATATTTCAAGATAGATTAACCATGCAGATAAGTGAAATACTCCCTCCGTCCCAAAAGATCTTCCTACTTTTTTCGCCATTACTACAAATGAAATTTGAGCTAACTATAGGTTGATATAATTATGCTAATGAAAATCTAAAACTTGTTCTTGATAGACCATCAACAATACTATCAACAACAAGTTTTAGATTTAGGGTTAATTAAATTAACTCAAAATTATTGTTTAAAGTTCATTCGTAGTAACGGCAAAAAAGTAGGAAGATATTTTTGGGACGGAGGGAGTATCTGTTAGCTGGGAAGACTGACCAGTGTTGGCTGCTTCGGGCCAAAATTGTTAGAACAATGGCGGTGCTACTGCTACCCCAGGTATGCCTTTTCGTTTGAGTGGGATTTGATTGGGAGATCTACTCCTCAATATGGTGGCTCGTTTAGTAGTACTCCCCTCCGTCCCAAAATGATCTTCCTATTATTCCGTCCATTATTACGAATGAACTTTGAGCAATAATTTTAAGTTGAATTAGCTATCCTAATGATCAACCTAAAATTATTGCTCAAAGTTCATTCATAATAACGGCAAAAAAGTGTGAAGAACATTTTGGGACAGATGTAGTATATGTTTTTTGTTAAGCATGCACTTTTGTGATGGCTATGCGTAGGAAACACGGAGGTAGTATATGCTTTTTGCTAAGCATGCACTTTTGTGATGGCTATGCATAGGAAACACGTATTCCTGTTTTGCTTAATGCATCTGAATCGCATTGCAGCTGTTGATTGAACATGAAACATTGCTCATGTTATTGGACCGCTATAATCATTTTTCTTTGCTTCATTATTACTCTTCAGTACTATGTGCTTTTCGTTGAGCACTTTTGTGATGGCTATGTGCAGGAAACACACTTATTTGTTCTTCTGCTTAATGCATCTGAATTGCATTGCAGCATTTCATTTGAATACTGTTCATATTATTGGACCGTCAAAATCATTTTTCGTAGCTTCATTACTTATGTCTCTATCAACTACCGGTCTGTATGTTTCTACGTTATGGTTGTCGAGTCGTTTTCGTGGAGATTATCCCGATCAAATTAACTGTCATAGTGGGAGTTTAGGTGTCGTTTTAGGTCAAGTCTGGTGTATTTAGCTTTCTTGAAAAATCAAGTCTTTAAGATAATAAATTAGGAATGGCGTTGCTGGACATGGAAAATGTTTACCAGGTATGTTGTGACTTGTTGATTAGCTTTTGGTTGTTATGTTGTTGCTTTCGAGCAACTTTTACTTTTTATTATCTTTTAAAAGCGCAGATTGCGCCATCTTACTCATTGACGCAATCCAACGGTTATTGTTTAATCGTTTCAAATTGTCGCTTTTTTGGTACGCTTTTTTTTTTTAATCATTGGATTTGATTGATTAGAAAAATAAATCTGCACAGATCGTGAAATTTAGATCTGATCTAATGGATTAATATAATGAAAAATTTCAGACTCAAGTACCAATGTTTAAAAATTTTACTCATACCGTTGTTGGAAGTCTGGTATGAAGAATCGAAAAATCAAGTCAATAAAGAATAAGAAGGGAATTTTATTGTGTCCAAAAAAAAAAAGGGGGGAATTTTAAGACCGCAAATATTATTATAACTTTAAATTAAAAGTAAAAGGGCACACTCTATGGAGGTTGACAACGTCAAACATTGTTTTGTTTGTCCCCAATCAAATAGTTGAACTGAATATACATTAAAAAAAAAAAATGTAAAAGGGAATTTTATTCGATTTTGTTTTTACTGTTTTCAGTCAAGTCACACAATCAAATAGTTGAACTGAATATACATTAAAAAAAAAAAAAAAAAAATCGGCATTGTTGCTGCATGGTTATGTCAGTGATTGTGTTTGTGATGAATTTCGAGTGCAGCTATTTTTCATCCACCATTATCAATATAGTATGGCTCTAAATTGTTGGAGGAATGCTAATGTTAGTGGAACAAAATAAGCTCACAACACGAGGTGACGATATTTTATTGGCTACCTCGATAATTGACCCGCCACCCCCTAGTATTATTCAAACTGTTGGGTGTAATACACAAATGCCAAAAACAAAACTACAAGTACTTCTTACTTCTCAGTTCAGCGTAAGAGTCCGATTTTTTTTATACGTTTCAGAGTGGGAGTCTCATTCATTTTGAAATTAATGAGTAGTGTTTTGGATACTTTTGTCTGTATAATACTTTTTTTACAAAATAATAACACTTTCAACTTACTTTTTACTCACTTGCTTAATGAATAGTATTTTGAACAACTATACTCCCGACCCGACTCACTTGTATTATTTATTTTTCTTTTATTGTTTTCTTAATAAGCATGAAAATCTCATGCAAGAATCTTACTCTGAGACGAAGAAAATATATAACTGTGACTTCAATGCTACTTTTAATTATAAAATTTTTACTCGCAGCTCCATAATATTGCACTGACTTGTCAAAGTTTTTGAAGAAGATATAATTTAGACTTCAATAAAAATATTTATAATCTAATTTTCTTATTTTATTTATTTGACGATAAATTAAGTTAAAAGTATTTTTCTTTCTTAAAAAACACAACATTCATTTTGACACAAAAAATAAAAGAAGTGTGACACTTTTTTTGAAAATAAATATATTTTAAGCGCCTCGGCTTGAAGTATAAAAGACAAAATCCTTTTGAAAACAAATGATACAGTATATTTTTTTAGGCGAAACAAATGAAATTATACTCCATAGTTTCAAAATAATTATTGTTTTAAGAGTAAAATTTTGTTTTAAAATATTTGATTTTAACATTATCAAGACATCTTTGCTTATTTGTGTCAATTTTACTTTTATTAATGATCTCAAAGTATCTCTTGTATAAGCAATTAATTATCTATGAAATTGTATTATATTAAGGATAGTTGAGTGTTTTTTAGCTTACATTTATTACATTATTTAATATGTGTGAAAGATGCTAAAGTGACAATTATTTTGAAGCGGAAACATTAATAACCATTAAAAAACATAAGGATCAGAAAAATTTAAGAAGACTATTATGGTATCTAAATATTCTCTCTGTTTCAAAATATATGTGGTTTTAGACTTCTTCACACATATTAAAAAATGCAATTAATACATATAAAAGACTTATGTATTCTTAAAATAACTCAACTACCTAGATAATTAAATGCTTAAACAAGATATAGTTCGTAATTTATGAATGAGAGTATAATTAAAAAATATGATTAAATAATAATTTGTTCCCTAAAGTTGGCAGTTTTTATTAGTTTTGTTTTTCATGAATAAATTTTATTAGTTTGGTCCCTTATGATGGCTTTTTTGCCAGTTTGCCCCTTCTTTATGTGAGATTTTTCAAAATGCCGAATATACCCCTGAAACTAATGATAGTTTGGTCCCTAAACTTGGCGCTTATATTAATTTCGTCCTCCTTAATGGATTTATATCTTAGTTTGCCTCTTTTATTTATTATTACTAATTTTCTACTATTAAATTATATTTAAAAATTGTTTATAATGCGCTAAAATAATTAATTAATTTCAAAAGAGTCTCAAATATTTTTGTCCTCTATTTTTTTTCCGAGTTATTCAACCTTAAAATTAACTCTTTGATGATTTTTTATATTGACAAAGTTAATATGATAATTTTTTAAAAATGTACAAATATACCTTTAAAAATATAGTGAGAGAAATAAAATAGATCAATAAAAAATAATTATTTTAATAAATTCAACAATTTCATTCAACCGATTCACATTCAAACTATTTTTTTAAAAAAAATAATTTGGATTTAAAAAAGGAAATTCATTATTAATTTCATGGATTAAAGGAATAATTTTTTAATTTTTAAATATTTAATTACCGATTCCTTGAAAAATAAGATTGAAAATTAGCAAAAACATATAAATGGAAAAAAAGGAATCGGTAATTAACTATTTAAAAATTTAAAAATGATGCCGTTAATCCATGAAATTAATAATGAATTTCCTTATCTAAATCCAAATTATTAAAAAAAAGTTATGGTTTGAATTCGAATCGGTTGAATGAAATTGTTGAATTTATTAAAAGAATTGTTTTTTACTGAAATGATTTATTTCTCTCACTATTTTTTTAAAGGTTTATTATTATAATTTTTAAAAATTATTATATAAACTTTGTCAACATACAAACCCCATCAAAGAGTTAATTTTAAGGTTGAATAAATAAAAAAATAGAGGAGAAAAGTATTTGAGACTCTTTTGAAATTAATTAATTATTTTAGCACATTATATTTTTTTAAAATATAATTTAATAGTATAAAATTAGTAAAAATAAATAAAAGAGACAAGCTAAGATATAAATCCATCATGGAGGACCAAATTAATATAAGCGCTAAGTTTAGGGACCAAAGTATCATTAGTTTCAAGGGTATATTTGGCATTTTAAAAAATCTCAAAGAATGAAGGGGCAGACTGGCAAAAAAAGCCATCATAAGGGAGCAAACTAATAAAATTTATTCATGAAGGACCAAACTAATAAAAACTGCCAAGTTTAGGGACCAAATTATTATTTAATCCTAGAAAATAATAGCAAATATGTCTTAAAAATAATAAAACAGATAAAACGATACATATTTTGAAATAAAATTTAACTCCTAAAACGTTTTGTATTTGGAACGAAGGGAGTACTAATTGTACATAGCGTGAGCGCGTAAAATGAAAGGAGTAGGGGTGTAAATGGTATGGTTTGGTTCAGTTTGGGGGAATTTACGGGCCAAACCACTAGTTATCGGTTTGTGAAATTTTCAAATCGAACCGAACCATGAAAATTTTCAAACCGAACCAAACAAAACCATTTGGCTGGTTTGGTTCGGTTTGATTCAAACCGCGGTTTAATTACGTGGTTCAAACCGCGGTTCAAACCATGGTTTTGACTACGTTTCAAATCACGATTCAAACCACAACTCATTATTACATTTGTTTTAATTTTCCGTGATCACGGATGAAGTGCGAAAGATGTGGATCTTGAAGAGGAAAGTCAGATGAAGAGAGAGACTAGACGAAGAGAGAGGCCGAAGGAAAAAAAAACTTTATAATATAGACCGTGGAGAGAAATTGATAATTTATGTATCGCAAATCGCAATGAATATAACAAATGATGAAATTAATATTAAATAAAATATAAAATGGGAGTTAGGATTAGTCTATGTAATGATCTAATAATAAATTTTAATAAATATACAAAAATATTAAATAAGATGTAAAACTAGGGTTAGGATTAGTTTATGTAATATGGTTTGGTCTGGCGGTTCGGCTTTGTGGTTCGGTCTCGCGGTCTCAAATCGTGGTTTGGTTTAGTATGGTTCGGTTTTGTTTGGTTTGGGAAGGTCAAACCACAAACCAAACCGAACCATGTGGTTTGCCAATATTTGAGACTGAAACGAACCATTGATGCTTGAAACACATGATTTGGTTCGGTTCGATTTCAAACCGCGGTTTGAACCGAACCACTTACCCCCTAGAAAGGAGGGAGAAGGGGGTAATGACGTAAGAGGCGAGGGGGTTAAAGTGTAAACTTCGGGGGAAAAGGAAGAAGACATTCATTTGAATGTCTGTCTGTCTGTCTGTCTGTCTTTACTATAAATAGAGTGTGAGAAAAGGCAGAGTTTTTGGATTCTTTGAATTTTGCACCGACGCACACGCTTCACACTCGAACTTTTGTTTCAACTCCAAACACTTGAAGCGGGCAAGCAAAGTAATAATTCATTCTGAAGAAAGGTATGTCAAAAACAAAACCCATAACTTATTTTTATTGAATTTTCTACTATCATTTTTTTTAAAAAAAAAAATTCAATTGTTTCGGCTCTTGGATGTTTCAATTCGGAAAGGGTTTTGTTGTTTTTTGTTGAATAAAGATGTGGGTTTGTTCATGGGGGGTTCAGAAAGTGTTCTTACTTTGAGCTAGTTCAGGTTTGAGATTTTGATCTCAAATTTTATTTTTTTCATGTTTGAAAAGAAAAAGAACATTTATTTATACTTACATTTAGTTTTTGATCAGTAGGTTGCTCTTGAGTTATGTAAAGATGGATTCTTTTCCTGTAAATTTTGGATTTCATTTATGAGCTTGGTAAAGATGTAATTTTTCCCTCTAAAATTTGAGATTCTCAGTATGAGCTGAAGCTATCAGGTGATTCAGTGTGTGTGTGTGTGTGTGTGTGTGTGTGTGTGTGTGTGTGTGTGTGTGTGTGGCTGTGTAGAGTCAGGAGCTTAACAAAGTGGGTAATGAATTGTGATTTAGGTTTATTAATTGTGAAAATCAGTAGTTTCAATGTTCAATTTGGGATTTTACATGCCTGTTTGACGAGATCATTCCTTCTGTATACTATTTTTCTTTACTTTGGGTGAAAATGTGATGTTTCTTTAGAAATTCAACTTTGGTTCTCAAATCTTTTTCACAATCAATTTAGAATAGAAATGATTGTTAAAGAGTTTACGTAGTACCAGTCTAATTACTCTCTAAGATAGGTATTGTGTTGGGCTCATAACTTATTCAGGTTCATATTCGATTTCCAATTTTTTATTGCTCAATATACGAGTGATGGAAGCTAAACTCTTTAATGTTTGCTACAATTTCTTTATCTCCCCTTCCTGTCTGGCTGGATCGAATTGCTTATTTCTAAGGCGCCTAGAAGTGAAATTATTTCAAGTACATAATGTCATTTGCGTTTAAGATGCAAAAATCAGGATTCTTTTGCATGATTTACCTCCTCGTTGATGATTATGAGATGGTTAATAGAGTGGTTCTGTTACTTAAGAAGCCAACTATTCAGTTTCTGAACTTGTTTGCTGATCATTTATTTGAGAGACGAGCTCAGCTAAACCTCCCTTGTCGAGTTACATTATAAACATCCCTTCATAAGAGCGTTACTTTCTCCAACAAAACTAAGTTGAATGCATTCATATAATTACCGGCCTGTAAATTTTCCCATTCATGCCTCTCAAGACAATTCTTGAACTTCTTAGAAGTTTCCAAATCCCATGACTGGTGCTGACTTTTTATTAATCTTGCTATACTTGGCAAGTTATGAGATTTTTCTTTTTAATTGTCTCGCTATACCCAAAGTACCCGTTATTATGATGTTGTTAATTTCTTTTACAGGGTCTGTAAAGCTAAATACTGAAATCAATGAGTTTGGAATAATCTAAGTTCGATATCCAGCAGCTGAACTTCGAGGAACTTTCTCCTGAGTTGGACTTGTACTTCTGTCCAGGAGTTTTGTTATGCTGAATCAAAGTGCAGGCTATTCATCTATGCAGGCATCCCAAGAACGTGAAATTTTGGATCAGTTTTACTTCTGGTCAACATCTCAAAATGTTGACCACTCATTATATCCGGCTGATCCAAGCCAAGGGAGCCATTTTTCTGTTCAGACATCTGACCATGGTAATAATTCAAATTCTACTGTCAGTTTCTCACCCAATGGTAGTCCATTGTCACATGCAGATTCTCACTCCTACCCACCCGAGAATGCCTACAACTCGAATATGAGCAGGCGGAGTTTAATTGATGATGTCGAAGACCGAAATCTGCAGCACAAGCTCAGAGAATTAGAAAACGTTATGTTCGGACCTGATCAAGATTCCGTGGGTCCGCATGATTTCCCTGTTTGGGATGGTTCTAATCAAGAATCATCAGAATCAGAGAAGTTTCAGAAGTTGATGGAGATGATCTCGAGAGGGGACTTGAAAGAGGTGCTACTTTCTTGTGCAAAAGCAGTGGCGGAGAATGATATAATCACGGCCGAGTGGTTAATATCCGAGTTACGTCCGATGGTGTCGGTTTCTGGTGAACCGAAAGAAAGATTAGGAGCTTATTTGTTAGAAGGGCTTGTTGCAAGGTTGGCTTCTTCAGGGAGCTCTATCTACAAAGCCTTAAGGTGCAAAGAGCCAACAAGTGGGGAACTTTTTTCGTATATGCATCTTTTATATGAAGTGTGCCCTTATTTCAAATTTGGGTATTTGTCTGCTAATGGAGCGATTGCAGAAGCCATGAAGATTGAGAACAAAATCCATATAGTTGACTTTCAGATTACTCAGGGTAGTCAATGGTTCACCCTCATTCAAGCCCTAGCATGTCGTCCAGGTGGGCCCCCTCATGTTTGCATCACGGGTATCGATGATACCACATCAGCTTTCGCGAGGGGAGGTGGATTAGAGATTGTAGGAGAGAGATTATCCAAGCTGGCAGAATCATGTAAAGTACCATTCGAGTTTCATGGTGTATCCATTTCTTGTACCAAAGTCGAGGCTAAAGATCTTAGGATCAAGCGAGGTGAAGCATTGGCTGTTAATTTTGCGTTTGCTTTACATCACATGCCAGATGAGACTGTGGGCCCGCAAAATCATCGGGACAGACTTTTAAGGTTAGTCAAAAGCTTGTCTCCCAAGGTTTTGACCATTGTCGAGCAAGAATCCAGCACTAACACGGCCCCACTATTCCCCCGGTTCGTGGAAACACTGAATTATTATTCAGCTATTTTTGAATCAATTGATGTGACTTTACCTCGGGAACATAAGGAACGGATCAATGTTGAACAACATTGTCTTGCTCGAGATATTGTTAATATAATAGCATGTGAGGGGCAAGAGAGGGTGGAAAGGCATGAACTTCTTGGAAAGTGGAGATCCCGTTTGGCCATGGCTGGATTTACTCCATTTTCATTGAGCTCTTATGTAAATGCTACTATCAAGACATTGCTGGAGAATTACTGTGATAGTTATAGACTTGAAGAGCGGGACGGGGCTTTATATCTTGGCTGGATGAATCAAGATTTGGTCGCCTCTTCTGCCTGGAAATGAACCCGATCATACGCCTAAGCATGTTCTGTAAGTTAGAAAAGTATGTCTCTCCTTAAAATATGTACAATTTTTTTTTACTAGTTTTCTCTGTACTTTTTATATTTCATTGTGCAATAATAATTGTTTCAGTGAAATGATAATTGCCTCTTGTTGCATTATACTATATTCCCCACTTAATTATTTCCTCTTTACTTTTGTCAAGAAAATGAAATAGAATGTGGAATCTAAGGACTCCAAATAGAAGATTCAACTTTCTCTATTATATCTGAATTTTACCCGTAGCATATGCAACTAGCTAGAATGTGACTCTCTCTAGCTTGAATCAGTAGCACAACTTATCTCCCACTCCCTCCGTCCCTTAATACATGTTGCATTTGACTTGCAACGTTTTTTAAGGAATGTGCTTGTACAACGTTAAAATTACATTAAAACACTTTTCTTTTTCAGAAATGCAACGTTTATTTTGGGACAGACTACAAAAAGAAAGGTGACATCTATTATGGGGCGGAGGAAGTGATATTTATTTCAAAACAATAACAAAGCACGGGAGTACAGCGTTTGAATGTTTCACAAGCAAGTAGTTTAACTTACCGTCTGCCACTGAATCACAATCATACTCAGACTCCCTCTCTACCATATTAACTACCCTCCCAGCAATTACTCGACAGATGATGACCACATTTTTCACGTTCTTACCTTTTGTATGTGGACCCTCCATTAGTTCCTCACTTTTTGTGCTCAACCGAATTCCAATTTCGCCATCGTTTGCTGTACTGAAACCAGATTGAAGTATTCTGCAGACTCTGCAAGTTGAATCTCCACAGAGTTTAGATACACCAGATGTTTGTACTGTACAACAGCTCATAATTGTGCTGTAGAACAGTAGCTTCTCATTCCCGTCTACCATGCTCCTAATATGCTTCATATATTGCTCCATGCATCTGTTCTTTACAGTCTCTGTATTTCTCGAACCTTTCTAGAGTTTCTATTGAGTTATGCACCCGAAGAACTTCTTTGATTTTCCTGGAATGTCTTGATGGGTGGGATAATGCTGCTTTGAATATCATCTCGATGATGTTTCTTGAAGGGTCACCAATCTCTAATACTGTTCAGGTAGCGAAGAAAAGGGTACAATAAGACTATGGTATAAATTCAGCCACCCCGGCAAAAAAAAAAAGGTGTGAACTTTAAGCAAAAGAAACCAAATTAAAAGTCCCTTTTACCCTCTTAACACTCGAGTAATACAAAATCTTGATATTCTTTTTCTTTTATTCGAGCTTTAACCTGAACTTATGATGCTAACAACTATTTTGCTCCTCTAGCATGACCAGTGGCGAAGCTAAGGCAAGACGATATGGGTGACCCCCTTTAATTTTGAAATGTGTCAATTTTAGTACTTCCAAAATTTTGGAAAATGATATTTTACTACCAAAAATGATATATTTATACATTTTGACCCCCTTAATTAAAAACAATTACACTAAATTATAGTTTCGACTCATTTTTATACTAAATTTGTATACCATAATTATTATAATTATCCCAAAAGCAACTTCAACCCCCTTTTCAAAAATTTCAAGCTTCACCACTGAGCATGACCCCGCCTCCCTCCCCTCCTCTCTCTCTCTCTCTCTCTATATATATATATATATATATATATATATATATATATCCATTTCTCATGTATGTGATTGAGACTGATTAAAATACAGAGCTTACCAGTAAACCAGTTTTTTCTCATGCAGTTAAGCCCAAAGATGGCTTCTTGAATCTTGGGGTCAACAACAGAAAGCTCATCTCTCATGTCATCGACTAAGGTGCAGCTTCTACGCCTCATAATCCTTTCTCCTCCCCTCTGAGTCACGTCAGTCAGTTTGCTTCCACAGTTCACATTGCCTTTCAGAGATATCCATACTGCTAACATTGCTTCTATATTGTTTCGTTTTCTAGTAATATACTACAGTCTGCAGAAACATAACATTCTGGTTTGTTGATAAAAGCAGTAAAATGCATTATACAAACCTTAATGGCCATCTATGTAGAGTCATACCTAAGAAAATGTTGCAATGGCTGCAAAACTAAACCTGCTTGTGACCCTTTGAGATTCTGATAAGGAAAATGTGTCAGTATAAGTTGGAGGGCGAGTTCATAGGGTATAAGGGGTGGGGGTACGGCTTGGTTGGGGAATTCGGCGGCAACGTGGCCTTATCAATCGACATACCAAATGTGGAAAGCGACGACAGAGAGAATATAAATGGTATTGTTTTCTGTACATTAATGCCTCATTTTTGCAATGTGAGATATGTCATTTTCTATTTTCTTGCATGTGTATGTCACTGGACCACAAGAGGTGAAAACCACATTGAACAGAGATTTACATTTTTATTTTTATTTTGGCTCCACAGTTCTATTACTAAGATTGCATCTGGCAATTTCAGTTCAGAACATTCCCTTTATTGATGCAATTACTTAATCAAGTTTTAGTTCCACTGTTAAAGTTTTTAAATTTGGTGGATTTTCTTAGGGGGAGCAATCACCCTTGAGGAAGACTTTTAAATGAATTTAATCATTGAATATATGTACTCAAAGTCTTATATACTTTCTCCGTCTCAAACTGATAGTCCCGTTTCACCTTTTTGTTTGTCGCAGAAAGTTAGTCTCATTTTCAAAATAAAGACTTTCAAATGCACAACATTATCATGTATCTCATTATTGTAATTAGTGTCATGTTTATCTCTACATAGGTTGGTCAATATTCTTCACTAGATAAGTCTCTTGTATTGTAGATTTTATTTGGTACATATCTAACATAGATAGGTTGGTCAATATTCTAGACAGGGTTCTTGTAATATGTGTATTAAAAATGAAGATGGAATACAAATCTCACGGAATACATTTCCTTCATCATTAAATTTTCAAAACTCATAATATGATTTTAGAATAAATGTTTGAAAAGTCAAACGGCACTATCATATTTTGGGACGGAGAGAGTATTGAGGTGCTGGCCTTGGTAGGTCCCTAGCCATTTAATTTCAATGTTGGAACGATTTTGTGTATAATTCATTTTGTCTTCTAAAATGGACAGGTTATTCCAGAAACCCCCGTGTGGAGTTTAGCTCAATCATATTTCATACTGGACCTTTTGCAGTATACCCCCACCCACTACCGATAGGGATGGCTGAATTCTCAGTGGCATATTAAAAAAAAAAAAAAAAAAAAGTAGGCTAATTTGGAAAGCATCAAGTGAGCAGGGACGGACTAAAATGAAAATAAGTGTCAAGTGAGCTGAGACGGGGAGTATATTGGAGGTCGTCTTAATGGGTTTGGACCCTATTATCGAAGCACATTGGATTTACAGAGGGCATAGTTCTGGTGGAGCTCCTTGGTCCGTGGCTGTACGTACTGACCTACATTTTAATTACAAATGAAGACGAAGAAAGAATGAGTGGGAATTTTGTAATGTATGAAACAGACAAAAAGAATTAAATGGGACTTTGTACTTGCATTCATTATTTATTTTTTTACTGCTGTAGATCCATGTGTGAAATTCTCTATTTGGATTATTATGCAGCTGGATTACATATGCAACCCGGAAAAAAAAACCGGGTGATTGACCAAAATATGCGATGTACTATCACTTTGTTTACAATTTATGTAATATACCACAAGTTTACCATATAATCAAACGTATTTTGTAATTTTGTTTCAAATAATACAACTGTAATTTTGTTTCAAATAAATGAATAATACAACGTACCTTGTAGTACGTTGCATTTTTGAAACGAAAATCGCATTATTTGATATAAATTTGAAAGTACGTTCCATTATGTGGTAAACTTGTGGTACATTGCATAAATTGTAAACAAAAAGCTTGGTACTTGTTTGGTAATTTTTCCCAAAAGAACACACTAAAATCTGTGAAGAAAAGTCTTTTACAGCACAAATACATCGTATACCTGCAGCTATCTGAATGCTTTGACTGGGAATGTAAGCCAGTTCTTTTTTTCTTTCTTTCTTTTTTTTTTTTTTCCTGCAGTGCAGCTGAACTAAATGGGAGGAGGACACAGTAATTTAATTTACAATTTAATTCTCAGATGTGAAAATTCTATATAATCAATCCCATTTATAAGATTAATAAAACAAATACAAACTTCTTCGCCACTCGAGCTGTTACCTTGCTCCTCGACTATTTCTGAGTTACCATGACTGTAGCTCCACCCGCTTCTAGGCTTCATGCTTTCGACAATCTTTAGTTAACCAGCCGACTTTAGAACATACAACACCCCTACATATACTCCCCTCAAGTTAAGCTACATGAAAGTTGGGATGAAATGGAGTTTTATAGATGTATTTCTATCTGCGACCACCTTCCATGTACTTGCACATTCACTTTTACACCCAACAACGTGTGGGGAAAATTTCCCAGTGTTTTATTTAGTGTGCCTTCAATTATTCAAACTAGGAAACAACTACGGTCCCATAAGTAGTCTTCCAAGATTTTGTGGATATGGGTTTGAAGAATGGGTTAGAGGTTGGATGTCAAAGCTACGATCCCTTCCACCATTTGCAACACCATAGCATGCGGATTGAGACCCAAAATTGGGACCTTGATCGTGTATTTGGTTTTGGATATTTTGAGCACCCCCTATCTGTGATTGGTCAGAGGTTCTATTTTCGGCACCGGAACTATTTCCTACCCCAAGGTCAAGGCAAATCCTTTCATCCTCTTCTGACCTCATTCTAGATATTCCGGTCCCAACTGTTGGCCCAGCAACATCATGGCTGCTATTTCTTGCAGTAGGAACATCGTGATTGTGTTTTCCTTCGTACGTTGTTATAACAGCTTTGGGGTCGTGGGATGCCCTTTCCACAAGTTTTCTAACTGGGCATCCAGCATTTGTGCATTTGTAATAACTCCTGCAAGAAACACGGCATAAGTGAGCAATATGCTATGGAGGGTTAAGATTGACCATCTATAAGACCTAAAGAGAACTTTTTTTTATAATCAGAGTTAGGTTGCGTTTGATAGCATCAAGCACTTGATGCTTGATGGGTAATATGGAGGTAGGATGCATGCTTTAATTCTTTCATTCAACGTGGATATGCCCAACATCCTCTTAATGATTGAGAATCAAAATCCTTGCTTAACGAATAAGAACCTCATTCTACATTCGACATCTAGCGCTCAATATGATCAAATGCATCCTACCTCTAAATTACCCTACATTATATTAAGCATCAAGCATTAAGTGCTTGATGCTACCAAACGCAACCTTATTCTGTAGGCTAAGCCTCAAATAATGGATAAGACTGCTAGGTGAAAGCCCAACAAGAGCAGCTCTGACTACCAAGTAATCCTAACAGCCGATATCTTCACAACGTAACATAAGAAGCCTAGTCTTCCTCACCCATCCCACAGCCCTCAAATGAAATTGATTACAGTTTAGCTAAAGGAAGAAAAAGAAACACAACTGTGAAGCGCATATTTGTGGAAGTATAAAAAATGAAGGTGGTGGTGGTTGGGTGTGGCAATGGTGGTTGGGTTTGTAAACTAATTGATATGACAAGTGGCAATTAGACCTACCTGGAAATATTTTCCAAGGTCACTTGGTAATTGGTTTCTTCATCACTAGTAGACTAAGGGACCCTCATGATCATCTTATCACATACTCCCTCCGTCCCATAACAACTTGCACCATTTTTCTCCGGCACGGGGATTAAGGAGAGAGTCTATATATTCAAAAGTATTGTGAGGGAAAAAATGGTTGCGAGTATGATGGTTTCAGAGGTGGGGCCCATAATTTAAGTGTGTGAGTGTGACAAGTGGGGTAGGGTGAATAAAGAAAGAATAAAAGTTGACATTTAAGGAAAGTGGGACTTACCAATGGGACACCCAAAAAGGAAATTGGTGCAAGTTGTTATGGGTCAGAGGGAGTATTTTTTTTTTTTTTTTCACATATTGGGAAAACGCATACTCGGGTCACCTACTTTCAGCGGCACAGGGCAATACGGCCACTTGAATAAAAGTTTTGCCAGTAGGCCACTGGACTGAGTTTACAACCCAAATCTGCCAATTTTGGGACGAGACGTAGACCTAGAAAAAAGAGGCAATGTAATTTAGCCACACACAGATGCACAGACCAGATTCTTTCACATTTAGCTACAACCCCATACCTCTCTATTTCCTTTTGCATTCTTCTTTTACCTGCACACACCATCCTCTATCTCCAACCCCCAAAGCATTGGATTTTTCTCCCTCTTTCTTACTTACTCTCTCCCTTATTCGGATTCCTGAATTTCTCTCATCTTCCAAGTTACTAAACAGAAGTGAGAACCTTTATATCATATCCGATAGATGCTAAAGCTACTCCATCTAACCTCATGGTTGCCTGATTCACTCAGTTCTCTTTGCTAACTGCCGATTCCTCTCTATCTATCAGATGTTAATACTTACACAATATTTATGATAATTAAAGCGTGAAATTGAATTAGTAGAGTTATATCATCTTTTAAATTTTGATAAAAGTAGCTAAATCCTTTTGCACTCCTTGCATTGGGGTATAAGCCTGAGGATTGAAGGAGTAAAAGGTGATTTGAGGTTTAACCACTATTACTTGAGTTTTATTAATGCACTATCGATGATGAATTCATGTTAAATATAGTAAGTATGAGAATCCTTTACGATAGTTATACTTGGATTACTGATAAACTAAAATTTATATCTTTGGGAAAGAGTTCCACTATCAATAACATGATAAATCTTTACTACATCATAGATTTCAGTAGAAGAAACAGAATTTAGTTCAATCGTACATTTAGGGAAAGGTTCATTCATTGTTTAATTGGGATTAAAATTTCTTGACATCAAAGCTTCAATTTAAGAAATTATGCTAGTGTAGTTCAAATAAAAGGAAGCAGGAATTATGGTTTAGCTTCAGGGGCTAATTTTGAAACTTGGGGTAATGGTTAATCAAATTTAGGTGGATATGCCTAGGATTTGCATCTGTCAAATATTTATTTTATTTCTTAATATTCAATCGTGGACACATCAAGGATAAGTAGTTGTTAAGTCTATTCAATTGATAAATGAAATCTCTTCTAAATTATTCAAACTAGAGCAAGTAAATGATGTACCCTGGTGAAAGCTTAAAAAGAAAAATTCCGAAAATAGATTTGTGGAAGCCAATACATACCTGCCATACATGTCGTAATACCCTCTCAAACGATCATACAGATTAAATTTACAAAGATTACCATAATCTGTGGATACTAATATACTAATTTATCTTTTATATACCGAACTTCATGAAACGCTTATGAACCCCCCCCCCCCCCCTTCACCTTCTTCATAAGCTAGTTCCCTCACTCCTAACGATATACCAAGAAAAAACTAAACTTTTGGAAAAGTACTCCATATGGAGATATGCACTATCTATTGTTCCCTAACTCAGATTACAAGTTTACTATTCATGTTTATAGGAAAACAGAGTATACACGCCGGAGATTAACACAAGCCATTTAATCACTGCAACACCTTAAATGTAAATCAGCACCAATTATAATTTCCAACATAGGCTTTCAGACAACATCCGTTTTCAACATTTTAAATAGGAGGGGCGCTATACCAAGCATCAATAACCATTGGTGATAAATGAAATGTGTAATAGACAGATCTGCAAATGCACTCAGACTCTATGGCAACCAAGGTTCTAAAAAACGCTAGGCGGGGCCTAGGCGGGATCTAGGCGGGGCCGAGAATTCAAAGATAACTATAATATCCTAGACGGGACCTAGGCGTTTCATAAATGCCTAGCGCCTAGGCGGCATAGACGGAGGTCTTTTAGAACACTTATGGCAACTACTCACACTGCCATACATGTCGTAATACCCTCTCAAACGATCATACAGATTATTTGCGCAATGGTACACACAAGCCACAAATAAAATAAGTTTTTTGATAATAGTTCCATTCTTTATCTAGCCAGGAAGCCAATACATACCTGGGATTCGGATTTCCCCGAACCACTTTCTGACCATATTTGCGCCACCTGTAACCATCATCAAGTATGTCAACCTCACTGATAGTTTGCACTACAACACGTGGTTCACGGATAGGCTTAACCACCGGCGTAACATCAAGACTCCCAAAATCTGTCCGCCTGATAGCCATTTATGGACAGTCCACCGAAAGTTAATGCACGAAGACAACAAATTAGGTAAACTTTTGAAGGCTTGATTTTATTAGTATTACCTTCGCTTAAAATATGGATCTTCATCGTCAATTTCATCATTTGTGTTGTTCAGTTGTGAAACTGCACCATCATTATTGTCATCGTTTGGCCTTTTAGGGGATGGCAAAGGAGTCACATTTGGATTGAAGTTAAAGTCAGGATTTTGGGCATTGATTCCAGAGTGTTCTTCAAGAAAGAATGAACCAGAGAAAATGGGGCAGAAAAAGAAATTAGTATAACAGACACCGTCTATATACACATAAAGAAAGAGTAATGCAACTTACCAGCTTGACTAATTAAAGATGACATTTTATCGTTTTTCTCCTCCTTTATGGACATAAGTGCACCAGCAGTAAATCGGCGGCTATGTTGAGGTTTAGGATGATCATGAGTGCCTTTATACACAATCTCAGTTATTTGTCCAGTATAAGATGTTTCAAAAATCTTTTTCACCTCACAGTTGGTATGTGTACACTTGTAGTAACTTCTTGGAAATTCACTTCCCTTCACAACTTTCTGCCCATACTTCCGCCAGTTATATCCATCATCTGAAGACCTGTCAATTGGAAATGAAGGCCCAGGATCTTTATGATCAGATTGGGAAAGTTGAACCCCAGAGTTAGAGGGCCCTGTACCATTTGCTTCATCATTAGAAAGACCTGCAGGTGCACCCTTATGATCAAGTGTGTGCACAGGTGCAGAGAGACTTGGTTGCTTTGGTTCTGCCATCTCACAGTTAACCGAAGCAGATGATGAATACAACCGTGAGTCACATTGATCCTGAACTTGTCCAGTTCGCTCACTTTGCTGAAGGTTGAAACCTGCAGAAACCTACTAAAAAATGTCAAGTGTTTCCTAAAAGCTTTAGTAAAGGGGAGTCAAAGAATACATATAAAGAACCATATGCATAATTGAGCATGGAATTAGGGTGTCGAGTACGGAACCAAATGGTGAAACAAAAATATTACACTCTGCCTTTTATTTTGGATGAGCTAGTTTACCAGTGATAACATAGACCATATGAATGTCATTGACATGGCACCTAAACTATTTACGGCACGCATAATCATTTCTCAAAATCAAATCATTTCTGATTCACTGAACATCAACAAATCAATTAATGGAATAGGACCATACAATCACCAGAGTAAAGATTAAAAAAGGAAAGAGGATTCATGAAGATGATATTTATATCTTCTACATGAAAATAAATAAAAGAATATCAGTTCAAATGACAATTCATTTTGACCACCATACCGGAATAGCTGCTGAAGAAAGTCCTGAAACATTAGTTGACCCTCCGTGCGGCTTAAACTCAAAGTGACAGGAGATACTTTCATCGTATGGATTGCGATTGGAAGCATTTGAAATTAACGAAAATGCAACAGTACTGCCAGGCACCTCTTGCATCATTTGAGGCTTGAAAAATGAACCTGTAGTTGGGGAAGGCTCTGCCTGCAAGATTTCAAAAGATATTTTAAAACTAGACACGAAAAGCTTCACAACCTTCCAGTCACTACAGAAAAAATAAAAAATAAAAACCTTAAGCTTTTCACTATAACTTGACTCTCACGAGCAATCAGACAAAATAGATTAAATCAAAAATACAAACAATGAGACAAATTTATAAAATTTTAAGCACTCATGATTCCAATATTCGGGAAACTATACATAAAATACATCAATTTTACTTTCCAGAGGAACAACATACAGAAGAAGGGCCACACACTTGCAAAAAGGAACAATCAATTTTGTGAAAACACAACACTGGAGCTAAAGACAAAAATAAAGGGGCGGGTGGTGATTAAAGGCATTAATAAGTGTTAATAATAATAATCAAGAAAAAAAAAACAATAGAGGAATAAATGCACAAAAAGAGTCTGATTGGAAAAGAACCTAACGGGAGCATCAGAATCCAACGGTCCCAAAACAGGCACATAAGGCATCTAAATAGTAGTGCATATTCTTCAAATGATCACTAAAAATGGAGTAATACAAATAATATGTGAGTGATGAAACAAACACACAACATGCAGAAAAGCCGAATATCAAATTGTACTTTACCAAAAGAGCAATGTGTTGTGAAATCAAAAGCACAATAATACTAAATCACATCAACGAATTTCTACCCCTAAATTCTCCACTAAAGCTACTGTAATGCAACTACACAACTCGTTTTGTTTGCTGATGTTACTTTTTAGGTCATCGACAAAAAAAAAAAAAAAAAATACAAATCACAAAATTCGATTCACATCTAGCAACGGACAAAAATCAAAAGCTGGCATCGTTTTACAAATTCATTGGCTCAAAATCTAGACATTTGGTTAAATACAGCAGCTGAAACTTGGAAGTGAAATGGAAGAGCAAGCTGACCTTGATGTTGGAGAGAAGGACGGGAGATTCGAGGAACGACGTCGGACTTAGACCGGGAGGGATGGTGATACAGGAGGACCTTGAGATCGGGAGTTTAGCGGGAGACATGAGCTTGTATTTAGCACCGTTGGATCCAGCATCTCCTCTCACGTGTTCAGCACCGTACATCACGTGACTGGAGACGTTGCGTCGGTCGGAAGGAATGTTTTCGTCGTTCTGGTGCTGCGGCGGCGGTGGTGGTGGCGGAGCGGAGGAGCTCAGTGATTGCGAGTGAGAAGAGTCGTCCATGGAGGATCCCCTGTCTGTCTGTGCGAGAGAGAAAGTACCGAAATGAAAGTCAAGTTAGAAAACCAAAAGGGAAAGTAAAGGGGTGATTTTTGTTAAAAGACGAGAAGAAACATCAGGGGGCATTTTGAACATTTTGAAAGAATTGGGGTTAATGCTTGAAAGTCAAATTTGCAGGGAACGAGTCCATGGTTCTAAAAAGCGCTAGGCGCCGCAGCAGGGTCTAGCGCCTAGGCGGTGTCTAAACGGGACTTAGGCGGGGCCAAAAATTTTAAAATAGTTATAATATCTTAGGCGGAACTTAAGTGTTTCATGAACGCCTAGTGCTTAGACGGGGCCTAGACGGACGTCTTTTAGAACACTGTCTATAGTGGCAAAAAAATTTCACATTAATGTACTCCGTCCAAGGCTACATCTCATACTACTAAAAATAAGTCTCCCCAAATGAGTGACTCAGTGGTAAAGCCAAGTCTCACAATAGGTGAGCGCTAAGGTTCTATCCCTCTCCTCTCCTCCTTGTGGCGTGGACATCATAAAAAAAAAAAAAAGTATATGAGAATTAATAAAATATGTTGAAAAAATAAGTATTTTGAATGGGTAGGAGAGAGAATAAGTTTGTGGATGTTTATTGTGATTGGGTAAGAGAGAGAAATTGAACATTTTGGGTAAGTAGCAATAAGTATGAAACGCCCAAAAGAGAAATAAGTCACGATAAGTTTGGGACAGAGGGAGTACGATTTTATTTTATTTAAAAAAAAAAAAGAGATTGTGTTTAAATTAAAAATAAATTTAACACACGCATTAACTGTGTTATCTTATTTTCTAGACGTGGTGATTATTCAGGGATAAAATAACACATACGTAGTTAAGCATTTGTTTAATTTATTTTTAAAATTTGATTAAGCTGAATTTCCAACAATACTTAAATGTTACTCCCTCCGTCCCGGATAAGAGTCCTACCCCTCATTTGCACGTTTATTAATAAATATTGGAAGTGATGTAAATGTTGTGAGTGTAAAAGTAAAGTAAGAGAGAGAATGAGTATGAGAGAATAGTGAAATGATTGGTATTGTGAGTATAAAAGTAAAATAGGAGAGAGAATGAGTGGGGTGAATAGTAAAGATTCTTTGCCATTTTAGGAATATGACTCTTACTCTGAGACGTACCAAAATAGAAAATAGGACTCTTACTCATTACTCATGGACGGAGGGGATAACATTTAACAACCTTCTAAAGGCAGATAATGACACTTTGACACTTTCCCTTTAATCAATACGAATTTTATTATTCATTTAAAAGAGAATGCATGTTTTATACAAAAATACCAATTACTACAAGGACGAAAGATAATTTTAGAATACATGTAGCAATCATGGTTACGTAAAAGTCAGATGATGACTCACTCGCTAAATAGTGTGAGACACATAGACGTATTATTAGTAAGGTGGTCTCCCATGAGAACAAGGGGATCAGTCTTATGTATGAGACGAGTTGACCCATGACCCATGGGGCATGACCCGCCACGTGGCAACCTCCTAGAGGTCTTTTATTTTTTTTTGAGTTTTTATATTATTTTTTCGGCTTTTCAGCCGTTCACCAAAAGTAATACTCCCTCTGTCCCTAAATGAGTGTCCAAATTTCATTTTAAGGGACATTGAAAATCTCAACTTTTTTGAAAAATTTGGTAACAACGATTCATATATAATCTTGTAATCTCCTTTCCAAACCTTTAGTTTTTGCACGTATAAAGAAACCGGTGAAAATAAATTCAAAAAAAAAAAGTTTAGGGAGAAAGTTATGTTAAAAAAGACACTCATTTAGGGACAAAGATTTCTTGAAAATGGACACTCATTTAGGGACAGTAGGAGTAGTTACCATAACTTAATGTAATGACTGTATACATATAAAGTAACATTGTTCATAAGTAAACGTAACACCCGTTTTACAAAAACAAAAGTTCGTTTTACCCATTTTTTCAAATGTAATACTAACTATAATTACATGTAACCCAAACAATATCTAAATGTAATTATCATTTATACTGAAATGTAATAATGTTTTTGCAAAAATGTAAAATATTGTGTATTTTGATTTAATTTTTTGAAAGAAAGTAACATTTGAAAAGTAACAACTCATATATGAATGTAATTGTTTGTACAAGTAAATGTACCACTTTAATAAAAGAAATTACAACATATTTCTATAGATAATGTAATACTTTTACATGTAACACTAATCAAGTGTTTTTAGCTATAAAAATGTAAATGGTTGAATTATTACTTTTTCTATACATATGTGTTACAATTATGTATAAACATTATTACATATAAGTAACACGTTCATTACATTTTAGTTGTAATAAGTATTACTTTTGGCAAACGAAGAAAACATAAAAAAAACATTGTTACTTTTATGTATATATGTATTACTTTTATGTATACAAACTGTTACATTATATGAATACAGTCATTACATTAAGTTATAGTAACTATTACTTTTGACAAACCGAAAAAAACCAAGAAAAAGTATATAAAAACTCCAAAAAAAAAAAAAAAAAAAAAAAAAAAGCAAAAAAAAAAAAAATCTTTTTTTTTCGGCCTATGAGAGGCTGCCACATGGCAGGGTCGACCCCTGGATCCTGGAGCCGGTTCGTGGGTCGGCCGGGCGGGTAAAAAACCGACCCGTCTCATGGACGAGACGGATCTTGCTGTGTCCACACAAGTTTTTGTCTTATTATTATAAGATTATAATTAATCTTCCACATTGTGTTTAAAATCTCTCTATATATATATACTCCCTCTGACCCATAACAATGGGCACAAGCTTCGATTTTGGGCGTCCAATTCAAATGGGCACATTACTAAAAATGAAAAGAATCTTTACTAATTATCACACTCATTCTCTCTCCTATTTTACGTTTACACTCACAACATTTACACTTTCTCTCTCCCACTCACTTTTCATACTCACAACATTTATGCTTTTCTTAATTCTTGTGCAAGAGTCATTTTGTGCCCATTGTTATGGGACGGATGGAGTATATATTAAAGTTGGTGAGGAGAGATATGACTTTGACACATAGACAAACATAGGTTAAAACTTCATTTGTGTGAAGCCACATCATCACTATCCTAAATGTGTGTGACTTTTGATATTTTCATTATTAGCTAATACTATTTGCTCATAATAATAGTTATGATACGAGTTAACTATTACTATTAATAGTAGTAGTTAACTATAATAGTTACTATACAAGTTAACTATTACTATTAATAGTATTAGTTAACTATAATAGTTACTATACAAGTTAACTATTACTATTAATAGTATTAGTCAACTATAATATTTATTATAGTAGTTATCTATTACTATTAATAGTATTAGTCAACTATAATATTTACTATAATATATAACTATTAGTATTAGTAGTATAATTAACAATAATAGTTACTATACAAGTTAACTATAATGGTTACTTTATAAATTAACTATTACTATTAATAGTATTAGTTAATCATAACAGTTATAATATATGTTAATTTTTACTATTAATAGTATTAGTTAATCATAACAGTTACTATATACGTTAACATTATTATTAATAGTATTAGTTAATTATAATAGTTACTATAAATATTAATAAGTATTATTAATAGTATTTTTTTTAAAAGTATTATTAATAGTATTTAGTTGATATTATTATATAGATTAATTTAGTTATGCACGGATTACCCGTGGAATATAAGTTACAAATAACATTAGGTCCAAAAGATGAGTGAAAAATGAATAGAATAATACTATTATTCCCTCGATGAAAAATGTTCTGAAATCATATGATTAGTTGAATTATTTCCAGGCCCGGTTTTGGGCCTGTGCAACCAGCCCAATTGCACAGGGCCCACAAATTTTGGGGGCCCCATATTTTGAATGTATAGTATATATATATATCAGATACCAAATTAGAACAAACAGGCTAATGTGGCATGTTGATAAGGCGTTCAAGATGTGCTTGGCATGTCCAGTGTTCGATTCCAAGGAGCTGTGTTATACCATTTTTATTTCATTTTTCCTCTTTGGACTTTTCTCCCATTTCTAATCTTGGGCTTCTTTTATCTTATTTGGGCTTTTCATTCATTTTAATTGTTGGACCTCTCTCCCCTTCTTTTCTAGTTTATGTTTTCATTCATTTTTTCCCCCAAAACTTAATTAGAAAGTTTGATTTTCTTTTAGTAACATATTTTAATTTTAATAAATTATTTTCTTATTACGTCAACATTATTGTAATTATTTTATTGTGTATTTTTTTTTATTACTAAGGGCCCCAACTTTCGTATATAGCACAGGGTCCCTATAATTATTGAGACGGGCCTGATTATTTCTAAGATTTTTTTTTGAGCGAAATTATTTCTAAGATTTAAAAACTAAACTATGTCCCAAAAGAAGTGGTCCAGTGGTAAAGTCAAGTCTCACCCTCAGTGAGCGCTAGAGATTGATCTATCTCCTCGCCAAAAAACTAAAATATACTTTCTCGATTTCATCTCACCGTTAACTTATTATTTGTTTTACAAAATGTATTTCATGGTAAAAAGTGTACAATGTACTTTAAAAAGTTCATAATCCTTCGTTCTAAAAAAAATTAAAATTTTTACAATTTCCTTTTTAGTTTGTCATAAAATAAACGTCATGTTTTTATGTTTAGAAATTTTCTTAATGCATATTACTATCTAAAATTAGAAATTGTTTTAGTGTATATATAGAAATTGTCTTAACGCATTCTACTATCTATATTTAGAAATTATTTAGTACAATTTTACTATTGTACATTACAATTAAGTAACATACTCCCTCCGTCTCATTTTAAAAATCAAAAATTTCTCAAATGAGTGCCACAACTTAAGAGTCAAAATCCATAAAAGTAAGATTTTTATAGTATTTCTTTATTTAGTAGGCCCTACATTACAAACCCCACTTTCTCTCTTGTACATACTTTCTATACTCACAACGCTCTATCACGCCATTTATATTTATTTTATAATAAAAAGATTATTTTCTTAATTCTTAATTCTTGTGTCATCCTATTTTTTTTTTACTTTACGGGGGAATAATCCTTAAAAAAGATTACAAGTTAAAAGACGATATTATTAGGAGAGGGAGCAAGTATTTACTTGTGAATGACACAGTTCAAAAAGTCTCTCAACAATCGAAGTGAAATAGTACTTGTCAAGAGTAAATAAATAAAAGATCTTATACTTTTGTCAAAAAAAGAAAAAAGAAAAAAAAGAAAGATCTTATACCATAGTCCCTTCTTCTCATACTTATTGCTACCAAATGAGCACGGGGATTAAAAAAATATGTTGGAGAAGTAAGTATTGTGAGTGGGTAGGAGAGAGAAAATAAGTTAGCGGATAATTGTTGTGAGTGGATATGGGAGAGAAAGTTGAACATTTGGGGTAAGTAGCAATAAGTATGGGACGCCCAAAATAGAAATAAGTAGTGATAAGTATGGGACGGAGGGAGTATAGTTTATTCCCACAATGGCATACACCCTAGGGGGTAACTCCAGAAACCTAATCTAGCCTATATGCTGCAATCAAACTAGTCCATGGCACATGGTAAAGCCAGGATAAACAAAGAAGATACCATCCCAAACCCTAGGATCATCATGATCATGCTACAGCAAGTCAATTGACTATTGAGGATAGTAAGGTTGATAATATTGAGGTTGCAAATTGAATCCATCATGCTGGACTGGCATAGTATTGTAGTAATAACCTGACGAGGACGCATTGTGTTGTTCGGGAGGGTATAAGTTGGGGGCAGCCGCAGAAGTTGAGTTGCCATTGTAACCCGGCCCTCCTGCAATTTGCTGCTCGGATGCGTACAAGCTGGGAGCAGTAGCAATGAAACCCGGCCCTCCTATAACTGGTTGTTCGGAAGGGTATAAATTGGGCCCTGTCATGGTTGAGTTGCCATCGAAACCCAAAGGCCCTCCAGTAGCTTGTTGTACAGAAGGGTACAAGTCAGGCACAGTAGAGGTTGAGCTGCCATTGAAACCCGAAGGTCCTAAATTATTGTCTAGTTCGGAAGGGTGTAAATTTGGCCCAGTAGAAGTTGAGTTGCCATTGAAACCCGATGGTCCTCCTGTATTGTGTAGTTCGGAAGGGTACAAATTGGGCCCAGTAGAAGTTGAGTTGCCATCGAAACCCGAAGGTGCTTCTGTATTTTGTAGCTCAGAAGGGTACAAATTTGGCCCAGTTGAAGTTGAGTTGCCATTGAAACCCGAAGGTCCTCCTGTATTGTGTAGTTCGGAAGGGTACAAATTGGGCCCAGTATAAGAAGTTGAGTTACCATAACCCGAAGGTCCTCCAGTTGAAGCTGAGTTGCCATTGAAACCCAAAGGCCCTACATATCCATACGGGCTAGCATTTGAGCCCGCGTATGTAATTGCACGGTGGGCCCCTGTCATGGCATAGGGACCAGCCTGATTCAGATTCACAGATGGAGCAGAACGATAGAGCAACAAATCTGCTGACTGTACTTGAGGTTGTTGAAGTGGAAAAACATTTGGATCACTTTTTGGTGCAGCAGTCCTTGGAAGCTTGCTTGTTCTCGGGTTTTCTGGCTTGGGCACAGGGGATGGTGCAAAGCGTTTCTTGTTTGTATTCTCCTTTTCTAGCTTCTCAACTACACTCACAAGGCTATGTTTAGGATATTCGGTTTCTAGATGGTAATCCTCAATGCATTTGATAATTGATCTCAACGAGCTGATTTCTTTCGCCTTTACCTCATTCTGCATCAAATGAGTAAGATAATGCAAGGCAGGTTAGTTAAGAACTTAATGTTGGGAATAAAATGTAACCAACAGAAAATGAGATGCAAGATTACCAGAACCCGAAGAGAACCCTTTCCGTTGTTGCGTTGTTCCGTAAAGAGCTTTCTAGACTCCTGTCTATATTCTTTCAAGAGGGGTACGGGTGGGAATTTGTCAGTCTTTGTAAATTCACAACTGAATTTGACAGCCATAAGTTTCTTGTCATCATCTATGAGCTTTTGAATAAGATCTGCACCGGGAAGGGGTTGATAAGTTTACTTCAAAAACCTTCAAACTTGATTGTGATTAATTTAATTATTTGCTAACATATCCCTACTAGACTTCACATGGCCACAAGAATCCTTCACAACCCATAAACAAATCAAAGAAGAAACACTACATGCATGATGCATCATTAAGCTCCAAGTGCACTTATTAGGCTAATTGGCCCTGGCTGTGGAGTGTGGACATCTTTGATAATAGAACCTATGTTAGATGAAATAAGAGAACAGCAAATACAGTTCCAATGCAAAGATGAAACCTGATACATGAAGTAACTCTGGAATGTAATACTGACTCTGCGTCTAGTTTGCCTCATGCATACATACTGATACAGAGAGTTGGTACTTCTATCATGTACTGTCTCTGGCCTTCAATTGGATGGCCGTGATGATAGTAGCACAATACTTAAGCAACCAATGTTTACTACGTACATGGATTCAAACAACTAAGTTCGTAAAAGTTTGCCTTCTTCTCATGAAAGTAGATTAGCCTACTAATGAGGGTATGTGGAGAGAGAGAGATACTGATAGCAATGTTTTTGTTGTGTTAGTTAATGGTTAAGATATTCTGAACTGGAATCATCGACTCGACTGTATTGAAGACATCATATCCTATTCAAACTCGGTCCCTGTCCTACATACTTGGAAGTTGACAGCATAAACCGTTTCACCACCTTTTTCAAGTCAGTGCAAGATGACCAGTCAAACCCTACTTAATCATAACTTGTTCAACTAATGTTGTTGATGGTAATTCTGGTCTTCTCCTAGCCTCTAGCAAAGATAGTGAAAAGGCTGAGGGGTGTAACACAGTTTAGGTCTTTCACTAGTCAAACCATACTTAATCATCCTAATACACTAGTCAACTCTAATGGGATCGGGACAATTAGCATTGGTATTATCGCACCCAAATTGTGCATGATGGTACTAGAAATTAAGAGTGGCAACGACTCAAGTCCACGGTTTGTCCATTAAGATCTTATGCCTTAAGAGTATTCTACAATGTACCATATTGGTGCATTGTACAGAAACATAAAGCATTGAAATTCTTATTGGATAAAACCCATTGATAAACCATGGACACCCTACAAGAAGCAATGTAGTCCAAACGAAATGACTTCCTAGTTTACGCTTTAAACAAGATAAAACGCAGAGCACAACATTGCTAGAGAAAACAATAAAAGACTGCATTGGAGATAAGGAAGCCTCACCAGAAAGCCTATCAGGTGAAATAACAGCTCGGCACAGATAAACAGCTTGCCTACGCTTGCATATAGCAATAACATAATCAATGAGTTCCGCCATGTCAAAACCATCCAGATTATATACAGCTACAAGGTGCAAGAATCCCAATATCCCCAATGGCTTATCCTCTTCATGAAGCTTCGTTATGCGTTTTTTCCATTGAACAGCCAACTTCATAGCTTTCTCCCTCACTTCAGCCGAAATCTCCGGCTTTATCTCCAACAAATCCTCCAGCATACCTACACAATTTCTCCTCATGTAGTCCAATTCCAATTTCTGATCAGTCGAGTAAAACTTTTCCATTGCGTTCAAAACCATGGCCGCAGCGTCGGGAGCGGACCTATACGCGTCAGTCAATTCGGCCTTAATTGCAGTCCGATCAAAGCGGCGATCAATTAAGTACCGCAGCAGGCCCACCCCGTCCATTTTCTCGCATAGAGATTTCAGCTCCGGTCGAGCCGGCACTGTAGTTGAGGGCGGCTGTTTGGTCGATTCGGATTGGGGCTTCATCGATTGGAGGAGTTTGAATTTGTGTTCGAGAGAGGATTGGAGGGAGGAGAAGTGAGAATCGAGGTCCGGCCATGTTAGATTGAAGGAAGAGAGTAAATGCGATTGGGATTGAAGGTCTTCGAATGCTTTCCGGAGGGTTTCTTTCTTCCCGTCGACGAGTTTTAACGCCGCCGAGATTGTTCCGATCGTCGCCATACCGGTGGAGAATCAAAGACAGAAATCTAACCTACTCTACACTACAGAGGATAGGAACTGGATTTTGAGATTAGGGCTAGAAACAAAGACGGAGGAGATAGCCACCGGACCATCGGCTGAGCATGAGCTAGGTTCGAGAGGCGTACAGATGATCATGGGCCAAACATGAAACTTTAAATCGGCCTTTTCATTCTTGCCAGCCCAATTCGGGTTAGTAATTTTTTTATTTTGTTTTTAGGAATTGCCTCTACTACTACTAGATACTTAATTTGGTACTACTCCCTCCGGCCCGGACTAAGTTCTTGGTTTGATTTTACACAGAGATTAAAAAAAAAAGTAAATGTTGTGAGTATGAAAAGTAAAGTATGAGAGGAAAAGTGGGTAGAATGATTTTGTTATGAGAATAACAAGTGGGTCCAATTGTTCATTTAAGGTAATAAAGCAACTAAGAACTTTAGTCTGGGTCAGACCAAAAAGGAAAGTAAGAACCTTAGTCTGGGACGGAGGGAGTAATTTTTACTTCCTACGTTCGTCCCAGAGTATATGTCCACCCTTTCATTTGAACGAAAATTAAGAAATTGTGGAAGTGATGTAAATTTTGTGAGTATAAAAGTAAATTAAGAGAGAGAATGAGTGAGAGAGAATAACAAGTTGATTGGTGTTATGAGTATAAAAGTACTCCCTGTCGCGCCCCGTACCCGTGGTCCTACATGGCCCCACGCTCGGGGCGCACGGAAGACGTCATAAATCACATTTAACAAAAAAATTTCGAAAACTATCATAAAGATAAACGAAATCCACTTTGGAGTGCAAAACCTCCACTTTACTTTCCAATAACTTTCACAACTAAATTACTTGGCACAAAGGCCTACAACAACTTATACAAAAGAATGAACCCCATCATTATCCAAAAATAAGTGTTACAAGATCAAATCACGGATACACTACCCATTAAGGTTATACATTTACATAATGTAGCCTTTACAAACATACCCCAAAAGAATTTACCACCTCGACGCCTTCCTTGTGATAAGTGACCTATCCCGGATGCACGCTCTTATCTAAAACAGTAAACAAATAAGGGGTGAGATAAAATCTCAGTAAGCTACTAATATGCAACTACATTTCATGCCAACATGATAATCACAAAGGAACAATCAATAGGCATTCGCATATGCATATAACACAAAAGATATAGTACACTCATCACATAACACATTATGCGGAAATAAACACTCATAAGTGGATACTGAGCCAAGGTTCTATAAACGGAACACCATCCTTTGAGAAGAGTCCGTTGAGCAGGATGAACGAGCTGAAGCCGGTTCCGGAACCAAGTAACAACAACAACCAGTAGTGGGGGAAATAACACATAGTCATACCCCCAAGCCAATAGCTAGAATACTCACCATAGGAGCTAGCTCATCCCAACCACGGGAAGGGGCATCCCACTCAAGGCCACTGAACATGGGGAAACTGGGTTACCAGTGAAGTACATTATACTGGACTCGGCTCGTGCTATTATAATATACATCACTGCCCAAAACAAACACAACAATGCCAGCTGGACTCTATACAAGCACATAGTAATAAATACTCGCTTGAAACAACGGGGCATTGATTCCAAAGTAGGGAACCAAGCCAAATTCATCACAAAGGATTCAAACTAATTCTCATGTGGAGATCAATCAACAACAACATCACACATGAAGTTACTCAAAAGAGCACAATGGTTACACACCTTAACACATTACAAACATGATCACAAACGGACCCAAACCAACGTTCTCAACCAATACTTAGACATTTCATTTAATAAACCCTCTCATCTCGAAGTACTCAAAAAGAGCTTTAAAACGATAGCTTACACACCTAAAACGGAGTCCGGGTGAGAAAGTTATGACTTACCGAAGATTGAACGAAAAACGAGCAATTACCAGAACAGAGGAGGGGAAGCGCGCGCCTCCCACGAAAAGGGAGCGCACGCCTCCTACAACCAGAAGGGAATTCAGCCAATGGGGAAACGAGGGAGCGCACGCCTCCCTAAAAAGGGAGCGCGCGCCTCCTTAGATCAGAAGGAAATAGACAAAAGGGAGATTGAGGGTGCGCGCGCCTCATTCCAGAGGGAGCGCGCGCCTCCTTCGCCGTACTGAGAAAATCTGCAGAAAACTCCTGGGTTCTTCCACAATTCTTACCCAAATCAAACCCAACTTTACACCCAACGAATTCAACCCTTCTATTAGCATACCCAAGCACTCAACATGACATAGAAGTCTATAAGAACTCAAACAACATCAACTAAGGACCCAACCAAGGTTTAAATCTCAACATTTCCCAAAATTCACAAAAGATGATCAAAGATACAAAGTATCATTTAAATTCACAACTAAGCATTAAATCATCATCCAATGTTCACACGAAACATAAATGACCAATTTTAAGCTAAAAGGGAGGCTTAGTAACTTACCTCAAAGGAATCCAAACTCAACCAAATCAACTTCTATTGAGCTTCCCGCGAACCTAGCGACGATCTAGACATTTGGTATAACATGAACAATGAGAGGAAACGGGGGGAAGATGATTGAAATGAAGAGAGAAGGAAGAGGGAGATTTTTACCTTCAATACCCAAGGAGAGAGAGAGAAATGGCTGGTAAGAGGAGTGAGTGAGGGAGGGAGGTAAGGTGAGGTGAGGGAAAAGGTGAAATAATTCAAAAACTTACACTTAGCCCCCTCCTCCACTACTTACCCAAAAACTAATACTTCATACTAACAACTAAGACCCAACAATTCTATACTAGCACAAAAAATCAATTAAATGCTAGGTATAAAATATTATAACACACTTAAATTTTAAATTAAATAAACAGTTAAGCAAGTAAACAAATAAATAATTATTTATTACTAAGAAAATAGGGACGGGGTTTCGGGTCGTGACACTCCCTCCGTCTCAATTTAAAGTTATTAGTTTGACTTTGCACGGAGATTAAAAAAAAAATGTTGTGAGTAGGAAAAGTAAAGTGAGAGAGAGAAAGTGGGAAGGAAGATTTTGTTGTGAGAATGACAAGTGAGTCCCACTTTCCATTATAGGTAATAAAACAAAATAAGAACTTTAAATTGGGACAGACTAAAAAGGAATGTAAGAACCTTAAAGCGGGACAGAGGGAGTAAGTAGTAGAGAGAATGAGTGGGAGAAATAGTGAAGATTCTTTGCCATTTTAGGAAGTGGACATATACTCTGGGACGGACTAAAAAGGAGAGGGTATGTACTAACAATTTTATGCCCTAAAAAATATTTCTTCTGCCCCGAAATAATGTTTTGTTTTTCTCAACGAATAAATTTTGAGCAATAATTTTAATTTTAATTATTTTAATAAAAATTTAAAACTTATTAATGAAACATCATTATAAATTTTATTAATAATACAGTAAGTTTTAAATCTTTATTAAAATAATTTAATTAATCTAAATTATTGCTCAAATTATATTTGTAGGAACAAAAAAAAAAAAAAAAAAGAACATCATTCTGCGGCAGATCACAGATGGAGTAGTTATTAACAAAATTGATTTCTTATTATTAGATATACTCCCCAGTTTTAACCTTGGAAATTAATCCATTTGGGCTAAATTAAGTCTCGTCATATTCGGATACCTTTTTTAAGTGTCGCCATTGATTTGTTAAACTTTTAAATAACTATAATTTACTTATTGGGCTGGACTTATGTGGGATCCGGAACCGCTTAGCTCCACCTCTCAACCCAACGGCTCCGATCAAGGCCACATACACACATTCATCATCTGTGCGGCTCGGATGATTTCAATTTTTTTTTGTCCCACCGAGCTCGGCTACATCTCAGCCGTTGGGTGTAGCTAAAATGAGGTGACTCCAATCTCCAACATTGGGTGGAGCTAACTGGTGGGTGGAGCGGTTCGAAATCCGACTTATGTGAGACCGTCTCACGGCGTGAGACGGCTCACAGCCAAGCCGAGCTGAGCCGCCGAGCCAAGTTTTTTTTTTTTTTTTCATTTTTTTTTTGCCCTCCAACATTTTTTCCCCTGCCATTTTTTGTTCACCAGCAAAAGTAATACTTTTTATAAAGAAATTTAACACTTTTTTCTCATATGCAACACTTTTTTTCTTCATAAATGTACCACAATTTTACTGAAATAGATTAAAGATAACATGAGATTGATAACTAAACTAATGTTACATTTTATAATAAATGAATGTAACCTTTAATTTTTTCAATTGTAACACTTTTCTAGGTTTTACATTCAATTGAAATGCAAAAAGTGATTATATACATGAATTTTTACTCTTGTTTTAAAGAAAAAAAGTAACATTTACTCTATAAAACTGTTACATTCATCTATATAGCAAATTACAATCATATATGCATTGTGTTACACATGAATTATTACTTTTTCTAACCACAAAATATTTTTTTTTTTTTTTTGCAAAACTGCTGTTATATCTTACAATAAAGTGTTACTTTTTTAAGATTTAACTGTTACTTTTATCAGAACAAAGTGTTAAATCTCAGGATACGAGCAATCCAGTTTTTTTGCGTGTTAAAAAGTATGTTTTTTTTAAAAAAATAAATCAAACCATATCATGACCTATCTATTTTTGTTCGCCTCGTTGAGACGAACACAACAGTATTTAAAAAAAATGACTTCAAAATCTAAAGAGATAGCATTTTTAAGTTATTGGGGTTTTTTTTTAATAGGCGCCACGTGTCGCGTGCTGGGAGGGCAAGAAAGACAGCTGGGCGGGTCGCTGGGCATGATCCATGGGTGGATCTGTCTCACAAAGTGAGACGATTTCACCCAAGTTTTTGCCTTACTTGTTGAATATCCTCCTAGCCAGGAGATCCCCTTGCTTACTCACAAAACAATTTTCACATTTTTTTAGATATTAATGTAAAAAAAAATTGAGCAATGATTTTTGATTGATTCAATTATTGTAATGAAATTACTTGTTATTGATAGTCTTGTTGATGTTGTATTAATAACAAGTTTTAGATTTTTATTATTACAATTGAGTCAACTTAAAATTATTGCTCAAAGATCATTCGTGATAACGATGAAAAAAGTAAGAAGATTATTTTGAGTCGAGATCTCCTGTACCATTTTTGTGTGCGACTCCATGTACCACTCGTAATCCAACCATTCACATGTTTAGATAATATTAATTTAATATAGTTGTGAGCCATTAGATCACTTGTGACACATGGAGTGGTACATAAAGTGGCACAGAGGATTTGAACTCGATTATTTTGGGGCGGAAGTAGTATTTTCACTTTTTTTTTTATTTTATTTATGAGAATGAACTTTGGCCTTTGACCTATAAGTTTAGGTCGCACTAGTTATATTAATGGAAATCTAGAACATGTCATTGATACACTAATAACAACACTATCAATAACAAACTTTAAATTTTCATTAACATAACTAAGTTATTTTAAAATTAGGGCAAATTGCATTTTAGTTGCCTGAGTTTGTCGTCAAGTTTTAATTAGTTACCCAGTTTGTGTTTCGGTCAATTTAGTTATTGAATTTGTCTTTTTGTTACAATTAGGTGTAAAATTGGTTAGCCCATTAGAAAACTAATGAAAATGGATGAAAAATATAACAAAGTTCTTTCAAAATTGCAATGATCAACCCTAAAGTTTAAATTATTCCATTACACACCCCAAACTAACGAATGTTAAGAGCTATCTTCTTTCTAATCAACAATAACAATGTTAATGAGGCACCTAAATCCAAACCCAAACAACCAGACAGAGAATCAAACCCTAGAATTCATCAATTAAAACGAAACACAAATCTTCAGTTTCATTTCATCAACCAATCCCAACCCATATTCCTTTCTTTGTCTCCAATAACAAAAATGATCATCCAGAAGCCAAACGCTGAAAGCTTCAAGTTCCGGCAAAGGGATCGCCAAATGTTGCTTACAGACTAGAAAAGTATCGTACTTTGCCCACCGGCACCGTCGCCTATCACAGACCTCGACGGACGGCACAAATCTCGCCGCTGCAACACACGAGGTCGGCTCGGCTTAACCGTTCTGCAAAAAGAGTCGGACCTGCGCCGGAGAAGAAGGGAGGGGTCGCTGGAGAAGAAGCTCTCCGGCGGAGACTTCATTGGAGTAGGAACTAGAGAGAGACGGATCTGAGCACTATGGATGAGGTTTCCGGGCAGATCTGGGCGGAAGGAGCTTCGTCGGAGAAGACAGGGAGCCGGCGACAGAGAAGATGGGGCACGGGATAAAGGTGAAAACGGTCGGAGTTGGATTGGAGAGAGAGTTCGCCGGAGAAAAGAGGTCGGAGCGGGGGAAAAGAGTTCGCCGGGAACTGGAAAATTCGCCGACTGGAGGAGGGGGGAGGCGATGGGCTGGAGAGATGTTAGAGATTGAGAGAGAAAGTGGTTTGTGTGTGAGAGATAATGAGTGTGAGCGTAAATGAGGGAGGGGAGGGGAGGCTAGGGGTTTATGGGGTGATCATTTAAACTGTAGGGATGATCAATGCAATTCTAAAAGAAGTTCGTTGGTTTTTTCATCCATTTACGTTAGGTTTTTGACGAACTAACCAATTTTACACCTAATTGTAACAAAAAGACAAATTCAATAACTAAATTGACCGAAACACAAACTGGGTAACTAATTGAAACTTGACGACAAACTCAGGTAACTAAAATGCAATTTGCCCTTAAAATTATTATTAAAGTTTATTCATAGTAGCAACTAAAAAAAAAGTGGGGGCGAGTAATAGGTATGAAGGTAAAATCACACGAATTTGAGTTATACAGTATGTATGAAAGCATTCCTTTTCCTTTGCGACTTCGAGCAATGCTAGGGGCACAAAATAAGCCACAAAATCTTGTTTACAAAATGAGGTGGCGATATTTTATTGGTTGCATCGATAATGGACCCACCACACTCTAGTTAAAAACACCAATAAAATCATTACACCTAGGATTTTGTGAGCAAGATTTTGTGACTTTTTTGTGCCCATAGTATTATTCTGCGACTTTACATTTGAACAGCATGTCACGTCTTAAGCTTCAATCATTTTGTTCAAAGCATATGTGCATAAAGCCTTCTTTTCCATCTTTCACTTATGATTATCTATTATCACTAAAGTGCAATTGCAAAATCTCAAAAAAAAAAAAAAAAAAAAAAAAAAAAGAGAGAGAGAGAATTTAACTAAGGTTTGGACCTATTACACCATTGTTAACATCAACTGTAGATTATATCTTTGTAGGAAATAGTCATATATTCCTATGTTCATAGTCCAACCCCTTATGTTCAACAACATTCTCTTGGGGTTACAATCCCCCCCCCCCACCCCCCTCTTACACAAATACATACTACTGAGGCATACAGTTATACCACGTCATCTTTATCACAAATCAATAGAAAAAATGTAAAACATTAGCGGGGAGATGGTCCGGTCCTACACTTTATAGATGCCAACGGTTAATGTCCGTGCTCATGTTCATTTTCAAATGTACTCCCAGAATAATAAACTAATCCCCTTCTTGTTTATGCTGTCGTCGACGTGTATGCTTTGCCCAAAGTTGCATCACTGTCACTATTTGTAATTTTCCCAGGAAGCAGAGAAACCAAAGTTAAAAAAAAAAAAAAAAAAAAAAAAACTTTTTTCGTTAACTTAGTCGTTATCAGATTCACCCTTCATGGAAATCACCAAAACATTCAGCATTTGTTAGAAGACTAGCATTAAGACAGGCCAAGATTGTTGACTTAGTAATACAACAGATCAGACAAGCTGAATGTTTTATGACATTGGATTACTCAAAAAACAAAATCTTGATCTTTGGAAACTCCTAGGACAGTTGTTTTTTATTGAGCCATACGTCATTACGCCTGCTCTAATGATCCATTATCAACAACTTGGCCTTGTTTCAGAACTTATTGACAAGTCAAAGATTGATCCAAAATGCAGATCAAGAAAGATTTTGAGCCCTTTGTAAGAGGACTGATAATATGCATTTCAGTTTTCGCTTTACTGATAAACGGATCCATTGGAGGTGAGTTTTCTGAATTCAAACCTTTCTTGACTTTTATCCAATCTGTTGATCCTGAAAATGTACTAAGAATTGATTGGAACGGGTTGGTGCCTCATCCGTGCTGGCATCAATGGGAGGGTGTTAAATGTAATTTACGCATGAACACCATTACTGAAATATGGCTTGAAAACATGAATCTTAGTGGGATAATCGATGCAGATTCTCTTTGCAAGCTTACAGATTTACGTGTTGTTAGTTTAGCGAAAAATCATATTCAAGGCATTATTCCTGATAATATATCTAGCTGCAAGAATCTGAGGTACTTAGATTTGAGTAGCAATCTTTTGAATGCTTCTGCAGTTTTTGCTCTTTCTAAGATGAAGAATCTTAGGAGATTGGACATTTCTAACAACCCTTTTAGAAACGGGTCTAAAGTTTTAACGGAGACTAACGAAACTAGACGATATAGAGTAGATTATGCAGCTGCTCCAACAATGGAGAACTCATCAGAGAAGGGCAATAGTGGCAAAAATGACAAAAATGGCAAAAAGAAAAATTGTGGGTGGGCTTTGTGGTTGCCCTTAGTTCTTGTTATTTCTTTATTTGTGTTTCTTGCAACTTTCGTGAACTTTAAGGCTGCAAAATCAGCGAAGAACAAGAAGATTCTGAAAGACCTTGCTCAGTCACCTCCAAAACTTTCTTCGGTCAAAGCTGAGGAGGAGGAAGTCAAAGCTGATGAGAAGGTTCCGGATCTTGTGTTCTTTGTTGATGAGGATGAACGGTTTAGATTGGACGATCTTCTTGAAGCAGGGGCTGATTTGCAAAGTCAGAGCTTTTGTAGTAGCTTGTATAAGGTGCAGCTCAAAAATAATGTTGTTTATGCAGTCAAAAGGTTGAAGAAATTGCAGGGGACGGTGGAGGAGTTTGGTAAGGCGATGAGAAAGGTCGGGGAAATGAAGCATCCGAATATTCTTCCACTCGTCGCTTACAGTTCAACTTCTGAAGAAAGACTTCTGATATACAAGTATCAGTGGAAAGGGAGCCTCTTCACCCTTTTGGAAAGTAAGTTTTTTGGTATCAAACATATTTTGCTAGTCAATCGACTTATTCCATGCCAAAATGGAGTCCAGATCTTTTGTACCATACTCTGTACCACTATTGATCAAACGGTTTACATGTTTGGATGACCTCATCATGACGTCAGTACTAATAAATGTGAACAGTTGGATCAGTAGTGATATAGGTCTATCTGACTTGGTTTTAGGACACCCAAAAACAAGAAATTAATCTATCACGAAGATGACATTTTTTGTTGTTTGCAGGCTATAGTGAGGGGAAAAGGGAGTTTTCTTGGAAACAAAGACTTTCAATAGCAGTAGGCATAGCAAGAGGCTTGGACTGCATATACAAAAGGTCTGACAACAACTTGTCAGAAGTCATCCCACATGGAAACATCAAGCTTTCAAACATTCTCCTCAATGAAAATGATGAACCATTAATCAGTGAATATGGCTATTCAAAGTTCATAAACCCGAAAACAGCTTGCCTCTTTAACTCCAACAATGGCTACACAGCTCCAGAAAAGGCATTGTCAGAACAATCTGACGTATTCAGCTTTGGGGTGATTTTATTAGAACTACTGACTGGAAAACTAGTGGAAAAGAGCGGATTGGACCTTCCTAAGTGGGTGAAGGGGATGGTTAGAGAAGAATGGACCGGAGAAGTGTTTGATAAGGAAGTTGCGAAAGTTGGAATGTACGCGTTCCCACTTCTGAACGTTGCATTGAAATGCGTGGCGCATTTTTCTGAGAACAGGCCGGCCATGGGTGAGGTGTTGGAGAAGATAGAGGAGGTTGTTAACGCGCAACATGATTATTCGCCTTCGGTTACATCTGCTGAATCTAGTCCGTCAGATGGTCGGTTGCTTCATTCTGTTGCAGAAGAGAACTGGGATGATTGTTATGCAGGATCAACACAGTGATTTTGTTGCATATGTTTTTTTTATCCAAGAGCTTTTGGTGATCTTGTTAGTTAAATCAGTGTAAATATACAAACTAGATTGTTTTACTTCCCTCATTAATGCAGTTTAATTCCTAATAGGATACAAGTGAAAGTGTAATAAAATGGAAGGGATATTAATATTATTTTGGTCCAATGCTCCTCTAGATTAGGTGGTCCATTTGGCAACTAAGATAGTTGAGCAGGAAAATAGAATTAAAAGGTGATCTATTATTAATAATCAACAACTAAGCTAATTTGTATTATATATAGAAAAACAGCATGCACCCTCCCATATTTGACCATTATTTTGGAGTTTATTTGAGCAATATTTCTCTTTCAAAGCTGGCTAATTTATTTATTTTTAAATCTTGTGGATTTTAATTTTTCATCACCTTTTAGATATTGAATATTATGGATTATTATCACCACCTTACTAATATGTAGTTATGTACCAAATGGTGATTAAAACTTAATGATCTAAGTTTGGCTCCACATCAACAAGGTTACTATGTTAATCAATATGGTTTTTGATTAATTCGTGTCAATTAGATGGTTAGTTTCACCACGACACTCAATATCTACTATTCTCTCGATTTCAAAATGATTTTTTTTTATTTTTTTATTATCGTTTTTACCAATAACTTTGAGCAATAATTATAGGTTGATTTAAATATACTAATGAAAATTTAGAATTTTGATATACTATCAACAATACTATTGATAACATTTTTTAAATTTTATAAGGATAATTAAATCAACCTAAAATAATTGTGCAAAGTTCATTCATAGTAACGAAAAAAATAAGCGAAAAGATTATTTTAGACGGAATGAGTAACATTTTCATTAACTTTTTGTTTATGTGTTTGTAAAAGCAAATGGTAAAAAAGTATCATTACTCTAGTGGAAGATTATATTTACCTTGTCAATACTTTATTAATACTCTAGTGAAAGATTACATTTACCTTGTCAATATTTTGTGCTCCTTTAGCGAGATTTACAGGGGAAAATATCAGAAATTACATATATACAGTATGAGTTAAAAAGCAGGAGATCTGAATGGTCTTATTCAATTTTATATCGTATTCGCTTTTAATACAAACAATCGACCCGAGTTAAATATTTTTATATAATGTCAGTAAGAGCAATGCTAGGGGCACAAAATAAAGTCACAAAATCTTGCTCACAACATGAGGTGACGATATTTTATTGGTTGCATCGATAATGGACCCGCCACACTCTAATTGAAAACACTAATAAAATCTGTACACTTAGGATTTTGTGTGCAAGTTTTTGTGACTTTTTTGTGCCCCTAGTATTATTCTTTCAGTAGTTACGATATTACAAAAAATAGTACATGTCAAACATGAAATAAAATGTAGATTGAGACGATCTTCTTTAGAATTATAGTATGCATTAAAGTCTTATATTTTAAAGTAATTGACCTGAAGTTACGATTATCTGTTTGTAAAAAATCTGAATTTGTATAAGTAAAATTTTTTTGAAATGAAGATCTATTGAATAATGAAAACAATATAAGGAAGAAGTAATGCTTGAAAAGGTCAAAATAATTCTATCAAGTGGTTAAAAGAGTTGATTTAATCACTCTTGAGATGACAAAATGCATTTCTATTTTGTCAACTATAAGAGCATTTCAAGAAAATTCAAACTATCCAAGATAAACTTTTCAAAAATGATTTTTTAGTTGTTTGTGTCTCTTAAATAAATCTCATACTTGAAAAGAAAAGCTAAAAAAAAAAAAAAAAAAAAAAGATGTGAAATTATTTTTCATTTGAAAAATGGAGTATGCTTAATTTGCATTTGAATTAAGTTTAATTGGGTTTACATTTAATTATTTTTGCTCTACACTTTAATTTATGAAAAGCTCATCATCTTCTGTCATCTGCTCCAAATATTCTTACATTGCCTAAATCACACACTGTCTAGCGTCTACCCCTCCTTCTCTCTCTACCTATACGTATAAAAAATGATAGTATAGTATAAACTTTCCCATCAATCCCAGCTAGAAATTCCATTTCTTTTTTGAATTGTTTACAAAGGGAGTGGAATAACCAAAGAAAAAGAAAAGAAGATATAAAACAATTTTTATTTTTTTTTTTTAAAAAAAGGACCTTTGGGGGTGAAGGAGGGGGGCGAGGCGAACTGTGTGTGAGAGATAGAGAGAGTGGACGACCACATCCTCTGTTTTTTTGCTTTCCTTTTTCTTGGATATTCTTTTTTGTTGTTAATTAATTAGATCTCAACTACGATTTTCCGAATCCCTTCAAATGGTGAGTTTTCCATTGAATTCTCAATCTAATTACGTCTTTTGATCTTTACCAACTTCTTTGATTCTGATCTAAATTGGATTGTGGGTTGTCAGGAATATGGAATTGAGCTTTGATTGATGTTTTTAAGGATCCGATGCTGTTTGATTTAGTCCCAGAATACTCACTTTAGTATTGGATCAGTGGCTCTGTTGTTAATCATCAAGATAAGGTAATTCTTTTTACTTGTTTCAATCGTTTTCTATCCACATTTAGATCTGTTGGACTGTACTGTTTTTGTATGAATTGCGTTTTTAATTTTTCTGGGTAACTTGTGAAATTCATCCATCAAATTTCGAGTTCATGTTTGATGCATTTAAGATGTTGTTATGAGATGATTCACATGTACTATGTCTCGAGATGGATGTTTTTAGTTTAATTTAATGTTTTAAATTTTGTAGCTGAATTGAGTGTTTTCTGTATCCAAGTTGATTGCCCTATTAAATTGAGAAGATTATTGAATTCGATGGCAATTCAACATGGGCTTGTAGAAAAGATGGAGCCAGATCTTGGCAAGCTTTTTATTGGTGGGATTTCATGGGACACTGATGAGGATCGACTTAAAGAATATTTTGGAAACTATGGGGAAGTGGTGGAGACAGTGATCATGAGAGATCGCTTGACCGGTCGTGCTCGTGGATTTGGTTTTGTAGTCTTTGCTGATCCTGGAGTTGCAGAACGGGTTGTTATGGAGAAGCATGTGATTGATGGTCGAACTGTAAGTAATTCCTTTACCGATCACTTACTTTAACTACAATGCGATATAATAATTGTATAATCAGTTTTTTTCGGATTAGTTCAATTGTAATTGAGGCTAAGAACAACTATGGCAACCTTTTATTGTGTTGAGATGTTTATGGGCATTGGAGTACTCCCTCCGTCCCAAAATGTTCTTCGCATTTGACTATTCAAACTTTTTAAGGATATGAACACTTGCTTCACTTGGCATGTTTTGTTTATGCACTTTAAGCCTAAATTGTAGAAATGAGAAGAATTTTTTAGGACAATGAAAATTGTCAAATGAGAAGATCATTTTGGGACATAGGGAGTATCTATTTTCTTTTTGACTTATTTGCGAACCATCTTTCTACTTCAGTATGAGCAAATGAAGGAATTCGATTTTAGCCTCAGATATATTGTCAGATGAGTAATCTTAACTACTTTGTCTTATATGGAGATTATACCAATGTTTTTTAGGTTGAAGCAAAGAAGGCTGTTCCTAGGGAAGATCACCATGGGCTAAACAGAAACACCAGCAGCATTCAAGGATCTCCCGGTCTGGGACGGACTAAAAAGATATTTGTTGGTGGTTTAGCATCTACAGTAACTGAGAGTGAGTTTAAGACTTACTTTGATCAGTTTGGTACAATTACAGATGTTGTAGTGATGTACGACCACAACACCCAAAGGCCGAGAGGTTTTGGATTCATCACTTACGATTCGGAGGATGCGGTGGATAGGGTTTTGCATAAGACCTTTCATGAACTCAGTGGCAAAATGGTTGAGGTCAAACGGGCAGTTCCAAAAGAACTTTCTCCAAGCCCCAATAGAAGTCCTTTGGTTGGATTTAATTATGGATTAGGTAGGCCTAATAGCATGCTTAATACAACCTTCCCTCAGGGATATAATATGAGCTCAATGGGAGGTTATGGGGTCCGAATGGATAGTAGGTTTAATCCTATTACTGCAGGCCGTACTGGGCTTTCTCCTTTTGGGTCTCCGGGTTATGGCATGGGTTTGAATTTGGACTCGGGTCTGAGCCCAAACTATGGCGGGGCATCCGCTTTTAGTAACAATCTTGGTTACGGGCGTGTCTTGAACCCGTATTATAATGCAAATTCAAACAGGTACAATACTCCTATTGGATATAATCAAGGTAATGGAAGAAGTGATTCTTTTTTGAGCTCATCGCCTCGCAATGTATGGGGAAATGGTGGACTTGCCAACTCAGCAATGGGGGGTGGTGGAAACTTTGGAGCATTTGGAAACAGTGGGGCTAATTGGGGTTCTTCTCCTATTTCTGCTCAAGGAGGAGGAGGTGGGGGATCTTCTGGTTATAATGGTGGGGACGGAGGGGGATATGGGCCTCGAGAGACCAGTTATGGATTGGGAAATGGTGGACTTGGAAGAAACAGCGGGCCCACTGGTGTGTTTGCAACATCAGGTGGTGGTTATGATGGAGCCTATGGAGACTTGTACCGTGGTGGTACTATGTATGGTGAAAGAACTTGGCAGTCTTCATCTCCTGACGTAGATGGTTCTGTCTCATTTAGTTATGGGCTCGATGATGCAGCGGATGTTGCAGTCAGAAGCTCTGAAGGCTATGTGGGAAATTTTAGTATTGCAAATAGACAGGCTAATAGAGGTAATTCTATTCAAATGCTTGAGTACTTTTCATTTAGCATATGAGAATTTCATCTAAATACCTTGTGCTGTCATTGAGATTAAATACTGAACTTTCTCTGGCGGGCAAATTTTTTTTTTTTTTAGTGAAATAAAACGAACTTTATGATGCATGATGGATGCAAGTAGTATGAATTTGGTTGTTCCATTCTTAGCTTAACATTGATCTTATCCTTGGTATTGCATACTGAACTTTCTCATGCAGGCAAAATTCTTTAGTGAATAAAACAAACTTTATGTTGCATATTGACTGCTACTGCTAGTAGCATGATTTTGGTCGTTATACTTTTTGTTTAGCTCACGAGAATTTCACCCAAATACCTAATAGATTGTACTCCCTCCCTTTGTCCCAAAATGAATGCTCAAAAAAAAATCAAATTTAAATTTGAATAATTTTTGGACATTCTTTTGGGATGGTGATAGCAATAAAATGTTATGGTGCTGTCCATGATACTTCATACTGAATTTCTCTGGCAGGCAATTTTTTTAGTGAAATAAATCGAACTTTATGTTGCATGGTGGCTGCTAGTAGTGTGAATTTATTTGTTTGTGATATATAAGACGTATCAAGGTAGTACGGTCTCCTAGGCTCAGGGGTCATTATTGTCGAGCTTGATTCCTTGATGCCATCAACAAGAAAAATAGTAGTAGAAAACAAGAAGTAACGAAAAACTAACCAAAGTTGAATAAAAGAACAAACTTTATGCTCCTTAAGGAGTGCAGGATACTTCTGTCCTGTTACTTTTGTCGGCATATGGTTTTGGGTTCGATGCAAGCCATGAAAAGGCACATAGTAGATCATCTTTCTTTCCTCGAGCATTTTCTTTTTTCATTTTGCTAAAAGAATTATATCTTTTGAATAAACATTGTTTCTAAATCCTTAAATTTTGTTAGATTCTCCATTCTCAAAAGCCATCTCATGATACTACCTCTGTTCCTATTAACGCCAGTTTGAGTTCTTTACTTTTTCCTAGACTAGAGTCACCTTGGGTATATACTAATTCGTACTATTAAATTTATTACACCCTCCCTCTCCATAACGGAATTCCATTTGACCTGTCCTTTTTAGCTTGTAGCTTTACACGCTTGTACCTTCTTGAAATCGCTCTAGAAAATTATCTTTTCTGGATGTGAAATTTTTTATTTATTTTTGGTGAGATGGAGGGAGCATTACTTTTGTGCGTTAGCCAAATCTAACATGCATTTAAGGATGGAGGTGGCACTTCTGGTCAAGTGATCATTTCCATCAGGATAGCTGCATAGCAAAACGTTATCATAACAATAACGTTAAAAGAAAACAAACCAAGTTCACCAAATCAGTCATGTAAGATTCTTAGTAACGGTGCTGGCAAGGAACTGATGTGTCTATTTAACGAGGGATGATTAGTTTGAGAGCCTATTCCATTCTTCAAGTAGTCTAGGGCATGGTTTATAAACTGTCCAATGCTGCTAAGTGCTGCACTTTAATGGAATTGTAAGGTAGGCTTCTGTTTTGGCTCGTTATCTTGTAGGGAAAAGGCCGTCAGGGCCTAACACTGATATGTTACCGGTACGGCGTAAAGCCCTTTATTTTCTATTTAATCATATGCTTTATTACGAAGCCTTTGTTTTCTGTTTAATCATAGGCTTATGTTTTGGCTCGTTATCTTAGTGGACTCTTTGTTTCTCTTCTTATTTTACCCGTTAATGACTACCAACCTATGTTGCTCCTTAATAATCAACATTTCATTAACTTCTCCACCTAATCTAACCTAAAAATTCTTTTTTTGCAACTAAACTTTCACTAGTAACATGTTTAATGCAAAGAGAATAATAATTATGACCCATGTTATTGATTATAGTTGAGCAGATCATTAAATGACTTGATAATGTGATTCATATCAACCTAACACTTGCATCTTACCAAATTGGATAATTAGTACTCCGTATATGACAAGGTGTGACTTTGCTCGTAGCTGCATCATAAAAAATAAATAAGTATGTCAATGGCTGAACGAATCACTCTAATAATTAGAGATCTACGTTAAGTATACTTTATGGTCTCTGAGGTAAACTTTATTACAGTGAAATCAAGAATTAATTCTTGGAAACAGCTCAAAATTTCATGCCATGTATAGGTCTTAATGGATATAGGAATTTATAATCATCAAAACCATTTTTGTAACTACAATGTAAGCAAGATTTCGATTAATTAGCAAATATAGTGATGATATAACTCGTCGCCTTTTGGATGTTCTATTCAACCGGTGCAGGATTATCAAACGAGCCACACACCCACTTTTTTCTATTAACACTCCCCGGTGTTAGTTTGGAGTTTCTCCTACGTATTTGCTTATACTATCTTTATTCCAAAATGAGCATACATTTTTATTAATGATCATGAACAAAAAATTGCATTCATTTTTGGGAGAGGTTGTATCAAATGACCTAACGGGGAGCCTCAAACGTTTGTACTCCACTCGGCCTTTTTCGTGTTCTTTTCAACTGATGCAAGATTATCTTACGGGCCACACACCCGGTTTTCCTTTTTTATTTTGCTTCCCCATCTTAGTTAGAGTTTCTCCTCCTTTAGTGTACATGCTTTACCGTCCATCCCAAATTGAGTGACCATCTTGATTCATGATCATGAATAAAAATATGATTTCATTTTTGGGCGAAGCGAGTGTCATATTTTCTAATGGATGAACTTAATGGTCAACATTACATGTTTGCGGACCATCTCTAGCGAACTTGTCCCACTTTTATCTCCTATTGCCATGACTTGCACAAACTCATGAATGTATTAATTTTGATTTCTTGTCTTTTCCTAATTACTTCATGTCCACTTAAAGTTCTCATTTGGATGAAACTTATGGGATTAACATGTACTCTCCGCCCTTGCTCAATGTGCACACTTACCCGTTTGTGAGTATATTCCATTCTGTAGAATGTAAGGGGTCTAATAGCTTCATGTCCACCGTCAAGCTCATCTGCTTTTAGACAATAGACATGTGCTTCAAAGTAGTAGCTTACCCGACTTGGCTTAATGTTTTATGTGAATCCCTATGTCCTGGAAAGTTTGTCCCATTTTGACTTTTAATAGCCAACATAAATGAACTTTGACCAAGCATTAGTGTCAATCTAATGATCACAATGAAATTTTAAAAATTGTTATTTGTAAATCACTTATTGATTTGTCAAATACAATTTTTAGAATTTCACTACAATGATTAAATAGACATCAATGTTTGGTCACAGTTCATTCATGTTGGCCATAAAAAGCCAAAATGGGACAAACTTTTCGGGACATAGGGAGTATATCTTAGGCGGTTTGGTTGAATTGATAAAATATATTGATGCCTTAGGTCAGCCATTTCGGTTACATTACGTAGCGTTTAATACCACGCCCAAATCTCTTAATTAAATCCATCGTCTAGGATGAGTCCCGAGTTTGTTTAGGGTAGGGAGGCAACTCTATAACGTGGCCCACATTGTAGAAAATCAAAATTATTCATCAAATTAAACAAAAGAAATTTTAATTGACTTTTGGGTATATTTGTGGATATTTAGTTTGCACAAATTTGTCAACATTAGGCTTATAACGGAACCTCACAAACATGGTGCAACTTACTTCTTAGGTTCTAACGTCATCCAAATATTTTTACCTCTATGGTATCAAATTTTGTTTACATAACAAATCGCCTAATTCCGCCCAGAGCTCTTATTTGTGGGAGAGAAACATTGTTTAGGGTAGGGAAGTGACTCTAAAATGTAGCCCACGTGGTAGAAACCGAAAAATCTTGATAAAATAAACAATACAATTGAGAAATTTTGATTGGTTCCGGATGAATGGGTAATTATTCAATTTGCATACGTTAGGCTATTAATGAAACCTCTTAATCATGGTGCAACTTACTGCTTATCCCATCCAAATATCTTTACTTCTATGGTACTAAATTTTTCTTGGCCATCTTTTACTGCAGGTATTGCAACATAGGCGATTCCATAATTTGGAGATCAGAAGGTTATTATTGTAGGAGAGAGTTCAGTGGAAGTGGCGGACTGTGAATTTCATATTCCTCACAACTTAAAACCTACACAAGCTTTTGAGGAATTGATCACATAGAGTTGACGGAATTCTTGACAAGACATACTATGCACATCAGAGAGCAGTTACAGCGAAGGGATTTTGTGAAAGTTTGAGTGTTTTTTTTTGGAATTTCTTTTAACGACGTAGGTTACTTTTTGTGGTTTGTTTGTTATAGAGGTGTAGAATCAGAGTGCGGGATATACCTTGGGAAAGTTCGTTCCAAGTTCATGTGTTGTTGTGAAGCTCTTCAACAAGGGAGTACCAGGCGTAGTAAAAGCAGAGTAATGATTTCTTGCTCTTTTTTGGATTTTTTTTTTTAGTTTCTGTAATGTCTGTCATAGTAAGCACGTACTCATTTCAATATTTTTCGTTCTTTGGTCTCTGAGATACGTACGCTGTTGTCTCAGATTTGTATTTGAGGTTCTGTTTGATTTACGAGTGTGAAAAAGTTAGAAGGGAAGCTGTTACCCAACCAGTATTCGAGTTAAATAAGGTTCTTAATAGTACATGAATATTTCTGATTTTCCGATTCATTTTCTGCAGAAGAGTTTCTTTATTGAACATGTAATTAAACTTGTGTACTAAATAGATGTTGAATTTACTCGGTTTTAACAGATTTCGCGAATTTATCTACTTTTGCATCATTAACAGCTTCATTTCTTGAACTGTAGTGTGTGTAATAAGATGAAAATTATGTACTGATTTGGGTGAATTTTTCTTGATGCGCGGCGATGATGATAGGTTACACATTTAAAGTAATCTATCGACTCGAGACAAGCGTTGACCGTTGACCAAAGTAATCAGGGGTGTGTTTACATGCTTATAAATTTAGCAGTAAATTACTCAAATTTGAACTACTTTTTTTTAAAATAAGACCACAGAAAGGGGACGGTCTGTCTGCACTTTAATTCCTAACTTTATTGGATTCTATTATATGTTCCTTTTTTACTAATGTGAAAAGTAGGAAAAAAGAACACCAAAATCCTTGACTTGCACAATAAAGTACCAAAAAGTTCATCTCCCCCAAGGTGGAAATGACCCACCCCAGAAAAACCCAAGAATAGACACTATTCTCCCAGTTCCTCCTTTGATTATTGCTCCCCTCCGTCCCTTCGCGTTTGAGTATTCAAACTTTTTAAGGAAACAGACACTTGCTTTACTAGTTATTAGTTATGTTGTGTCTATACACTTTTAACCCCAAATTATAGAAATGGGAAGAACTTTTTGGGACAAATGAAAAGATCATTTTGGGACGGAGGGAGTATATTTTTAGTAAAATTATAGAAATATTATTTTCTTGCTTAAAAAAATTTAATTATATTTCAGAACAAACCAATGATATTTTCTAAAAGGGAAGTAGTATTATTGTTGAGGTTAGTATAAATGTTTTAGTCATGTGCAAATTATTAAAAGAATACTCCCTCCGTCCCAGAAAGATAGTCCACTTTTTTTTCGTTGTTACTACGAGGGAACTTTGAGCAGGTATAAATGCTACTTATAATTATGTTAATGTGAATCTAAAAATTGATATTAATAGTATTTATAATGGTTTATCAAGAACAATTTCAAAAATTTCATAAGAATAATTAAAAGTAGTCTTAATTATTGCTCAGAGTTTCTTCGTAAATCCCATAAAAATAGGGGGACTATCATTATGGAATAGGGGGAGTATAAAACAAATGCGGGGATAGCTCAGTTGGGAGAGCGTCAGACTGAAGATCTGAAGGTCAGGTGTTCGATCCACCTTCACCGCATTATTTTTTTTATTTTATTTTTCCTTCTATTTTTTTTCAAAAAAATTTTCCTTCTATTTTTTTTTTTTTTTTTTTTTTTCAAATACTACTTTTCTAGGTCCAACATGCCCAGTTTCTTGAATTATAAGCTGAGAATAAAGTATCTATTCTTTAGTTAAAGATAAATAACACAATATCTTATACACAAAAGCACAATCCCACAAAAAGAAATTCCATTAAAATAAATAAAACACCTACTCAAACATAACTAAAAGCAACAAAAAAAATCATTTCCCAACCTGTCCTCTGCAAAATCAAACCCAAAACATTCTCTTCTCCATCTCAACAAAAATGTCATCAACCCGAAACTTAAAAGACCTTCAATGGCTTCTCCAATCTCTCAAATCCCACACCCTCAACAACCTCCACAACATCTCCTTCCACCTCTCTCAACCAATCTCCGGCTGCCACCTAGAAACCGAAAACTCCCTCCACATCAACATCTCCTCCACTGACACCATTTCCCTCCACCTCCTCACTGCCCTCACCACCTCCATAACCACCCCACCCTCGTTACGAAACCTCGAGTTTCGCAACGTCGAGTGGGACCCACACCTAGTAAGAACACTCGGGAATTTGCTCAATCGCGAAAAAAGTGCGAGACAGATCGTGTTCTTGAAGAACAAGTTCAGTGCAGAGTGCTTGTTTGAGCTGGGAGAGATTATCAAAAAAAATGGTGGGATCAAGGAGATAATGGTTTCTGAATCCGGGATTGGACCAGTTGGTGCTTCTTTACTTGCTTCTGCTCTTAAGGTGAATACTGGTTTGGAAGAGTTGCAGATATGGGAAGACTCCATTGGATCAAAGGGTGCAGAAGAGCTCTCCAAAATGATTGAATCCAACTCGACGTTGAAGCTGTTGACCATCTTTGACTCTCATTCGATCACTGCTACACCGTTGATTTCCGCTGTTTTAGCAAGGAACAGATCCATGGAAGTTCATGTATGGAGCGGAGAATCCGGGACGGAAAAAAGTTCTAAAGTAGTTGAATTTGTGCCTGAAAACAACACTCTAAGAATATATCGCCTTAACATTTCGGGTGCTTGTAGAGTTGCTTGTGCTTTGGGTATGAATACTACTGTGAAGTGTCTCGACATGACCGGGGTCCACCTTAAATCACGATGGGCCAAGGAGTTCAGATGGGTTCTTGAACAGAACCGGACCCTCAAAGAAGTGAACTTGTCGAAAACTTGCTTAAAAGACAAGGGGGTCGTTTACGTTGCAGCTGGACTTTTCAAGAACAGGAGTTTGGAAAGATTGCATCTTGATGGAAATTGGTTTAGCGGGATTGGAGTAGAACACTTGCTTTGTCCATTAACTCGGTTTTCTTCGCTTCAAATTCAGGCGAATATAACTCTAAAGTCGGTAACTTTTGGAGGGGGAAGGACCAAGATTGGGAGAGATGGGCTTTTCGCGATTCTGCAAATGTTGAGTACTAACCAAACTTTGATCAGGCTGGGGATTTATGATGACCAGAGTTTAAGGCCTGAGGACATAACCAAAATCTTCAAGAGCCTGGAAAGGAATGCGAGTTTGAAGTTCTTGTCTTTGCAAGGCTGCAAAGGGGTTGATGGGGAGATGGTGCTCAGGACTATAATGGAGACTTTACAGGTCAATCCTTGGATCGAAGACATCGATCTTGCCCGGACCCCACTGCAGAATTCGGGAAAGACGGATGGGATTTATCTGAAACTGGGCCAAAATGCAAAAACTGAAGCAGAGCCAGATGTCGATTTGCTCAAGGATATGCCTATGACTATGCCCAAGAGCTGTAGAGTCTTCCTCTGTGGTCAAGAATTTGCAGGTAAGCTTTTCTTGATTTAGCTATGGCTGCTTATTGATCTGGGCAGGTCTGAAACTGCTTAAATATGTGGTTTTTTCTCCTTTTTTTTCTATCTGCAGGAAAAACTACGCTTTGCAGTTCGATATCCCAGAACTTTTCTTCTTCAAAGATACCATACATTGATCAGGTAAAGACTCTCGTGAATCCAGTCGAGCAGGCAGTTAGAACAACAGGAATGAAAGTGAAGACATTCAAAGATGAAGATACCAAGATTTCAATATGGAATCTAGGAGGAAAGAACGAGTTCTATTCTCTCCATGATCTAATGTTTCCAGGCCATGGCAGCCCTTCGTTCTTCCTGATCGTGTCCAGTTTTTTCAGAGAACCAAACAACAGAGAATTGAAAACCCCAGTTGAAATCGAAGAAGATCTCCAGTACTGGCTCAGATTCATAGTTTCCAACTCGAAAAGAGATGCAGCAGCAGGCCAACAGTTCATGCTACCAAATGTGACCATTGTGCTAACACACTTTGACAAGGTCAATCAATCATCAGAAAGCTTTCGTGATACAGCTAGCTCGATTCAGAGGCTGAGAGATAAGTTTCAGGGTTATGTTGACTTTTATCCGACTGTTTTCACAGTTGACTCGAGATCATCAGCATCTGTGAGTAAACTCACTCATCATATACGAAAGACGAGCAAGACGGTTCTTGAAAGAGTTCCTAGAGTTTACGAGCTATGCAATGATCTCATTCAAATTCTGTCAGACTGGAGATTAGGAAACGACAACAAGCCCGCCATGAAATGGAGAGAGTTCAGCGAGCTCTGTCAGATTAAGGTTCCATTGTTAAGAGTTCGATCAAGAAACGAGCATAGCAAGGAAAAGGTGGAGAAGAGGAGACGGGCAACTGCAGTATGTCTTCATCACATTGGGGAAGTGATTTACTTCGAAGAATTAGGGTTCTTGATTTTGGATTGTGAGTGGTTCTGTAGCGAAGTTCTTGGCCAAGTCGTCAGACTGGATGTCAGAAAATCAAGCACGAACGAGCATAATGGATTCATAAGTAAGAAAGAACTGGAGAAGATTTTGAAAGGAAGTTTACAGAGCCAGATACCAGGGATGGGGTCGAAGGTATTTGAGAACTTGGAAGCAAGTGATCTTGTCAGAATGATGCTCAAACTCGAGCTCTGTTATGAACAAGATCCGTCAGACCCGAATTCTCTGCTACTAGTTCCTTCGTTTCTTGAAGAGGGACGGACAAATACTCAGAGATGGCAGCTAAGCTCACCTGACTGCGTTTATGCAGGTCGACACCTAGCTTGTGATGATTCAAGCCACATGTTTCTCACTCCCGGATTCTTTCCTCGCTTGCAGGCAAGTTCCTCTTCAAATATTCTCCCGTCTTACTTATTCGATAATATCTGAATTTCATTTTACGGGTCATTATGAAAATCTCTACTTTTTATACAATTTTGTGGCAAAGATTCATTTATATTCTTGTAACCCTCTTTCCAAACATTTAGTTTTGCAAGTATAAAGAGATAGTGAAAAAAATTGGTTAAAAGACATTCAGGAACCGTTTTTTCCAAAAAAGACATTCATTTTGAGAACATTTTTAAAAAAATAGACATTCATTTAGGGACTGGGAGAGTAATAATTTGCATTTCGAAACCAGGTGCACCTGCACAACAAACTGGTGGCACTCAAGAACCAGCACGGAGCAACGTATAGCCTCGAGAAATACCTCATCTCGATAAACATCAATGGCGTTTATGTCAGAGTAGAGCTCGGAGGACAGTTAGGTTACCACATTGATGTGCTTGCTTGCTCGACTAAAACCTTAACTGAAACCCTGAGACTCTTCCAGCAGCTCATATATCCAGCAATCCAGAGCCTCTGTCACGGTGTCAATTTGACTGACAACATTCTCCGGCCAGAATGCGTCAGAAATCTGACACCTCCTCGATACAGAAAAACCCAGTTTGTGCCTTTCCCTCAACTGAAAGAGGCATTGCTCTCCGTCCCTGCTGAAAGCATGTATGATTATCAGCACACCTGGGATTCAGTCATGGAATCCGGTAGGCCAATTTTGAGCTCCGGGTTTGACTTTGCTCGAGATCTTCTATCAGATGATGACTTCAGGGAAGTACTTCATCGTAGGTACCACGATCTTTACAACCTTGCAGTGGAGCTACAAGTACCACTGGAAAATAACTCAGACGGACCAAATCAGGCTGCATCGAGTACTGAACTTGAAGTCGGAAAAGTTGACCCTTCTTTCACCGGAATTGCTAAAGGTGTTGAAGAAGTTCTTCAGAGACTGAAGATCATCGAACAAGAAATCCGGGATCTGAAACAGGAGATTCAAGGGCTGAGATACTATGAACATAGGCTTCTGACCGAGCTTCATCAAAAAGTTAACTACCTAGTCAACTTCAACGTTCAGATTGAAGAAAGGAAAGTACCAAACATGTTCTACTTCGTCAGAACAGAAAACTTCTCCCGGAGACTTGTCACCACCATGATTTCCGGCATGATGGCTCTCCGTCTGCACATGTTGTGTGAATTCCGGCGAGAAATGCACGTCGTTGAAGATCAGATGGGGTGTGAGATGATGCAGATCGACAACAACGCTGTCAAAAGTTTAGCTCCATACATGACAAAGTTCATGACACTGGTGACATTTGCACTGAAAATAGGAGCTCATTTAGCAGCAGGGATGGGGAATATGATACCAGATTTAAGCAGAGAAGTTGCCCATCTGGCTGACTCTTCCTTGCTTTTCGGGGCAGCAGCAGCAGGAGCAGGGGCAGCAGGGGTAGCTGCAGCGGGCCGGACCAGAAACTCGAGAGACGTTCAGCAAGATCTAAAAGCAGCACAGCAATGGGTTGTAGATTTTCTAAGGGAACGGGGATGCTCGTCTGGAAAAGAAATTGCAGAAAAGTTCGGACTATGGAGAGTAAGATATAGAGACAGCGGTCAAATTGCATGGGTATGCAGAAGACATATATATACAAGAGCCAGTGAACTCGTGGAAGTACCCATGTAAGAATTGCAAAATGTGTAAGAAATGCAACAATAAGCATTTTATAGAATTAGATCGTCAGACATTGATCTTATGTGATAAGTTTTGGTATCTGACATAATATATGTTAAAGGTTACAATAAGTGAAGAAACTAACGTAACGGTGACTAAAATCTATTGCTGGCAAATATGATTACAAGTACATCATCCTGTTAAAGATGACCAAAAGTTCATATTTGCCAATAATTAGACCCTGAGACGCGTGGTAAACATAACTAACATTTCAGTTTCTGCTATAACCTTATTATTGTACAGTAACAACCTTGGTCTGTCCTAAATAAACTTGTGGAAACATCAACCGTGACTAGGAACGCTCTTCATCAGATTGGGATGGTGGGCCAGGAACTGAATCAACAAAGAACTCCTCCACTGCAAGTTTAGTAAAGATAAAAGTGTAAGAACAATTATATAAAGATGGACTGTATTGAACGGGAGAGTAATATTCATGAAAGTGCTAGGTAATTAAAGTTGCTTCCATTCTGATAAAATAGTGGTTGCTACTATTTACTTGTATGCAGATTGCCACCCATTTAAGATAAATTTTGACAAATTGGAAACGGCCTCTATGTATTTGGTAGTCATTACATTCTTTTTCTCTTCTTGCTTTTCATAATATTTGTCTCTTCTTCTTTTTGTATTTTCGTTCCTATTTCCCTTGCTACGGTCTGTTCCAAACCACCCACCCATGTGAAATACAAGCACCGCGACTAAGAATTTTCAAACAATTTATAAACTTTACCTTACCTTCCCATTCATCTTTCGTTCTTTATTTCTAGAATTAGCAAAAGAAAAAATGAATTGGTGCAGTATGATATGCCTAATATGCATTTAGTTAGGATACACAGTGATCATCTTATTCTTTATGAGAACTTAGTACTGTCTATAACAATCTTCAAAGATGTGACCTAAGATATATTACTTTCTAAAAACTTAAAGATACAAGCATAAAACTAGGAGGCTATAATCTGAAAATAGAAATAAAAAAAAATAGAACATATAGGAAGGACGTGAACAGGGAGCACTATTATTTCATATCCTCCCTACATTTGATCAGCCAATCATGTACCCTATAAAAGGGCGCATATAAAATATTTTTATCTTACCTATATCGTCCTGCTCTGGAGAGTCAAGTAGGATATCTGAATCAGAAGGTAGAAACGGAGAACCAGGATAGTTTCCAAGAGCTCCTAAATCTGAATGAATGAAATGGAAACCATACCATCAATCAATTATGAAAACTTGCAAAACTCCGCCTCATCAATTTACGAAACAAACTATCCAAAAATTACCTCCCAGGTTTGACAAATCAGCTGTTAGATCTGAAAGACTAAAATTCCAAGGAATTTGACCCAAAGACCTATTTCCTCCACCATTATCAGCTGCAAGATGCTCAGAAGTAAATGCTGAGTCGAGCACTGATGTATCAACCCCCATTCCTGATATTTCAGATGCACTGAAGGGGAAATGCCCACTAGACGCCACTGATGTAGGACTCACAGGCATATCTGACATCGAGGACATGGCACCATTTGGTGGTATGCCATGTGTGACATTAGCTGCATTGCTGTCGATCAACATATCATTACCAGAGTTCATCCGCATAGGGTGGAAGTTACCGTTAGCAGGCACTCCATTGACAACATGACAGCTGGATATTCCCATGGAATCAATATGATGTTGGCCCGTTGCTGCTGACATTGGAGGCTGTTGTAGAACGGGGTATCCCATTGGCAAATTGTTAACTGCACTGCAAATGAGTAGCTTGAATAATGATGATAATAATGATTATAAGATTAATACTAAAGTCACAAAAATAAAAGTTCATAAAGCACAAGTTTGACTGGTCACACAAAAAAAAAAACAGATAAAATATCTAGAAATTTGGTACAATTTCTTTCTTCAAAAGAGAAGAAAAGGTGAAGAAAGGCGTGTTACCTGGCATGGGATGAATCCCGTTCTGAATTGGAGCCAAAGGAAGCTTTGGAGGCACTGGATACTTCATTAGCTGATACTGATGCTCAAGTAAGTGATTGAATAAGATAATTTGTTTCTTCAGTTTTAGCCTAATGTAATAAGCCCTGAAAAAGTCGGCATTCTCTTCTTCCAACTTTTGCCATACTGAGTAATTACAAAAACTATCAGGTATCAGGTAAGGGAGAGTTGGATTGGATAACATATTGATTGGTTGATTTCAGCTTTTGATACAAGTTTATTGTTTATAATTTTCCAAAAACTAAAAGAAAAGTCTGTAGAGCTTGAATAAACCACAAAACAATATAAATACCTAAAAGGCATATCAATATTACAAAACAAATAATACTCGCTCCGTTCTGAAATGATCATTCCACTTTTTTGGCCGTTATTACGAATGAACATTGAGCAATAATTTTAAGTTGATTTAATTATACTAATGAAAATCCAAAACTTGTTATTGATACACATCAACAATACTATCAAAAACAAGCTATAGATTTTAACTAGGATAGTTAAATCAGCCTAAAGTTATTGCTCTAAGTTCATCCGTACTAATGGCTAAAAAAGTAGGAAGACCATTTTGGGACGAAGGGAGTAACTCATTCTTGCATACCCAGTGTCGTAAAGCCTGGATCTATCCTTGCGCGATTCAGTAAGGTTTTTACCACCTCATCTCTATTCATATACAACTGCAGACAGCGTTCTATCAAATTCTGAACCTACAAGATTTACGAATGAAACCAAGGTCAACAACATTTTTGCGGGTTCCATCGAGAAAACAAATAATCATATAAGTGTGACAATAATGACTTACAAGTTCAATATCCTCGCGTGAAACCTTCCGGTTGTCATTGCTCGAAATGGAGACTGAGCCTGAATCTGGTACATGAGCCTCAGCTGCATTGTTCTGTTGGTCACTTTGAGACTCATGTGAAACTTGGGCCGATGGTTTCACGTCTGGTGTGTTATGTGACTCCTGTAAAGCTCCTTTAATTCAGTAATCGTTAAATTTGGAAACAATATTGACTGATGCAAATTTGGCATCTAATTTTAAATTTCAGTGGTTTAGTTACTAATCAAACAATACTATTCAGGCTCAAGTATTAACTAGCACAAGTGTTAACGAAAATTTCAGAGAATTTCAAGAAACCAGAACCTGGGTGTTCTTCATCTCAGATGGATGCTAGCTGAACACATAATTCTCCATAGAACTCTGCTAAAAACTTGGTCAAACGTAATATGCACCTCAACTGCTTGTTCCTGAGAATTGGGGGCAGTGTCAACCTGAAAGAAAATCCAATCATTAAAAAACACAAATCCCAATAAAAAAATCCCAGCTCCAGAAACTGTAACAATCCAAACACATTCAAGTACTCTAGGTTTCCACAAATTACAACTACAATAAAAAGAATCCAAAAAAATCCTGGACCCGAATCCAGTACGACAATTAACCAAGGTAGCAACTACTGCAAGTTTTTGGGTTAGGGTAGTAGATCTTAATGTTTTCATCGTACGCAACAAACACGATTCCTTTTTCTGATAATTTTAACTAAAACTGAAAGAAATTAGTACAAGAACAGCATGAAAGAAAAATTAATTTTTACTTAACAATCCAACTTTCAGATCTGTGCAAATTGACAGTGGGGTAGGAGGCAAAAACTAAAAGAAGCGGATTGAATGGGACGTACCTGTACTGTCTCGGAGGAGGGTTCGTCGCCGGCGAGAAAAACTGGTCGGTCTTTGAATGGTGCGCTCTCTCTTTCTCTCTCTCTGACTGCAAAATTTGTTTCGTTGTGGGCGGTCTGCTGACTTGAAATATCACAAGGTTTATATACGCGTATTTGTCGTAATAGATTATCATTAGGGGTAATTTTGGGATTTGAAAGAGCCTTTACTATAAAATGAGTGTATTTTTGGGTATTAATCATTGATTAGATATAGTTTCTTTGTCTCGCTAAGTTTCTTATTTTCCTTTTTTAAGTCGGTCTCAATTTAATTTAAGGTTCTTAATTTATTTTATTGTCTAAAATGGAAAATGGGACCCACTTGTCATTCTCACAACAAAAACACTCTGCCCACTTTCTCTTTCCTACTTTACTTTTCATACTCACAACATTTACTTTTTCTTAATCTCCGTATAAAGACAAACTAAGAACATTAATTTGAGACGGAAGGAGTATATTTGAGTCGGTCTTCGTATAACAAGTTTTTCACCAGTTTTTCACTATATATTTAGGTGTAACTATTATACGTAAGATTGTGTCAGTCGGTGATTTATAATTAAAAATTATATGATTATTTTGTGCTTCTAACATTATTTATATACTCCCTCCGTCCCAGCTCATTTGAGACTTTTTGACCAAAACTGGTCAACTTAAGGTCGATTTGACCAACACTTTATAGAAATATTTATGTTCCAAAAAAAAATTTAAAAATTGTTATTGATAGGATTTTTAATGGTGATCATTTTACATTTTTTTTATTTTTATTTGGATCATAAATATTTCTATAAAGTGTTGGTCAAACCGACCTTAAGTTAACCAGTTTTAGTCAAAAAGTCTCAAGTGAGCTGGGACAGATGGAGTACTTGTCAAAAAAATATCAATCATGTAAAATTATTCAACCACTAGATTATTTAAATAAAGCAAATCAATTTCTAATTTGGTAAGTAGTACTTTTTCCGTCTCATAACTATATTCACAAAACGAGATGTGTACGGGAATTAAAGTATGAATAGCTGGGTAGATGTTGTGAGTGTGAAAAGTGAAGTAGGTGAGAGAAACTAGGGTAGGGAATAGTAGGTTGATTGGCATTATGAGTATAAAAGCAAAGTATGAGAGAGAATGAGTGTGAGAAATAGTTAAGATTCTTTGTCATTTTAGGAGAGTGTGACTTATCAATGGGACGCCAAAAAAAAAAATTGTGCATGTAGTTATAGGACGGAGGGAGTATGTTAGATATTTAGGAAAAATGACACATTACAATAATCACTCTATAAGATAAGTTTACACGACCATATCCCTAATAAATCTTCTAATCATCTCTTTCCGTGAAAAAATAATTTCTAGCGACAAATTCTAATCCTTCCGGTCCAAAATAACTGTCACTTTTAGACCAAAATTTTGGTCCAAAATAATTGTCACTTTTGAGCTAAATGTCTCTTTTATCCTTGCAATGAAACTTGTTTTCTTTTATTAATTATCTTAGTGTGAGACATTAATGTAAGAAAGTTGCACACTTAATAGGGGTAAAGTCGGAACTTTTGTCACTAAATCATGATAATTATTTAGCTCATTTAACAGCCCACGATGTTCCTCCACGTGCAGGTCTAACGGCCCACGACGTTGCTCCACGTCACCCGATTAAGTCCACGTAAGTCTTTGGCAAAGCCCGGCTACACGTGAGGGGGCGTGTTAGAGAGATTATCCCACATCGGGGACTAACTAGCTATGCATTGACTATATAAAGATCTGGTATACTCCTCCAATTATTAATTGGCTGTGGGATAGAATCTCAGATTTTATCATTTATATCATGCGAATTAAATTTATGCTCATTTAACAGCTTAAAAACCAACTTAAAATGATTTTGATGAAATTCACGTTACTCTCGCACGGGAAGCCGAAGAATATTCCTTAAACATGTACTCACTCTGTCCCTAACTGAGTGTCCATTTTCAAGACATTTTTGTCCCAAAATGAGTGTGTGTTTTTTAGCATAACTTTGTCGCTAAATATTTTTTTTTTTAATTTTTTTTCACCGGTCTCTTTGTGCAAAACTAAATGTTTGGAAATGAGATTACAAGATTATATACTCCATCCGCCCCACTCGAATTAGGACAAATTTCCATTTTGGGTGTCCCATTCAAATTAGGACAACCCAAAAATGGAAATGTTTTATTTAAAGGGACTTACATTCACACTCACAACAACTTTTCACTCATTATTCTCTACCCCACTTTCTCTCTCTTACTTTACTTAATCCCCGTGCCCAACCTAATTCGGGTGGGACGGAGGGAGTATGAATCTTTGCCACCAAAGTGTACAAAAAATTGACATTTTTAGATGTCGCTTAAAATGAAATTTAGACACTCATTTAAAGACAAATGTAGTATTTTTTTAAAAAAAAAAATTATATTGTAGAATTAAATGGATTTAGGAACAAAGATTTGAAAGTGGATCAAGATTCCAAATTTTAGATTAGGAATTCTGAAAGGGGGTTGGAGCTTTTGAAATCAAATTGGCTTTTGGAATTGGAAATGCCGACATCTTTATTTAAGGGAGTAGTCGAATTTGGTGCTAAAAAATTAAAAAGAAATTCAACTCGTCTATGTTATGTACTGTCACTTTATATTTACATCGCTTTGTATCACCCTCTTTTTAGTGGTTTACATGATTCGATAACATTAATGATAAAATTATATGTAGTGAATAAAGTTATTTGATTCTTTTAATTTTGGAGATATGTTATTTTTATCACCTTAAAATTTAGACAAAGAATAATTTCATCACTACAAATACTTTTACGGTCCAAAAATGATGTCCAAAAGTTTCTCAATTTAATTTTGATCGAAACCAAATTAAAATATAAATGAAAATTCATATTGGGAGAGATGGAGTTGTGATTGTCGCAATTTTACTCCTACAGTCTCACAGTAAGAGGCACAAAATGGAAAGCGCACGAAAACTAAAAGGGAATATCACTATATTATAATACAACTCAAAAATAACTTCCAATTGACTTGAGACAAAGAAGGCTTAGTTTGTTTTGCAACTGCCTCCATCCTACGGCTGTTATTAAAAGATTTTTTCCCACTTTAATTTCAGTCCTTAGATCTTTTGTTGATTGCTCTAATCAACCGGCTGAGAGTTGGCGGTTTCCGTTTTCCTCCTTCCCTTTTTTGTTTCACGCTCTTACAAGTTTCAACGATGGAAACACCTGCCTCCGCTCAAGCGCGTTCAAATCCTCTCCGACGAAAATGAAGCCAAAGGCGATGACCCTATTATGTGCGCTACGCTCTACTGGCCACTCCTTCGCCGTCAAATCCTTTCCGATAATAGTGATGACTATTCCCAAACCGTATTATGTGCAAGTGTTAGTGTAGCGTTACCGAAAGTGTCGAGGTTTGAAGCTTCACTCGCTGCCTTTCAATCACTCCTTTTCCATGAATATAGTGCCTAAAGGTTGTTATCGGTTTAGGTTTTATTGATCCATGGGCATCTTAGTTTAGTTGTGGCGTCTTAGTTTAGCTGACTATTCTACTTGCAATTGAAAATTGAAAAAACAGGTTCATATCCTTGCTGAAGTTGTCTATGAATTTTGAGTGTGTATTAACTATTACAGAGTATATTTTTGTTGTTACTGTTGCGCATGGGGTCTAGGCTACTTCATAGGGAGAGTGTCTTTATTCTTGAATCTTGACTCTTCTCGACATTGAGAAAGAGTGGTTGCGATTAAAATCTTCATTGATTAACACACTTGCAAATGAGGTTGTATTCTGTAATTTCAATTATTAAATTGATGAACAAGGTTGAATAGTTCTATAAAATTAAAAACCTAGGTAGGGATTCTTTGTGGCACCGTTACAAAAGTGGTAAAAATTATGATATGAAAGTTTTTTATCTATTTACGATCTTTGGGTTTTAGCTTCTTTCGTTTTGTGATGCTTATTGATTTTGTTATGGTTTGATCCTGATAGAATTCAGGAAGGTGGCTTCTCCCGGCGACATAGAAGAAGACGACGACGATGGCTCTTACAAGGTAACCCCACCCCACATCCACAAACCAGAGTAAAATAATCACAGTCTGGAATAGAAAAGGGGAAAAGCTACGCATGCTTACACATTTTCTTTCATATGTGTAAATGTAAACTTTGGGATAAAAATTTGATATATTTTTAAAATTGGATATGGTTCAATTGTCATTGAGTTTCTTTGTTTAATTTGTTTTGCTTATGTTCTTCAAGCTCCATTTTTCTGTTGATTGCTTTGGCAATCTCTTCATCTTTTTTGCCTTAGCATAATTTGTGCTTTTGTTTTTCACTTTTTCAAAATTGCCTAATAGGAGTATTGTTCTTTCATCTTTGTAATAAACCCAGTTTGTGTTTTGATGGCTGAAAAAAATTGTTTGGGAATTTTCTTTGGGTATTACATCCTAAGTATAAGAAGTGAGTCAAGTAGGGTCTCTTTGGGTGACTAAATATGGTATGTTAGGAATAAATTAACTAGATAGCAGACACATAGCCATTATCCAAGACACATAGCCATTATCCAAAATACTAGCAATGCGATTGCTTAGTTGAAGAACTCTGGATTTGGGTCATAATTTAATGAGTGATTTTCCTAAGATTGTCCATGTGGTCGTGATTCAATGAGCTCAATGCCGTTTTAGACATATGTGAAATATATGCACTTATATCTTTATATTGTTGTTTCTAGGTGTCCGAGTAGTATATATTTCATGTATGAAATCAATGGGGGATGTATTGCTGAATTAATGTACTCCTCTAAATATATGTTGGTGTTGGTGTTTGTGTTGGTGATCCTAATTAACAAATCATAGGGGTGCATATATATACATGGGCAAGGAAAAACTTGATCAATGGAAATTAGGACATCAATACTTGAATATGGCAGCCGATTTTGAGGCTTGAAATCAGCCGTTGATGGAAATGTTAGCTGTATGTAAATAAATATGCAATAATTTGATTAAATGTGGTTATGGAGTTTTTATACAAGATGATTAATTGATTAAGATTAAAGTACGTAGTGTGAGCTTTTTAATTTCATTTGGTTAATTTCATTTGGGCGGATGATATATTGAAATGCAGGTCATGAATGGAATGGAAGTAGGAAGGGGTAAGTGAATGTAATGCAGCAGCATGCACGATCCCTTTGGCTTGCAATGATATGACTTGAATAATAAGTAGCTCTTACCATCCAAGAGGGAAGCAATTTAAGTTCTTGGTGCACAAAGAAGTTGATTCCCCATATAATGAATTTATTCCAATTGAGAAGATAAAGACAATAAATATAAAGACATCAGTTGAGTACTCCTGTTGTGAAATAGTAATAAGTATAGCATATTATCAATATAACGTACTGTCAAGCATAGCATACTGTCACCGTGCCATTGGCACGGGCACGAGTACTGGTATATAAATATTAGCAGTTGAGTGGGTGCTGTGAATATGAAAAGTGAGGTAAGAGAAAAAAAATGGGTTAGGGTTTGAGAAAGAGAGAGGTTGAACGTTGATTGAAGATCTCATCCTTGGTTTCGGTGGTACACCAACTCTCTCTCTCTCTCTCTCAACTAACTCTATTTTCCATTAATTCTTGTTCCAAGCCGATTGAAATTCAATCTTAGTGGTTTGATGTATCTTCAATGTCGTGGGCACAAAGTAACAAACAATCCACCGGTTGAGATTCATTTCATTTGTTTTTCTCTCTTCCATTGAAAACCATTGCTTTCTTAATTACTTTCATTGAAAGACTAAGTTTTCTCTCCCATTCTTCTGTGTGTGTTCTTTGTCCATGGAGAGTCACTTTGCGGACATCTTTTTATCACCAAAAAGGACACGAAATTAGTTTTTAATCTAGTAGTTCCTAGCTAGTTGGATTCCGATGCTTGAGACTTGTGATTTGTGGGACGATTTCAAACTTATCTTTCGATCAATTTTTTTCTCATATGAAAATGATTGGTGAACATTTAGAAACACCATAGTTTTTGCGATGTGGTTTCCGATCCCGGTGGTGAAAAGGATGGGAAACACACGGCACACAAAGTGAATATTTATCGTTCAAAAGCTTTTCGAGACACAACTATCAGAGGTTTTTTGAATTTCATGCATGGGTGTCAAAAGTGTATATAGACGTGTCTCACAGCGACAGATAGACCTTAGAGAAAAATAAGATGAAGAGTTTATAAAGAACAAATGTTTGGCTGGTGGGCTTTTGAGAAAATGCCCTTTAATTGAGTAGTCTTTATTACTGGGTTGAGCAACTTCTGAAATGTGTATTTGCAACTATAATGAGTTTTGTTTTTTTTTTTAAAAAAAATACTAGATTAATAAAATTGAGTAAACTATTATCAAAATTCACTTAAATTAGAAAAAAGAACATATAGATTGAAACTACCTTTCTAAAAAAGGACATATAAAGGATTATTTTAGTGATACTTAGTACTCCCTCAGTCCAAAAATGATCTTCTCATTTGACATTTCTCGCTGTCCCAAAAAGTTCTTCACATTTCTATAATTTAAGCTTAAAAGTGCCTAAACAAAACATGGCTAGTGAAGCAAAGTGTTCATATCCTTAAAAAGTTTGAATAGTCAAACGCGAAGATCATTTTGGAACGGAGAGAGTATACATTAGTGGGGTATTAAGTGTTAAACGATTGAAGTGAAGGTGGTCCATTTGCAATATCCATTTGCCTATCAGATTGATTCTTGATTAAGATCTAACAGTTGGAAGATCAGGCAAGTGTGGCCAAAGACCACGACCTCTCCAATCATGCTCCATTGTTTATACGGTTCGCGATTTCTGTTTTATGAAAATGAGAAAGAAAAACATTTCTAAAAGTACATCCTCCGTCCCACCTCACTTGAGACCTAAGAGATGGGCACAATAACTAAGAAAAATGAATAAAATAAAGAAAATGTGTGGTAGATAGTTGCAAATAACTAACTTCATTATAAAATCGAGAATTAAAGAAAAATATTTTAAAAAATAGATATTGTTAGTATATGTATAAAAAAGAGTGCAGTAGATAGTTGCAAATGAAAAATTATTGTAAAGATTACAAGTAAGTTCCATGAATAAATAAGAATAAAATTTATATTTATAAAAATAAGACTTTTTAACGAGAGACGCTAATCAACAAAATTGGTCGTTTGTTAAGAAACGTAAGGAGTATATATTTTTGAAATTGAATTCATTTATAAATAAGAAAATAATTATATTTTAATCATTAAACTTTAGATCTGTTACAAGTATTCACACACAACTAAATATTATTTAATTGTTCTCACTATACGAGTTAAGAGTTTTAAATGTCATCTTTTGTTTAATAAAATCGTTAAAAAAAGGTAACGGAAGTCAATTACGTGACCTCACTAAACTAAGTCTGTTACGTTCTTTAATACATGATTTTATAGTTATAACAAATAATGTTATTATTATAGAGAAGGAATAATGAAACTGAACGACATGAACCGACTTGGGTAAATGGGTCCCATATGCTCTGGGCCCGTACACCTAAAAGGCACATACCGAGAAGCCATTCACCAGACGCCTAGGCTTTTGGGCCGACATCAATAAAGCCGATCAGGCAGACCTTGCCTAGAATGAGTTACTAGTAGCCCAATCCCTAACCGGCCTCAATGACGAGACGAGTTATATGACGGGCCGACATGCATCAGAAGCCTCTCATTATCATCGGGAGTCCGCTTACAAGAGTCATAACACAACTCTAACGGAGTCTCTCTAAGGAATACGAGTCCCACATTAACACGGGCTCGCTAGCTTTCTTAACAAGTCAGGACTCTTACACCCATACCTATATAAACAGGTCCTCTACACGGGAAACGGGTAAGGAACTTTTAGACTCTCTACTAGTCGATTGATTCTACACTCATCTTCACTACCCAAATACTTATTCTCACGCCGGAGGGCCTTCGCCGGTGGAGCCCCGGCGTAGTTTACGTTTGTTCTTTGTGCGCAGATCTGACAGGAGGGTTCTCATTGCTGGATTTATCCGAACCACTAGACGAAGGGCTGATCCGACACGTTTTTTGCAGCATCAGTTTGGCTCCATTGCCGGGAAACGTTCGTTTGGAGAACCTCTTTGTTCGGAAAAACCACAAATTTCCTCATGTCTGAAGTTCGCGCCGACGGTCGAGAAACTAGCGTTACCCCGGACGCTACTCTCAATCCGCCTCCGCCTCTTAACGGGGCAAATAACAATGTCCAGAATCAAGGTCTCCCCCCTCAGCCTCAGGGGGGCGGAATGCATACCCGATCACGAGGGCCACCACCTGAGGTGGTTAATCAATATGGGCGACGGAGACGGACGCTTTCTCGCCCTCAACCTTCCGAAGCTGGTCCTTCCAGGCCTCCACCTATTGATAGAAGGACGCTATTACACCAAAATGTTTCAACCCTTCAGCAACTGGCCGATGCTCAAAGGGTTCTCCTCGAATTCGATCCCGATCATTCTTTAGCACCCTTCACCCAGCCCTCTGATACAAGGGGAGCTTTCGGAGGCGGAGAAAGAAGTGAACGTAGGGGAAACCCGCGCACTGATGACAGACGTCATCAAGGACCGCGCAATGCACCCCCAGGAAACCAAGCAGCGCCACCAAGCCGACTGAAAGGCCGACTCGGCCCAGTCAATCCCGATGTCGGTGATCTGAGAGATCAGATAAACCGCAGGAGAGAAGAGGAGGCTGAATCTCCAGATGTGAGATATCTAGGAGAGAGGCGCCGATGGCAAAACCAAGAACAGATCCCACCAAGACAAGACCCGCCCCGTCACACTCCTCCGAGACGACACCGTGATGATCCAGACATAAGCCGAGTTGATGGTAGAGGCCGAGACAAAGAAAGGGATAGGCCAAAAATTTCCCATCGTAGCTCGGGATTCAGTGAACATGTCATTTTAGATCTGCAGGAGAGAATGGAAAACATTGAGATGAACCAGGGACAGAGGAAGGTCAAGATCGACTATGATGCGATGCGTCCTTTCGCTCAGTGGATTAAAGATTCTCCACCTAACCCCCGGCTAAAACTTCCTCATCTCGACAAATACTCAGGCAATTCTGATGCCATGGATCACCTCCAATCTTTCGAAGGCATGATGGCCTTGGTTTCCAACAAAGACGACGTACTTTGCAAAGCCTTTGCTAGTACGTTAGTTGGGGCAGCCCGGTCCTGGTTCATGGATCTAGAAAAGAAGAGCATCAATTCCTTCTCTAAATTGAAGACGGGTTTTCTAGAGTATTTTGCCACTGCGGGAGCCAGGAAGAAGAGGTTATCTGACCTAGGAAACATAGTCCAAGGGAAAAATGAGTCAACCATGAGCTTTTACAACAGGTTTAGGGACTTGGCCGACTCAATAAAAGAAAGACTCACAGACAGGGAGATCATCATGTGTTTCTATAATGGACAAAGGTCAGAAGAGCTCACCTATGAGTTGTCAGTAAGAGAACCTCTTACGAAGGCGGAGCTATACCAGATGGCCTACGCAACAGCAACCGCTGAAGAAAAAAAGAAATGGTTGTCAGGGTACAGAGACCGAGATCGGGGAAGAGAAAGCAGACCGCCCTCCACCGACTTGCCACAAGGTAATAATGGTGGGGGAAATAGAGGAAAGAACAGAACGAGGGGAACCGAGGTCTACACCCCCCTCACAAAGCCGATTTCTGAGATTATGAGTTTGGTAAATCTCCCCAATCCAAAACCCCTCAAGGACAATCCAAAGTTTCCCCGGGATATGAATAAGTACTGTGCCTACCACCGAGATAACGGCCACGAGACCGACAACTGTTTCGCCTTGAAGAAAATACTACAAAAAATGGCCGACCAAGGAAAATTGGACGAGTTCATAGCAAAGAAGGATAACAAACGTCCAAGAGAAGACGAGAGAAGAGATGACCGAGAGGATAGACCACCTCGGGCCAAATTGATCGGTGTTATCAGGGAAGAAATTCCTTCAAATACACGACTGAAGGAGCAGATCTTCGAGCTCAGTAAGGTCTACCACATCCCTCCATGGATCCACAAAGGAGAGGAGGTAATCACCTTTTCCCCCAATGAGCTGGCCGGGAACAGGGCCATGAGAGAACAACCTTTGGTTATCACGGGCCGAATTGATAACTGTGAGTCGGAAAGGCTCTTGATAGATTCTGGTGCAGCTAAGGACGTGCTCTATTATAAAACCTTCAAGGAGATGGAATTGCCAGAAACTATGTTGAGCCCATACAACGGGAGATTGGAAGGTTTTACAAACCACAAGGCCGAGGCTAAGGGAACCGTGGACTTGCTACTAGAAATCGGGGAATATCCTTATAAGACATCGGCAATAATCACTTTCATCGTTATGGATCTGGCTAGTAACTACCACGCTATCCTCGGCTCTCCCAGTCAAGGAAAATTGGGGATGGTTGCTTCCCTACCGCACCAACGGCTAAAGTTTCCCACCCCAGAAGGTATAGGTTGCGTCCCCGGTAACCCCAAGCATTTTTTGGAGCACGTGATGAGATCCAGAAAGGCAAGAACAAAGATAGAGATTGATACCCCCGACAGAAGCATAACTATATCCAAATCAACCACGGTCACATCTACAACCCCCAACATCGGCGTAATAACAGTGGACATGCCTGAAGAATGGGTGGTACTTGACGATGACAAGGCCATAACAGAAGAAAAGGTCACCTACGGGATAGACGGTTTTGGCTGTATTTCCATGAACATAGCTTCAGACGAGCCGAGTTCCTCCAACCTCGCCCTCGTCCCAAGCTCGGGGGCCACAGTACTCACTAACGAGGATGCCGAGATAGGTCGACTCCTTGATCTAGAAAACTTGACCCTAGACGGCAAGGACAAAGAGAGGGTAAAGCAGATCATCGTGGAAACCCTAGAGTTCAGAGAAGGACCCGAGCTGAGACCGGTTGATCAGTTAGAAGAGATCATCATCAACCCAAACTACCCGGAGCAAAAAATAAAGATTGGGAGACAACTCCTTCAAGAAGAGAAAGAAGAGCTCATCAACCTACTCAAAAACAACTTGGACGTATTTGCATGGAAAGTAGAAGATATGGTTGGAGTAAAAGAAGCTATAGCTCTCCACAAGTTAGAAGTTGACAAGTTCTTCAAGCCCGTCAAGCAAGGGAGAAGAACCTTCTCTACAGAAAAAAGAAAAAGCAATTGAGATCGAGGTAGACAAGCTGCTGAAAGCCGGCATCATCCGAGAGGCGACATACCCAGAATGGCTAGCTAATGTTGTCATGGTAAAGAAACAGAACGGAAAGTGGCGAATGTGTGTGGACTTCACGGATCTCAACAAGGCCTGCCCGAAGGATAGCTATCCATTGCCCAGGATCGACAAGTTGGTGGACTCCATCGCAGGACATCAAACTTTGAGTTTCTTGGATGCTTATTCTGGATATCACCAAGTAAAGATGACCGAGGACGACATTGAGAAAACCGCCTTCCAAGCAGCTGGAAGGATCTACTGCTATGTGATGATGCCTTTCAGCCTTAAGAATGCAGGAGCCACTTATCAAAGGATGGTAAACAAAGTGTTTAAGTCTCAGATCGGCAGGAATATGGAGGCCTATATAGACGACATGGTAATAAAGACCAGGTCTGGGAGTCACGTTCCCGATTTAACCGAGACCATAAGGAACCTGAAGGAGAACGACATGAAGCTCAACCCTAGCAAATGCGTTTTCGGGGTGACGGCAGGCAAGTTCCTCGGTTTCATGGTGTCACAGCGCGGCATCGAAGCAAACCCAGAAAAGATCCAGGCCCTAGTCGATATGAAGGAACCGACATGCATTAAAGAAGTTCAGAGGTTAAATGGAAGGGTAGCTGCCCTAGGCAGATTCATCGCCAAATCGGCAGAAAGGTCGTTACCATTCTTCAAGGCTTTAAAAAGGGTCAAAAGATTTCGACTGGACCCCAGAGTGTTCGGCGTCCTTCCATCAATTAAAGGAGTACTTAGGCTCACCACCATTGCTCAGCAGCCCAATTATAGGGGAAATACTCTCGGTGTTCCTTGCGGCTTCAGATAGAGCCGTGGCGGCCGTGCTGGTACGAGAAGACAACGGAGTTCAGAGGCCAGTTTACTATGTGAGCAAAGCCTTATCGGATACCGAGAGCAGATACTTCAACGCTGAAAAGATAGCCTATGCCTTGGTAATTGCCGCCAGAAAGCTACGCGCTTATTTCTCTGCCCATCCCATCACGGTGTACACCGACGCACCGCTCCAGAAGATTTTGCACAAGATCGACAGCTCGGGAAGATTATTGAACTGGTCCATTGAATTGACCGAGTTCGATATAACCTACAAACCGAGGAAGACCTTGATGGCTCAACCTTTGGCCGACTTTCTAGTTGAAACTTCGTTCTCGAGCGAGTATACGCCAATTAACAGGAAGAGGAAGTTTCCCATGGATAAGGGACCACTTGAAGAACTACGAAATGATTGTTGGATCTTATTCACTGACGGATCAACAACAAAGGATAGAAGTGGAGCCGGAGTGTACTTAACTAGTCCAGGCGGCGAGCATGTAGCCCGTGACTTCATCAGATTCAAATTCCCCGCTTCAAACAACCAGGCAGAGTATGAAGCCTTGATCCTGGGAATAGAAAGGGCAAAATTCTTTGGGGCAAGAAAGTTGGTGGCCTACAGTGATTCCCAACTGGTGGTGAACCAAGTGAAGGGAGAATACAACACCGAGAACCACATGCTGACCAAATACAGGGACCTCGTTTTGAATCTGACTAAGAATTTTGAGTTCTGGGAAATACGGCAGGTAGGACGAGAACATAACCAAGAGGCCGACTTGTTGTCCAAGATGGCCACGTCGGAAGAAACCAACCCATTAATCATCTATGCCGACGAGCCTGCTTACGAAAGATTAGAAATCTTGATTCTTGATGATGAAGAAAGAACCTGGATTGAGGACTACAAGGATTACATCGAAAAAGGCAAGTTGCCAGAAGACGAGTTGTCGGCAAAAACGACAAAGAAAAAGACAGCCAGGTACATTGTCTGGAACGACATCCTGTATCGAAGGTCGTTCTCAAAGCCCCTCCTTAGATGTGTCTCTCCCAGAGACACCACAAAGCTATTAGCCGAGGTACATGAAGGAATATGTGGAGGACACCCAGGGGCCAGGACCCTTGCCGACAAAATAATCACTCTCGGCTATTATTGGCCAAACTTGAGAGAAGAAGCACAAGTCTGTGAAGAAGTGTGATAAGTGCCAACGTTTCTCGGACTTACCCAAGGTACCACCGGTTGAGCAGAGCCTCGTCATACCAACCTGGCCTTTCGACATGTGGGGGGTCGACATCATTGGGCCCTTTCCTCTGGCCAAGGGGAGCAACAAGTTCGTTATAGTAGCAGTCGACTACTTTACCAAGTGGGTGGAAGCTAAGCCTTTGGCTAAGATTACAGAAGAAAACGCTATCAATTTCATCCATGATTATATCTGGTGTCGATTTGGCGTTCCACACTCTATTGTGACCGACAACGGGCTCCAATTCTCTGAGGCCTTCACGAAGGAGCTGACTAGATTGGGAATCAGGCACAAGAAGTCATCGGTCAGTCATCCTCAAGGTAATGGGCAGGCCGAGGCAGCAAACAAATTGATACTGAGTGCCCTAACTAAAAGCCTGGAAGGAAGCCAAGGAAAGTGGCTGGACGACCTCCCCCTGGCTCTATGGGCAGTTCGTACAACCACTCGGGGGCCGACTGGGGAGACTCCCTTTGCACTAACCTATGGATCTGAAGCTATGGCTCCAGCCGAGATGGCCCTACCAACTTTCAGGGTCACCAATTATGACGAGGCAGTCAATGAATGTAACAGACTCCTGGACTTAGACCTAGTTGAAGAAAAAAGGTTAACGGCTCAGCTAAGAATGATCAATTATAAGCAAATGACCAAATCCTACCATGACAACAAGGTGAAGAAGAGAGTTTTTGAAGTTGGTGACTGGGTACTCAGAAAAATCGAGTCGACACACCAGAAGAATCAACAGAATAAGCTCTCTCCGAATTGGGAAGGTCCATACGTCGTCACTCACGTTATCAGAGAAGGGACCTACATGCTCAAAACTCTGGAAGGAAAAGAGCTTAAACACCCATGGCATTCGGAACACTTGAGGAGATACTATCAGTAATACCTCGGCACCCTATCTTTTATTGTTTTCTAGAATAGATATTTCTTTTCTCTCTTAGATTTTAACATCTAGCTTATAGCATTAGCTAGTTTGGATATTTCTAGCTTGGGGTTATCAATAAAGTTTCTTTCTACAATCTTTGACCTTGTAATCACGGTACACCTGTTATTCAACAAAGCTGAGGTCCCCCGCAGATAAGAATAAACGTCTCGACTTCCAAACGACTTGAACTGATCTTGACAACTAGTGCTCTCAAATTTGGGCTAAGATTGATACATCTAGTACCCACGACAATTTGAGACTAGCCTGAGTTAGTTCAAACCGAGCTCCTAAACGCTCGTCTCGGCCATTACGGTGAACGACCACGGCCTATAAACATAGCCTAACACGGCTACCATCAAAACCCAATTCTATCGGTTAGTGCTCTCAAATTTGGGCTAAGATTGATACATCTAGTACCCACGACAATTTGAGACTAGCCTGAGTTAGTTCAAACCGAGCTCCTAAACGCTCGTCTCGGCCATTACGGTGAACGACCACGGCCTATAAACATAGCCTAACACGGCTACTATCAAAACCTAATTCTATCGGTTAGTGCTCTCAAATTTGGGCTGAGACTGATACATCTAGTACCCACGAAATTTGAGACTAGCCAGAGTTAGTTCAAACCGAGCTCCTAAACGCTCGTCTCGGCCATTACGGTGAACGACCACGGCCTATAAACATAGCCTAACACGGCTACCATCAAAACCTAATTCTATCGGCTAGTACTCTCAAGTTCGGGTTAAAGATTATTACATCTAGGCCCCACAGCAATCTGAGACTAGTCATGAGTTAGACCTTACAAACACCGACTTAATCGAATACGAAAAGTGTCATGTCGTCATTATAGACAGTTTTAAGACATCTTATACCGAGATAAAGTAACACGAACAAATGACGAGGTGATGCTTAACTAAATTGAGGCAGGTTAACCTACACCTCAAACCGAGGTAAACAAAATTCCTGCTTAAACAAGTATTTGCGCCCCCCAGTTAAACACTGGACTGAGGCATACGAATGTTAAAAATTCAAGTGTTTCGATTTCCCCAAGAACTGGGCTAAGTCACATAAATACTTAGAAGTAGCAACAGAAAATAAATTGTTTTGGCCGACCAGGCATACAAAATATTAAGAATTGTTCCAAACCCACAAAGCTGCCTAATCTATACCGGCTTTGGCATCAGCAGCGGCTCTTTCCAAAAGTTTCTCAAAGTTATCAGGATCAAGTGCAGGCGGGTCCCAAACAGGCCTGTTAGCTTTACGGTCTAGGGCCTTAATGATCCTAAGAGCACCTTCAGAAAACGGAACCAAGGAATGAGCCGCCCTTGCCTCAACGCTATAGGCATCCTGCTTAAAAAGACGAGCACACTTCTCCAAAGGCACGTTGACTTCGGGGTCGATGTACAGAAGACGAGTCAAGTTAGACCAAGCATCATTGTAAACTGTACCGACACGGTCGCTTAAATCGTCCCTAAATTGAGGCCCTTTCTTGTAGGCTTCCACGGCGGCTCTCTTTCTCTCCACCACACTTTCCTCTAAACGAGCATACCGGTCTTCTAGCAAAGCAAGCTTCTCTTCTGCTGTGACCTTCTCACCGGCAAGAATCTCAGCACGCTTCCTCTCCTCCTCAACATCCGTCCTCGAAATCAACAAGGTTTCTTTTAAAGTGGCTACCTCGGCCTGAGACTGGCGATGGAAGGCATCAAGAGAGGCATTCTCCTGCTCCAAAGAAATCACCCTACCGTTCAATTCACCATTGAAATCTTTCAGCTTCACCACCTCGGCCTCCTTCTCCTTCAAGGTTTCATAGGCTTGACGATACATGGTGTAGTCGACCTGAGCAAGGGAGGCAAGCTGCAAAATAGGGAGAAATGAGCAGATACAAGAGGAACGTATATAGACCGGGATAGACAGAAGCAATACCTCACTAAGAATAAGGCCCTTGCGGTTCAGCATTTGCTGAGATGTGAGCCTCTCGGCCGCCAGCTGGTCTATAGTGTCGGCATTCATGGCTCTTTTTATCACTGGGCCCCCCTTTTTTAAAGAAAGACCGGAGCGGGCCGCCATATCAATGCCTGACAGAATGGGAACTCCGCCGAACTTATCAACCCAACGCTTCACCTCGTCTTCATGAGTAACCATGGTGGATGTAGAGTCATGAGTGGATGGAGCCACCCTTTTGGCAGATTGAGCCCGGGTTTCCCTGACATCTTCCCTCGGCCTCTTTCGTTGAATAAGGGAATCTCCCTGGTCCACCTCAGTTGCAGCTTGGAGGCCCTGACTATGGCTCTGACCAATAGACTGGCTGGCAGTAGGGCTTTTCTCGGTCTCGGGGGCCACATCCTCGGCATCTTTACCGGTCTCAATTAGGTCTGTCATAGGCACCGCAGAGCCATCCTTATTCTCAAGTGAGATTTGTCTAGTCTCCATATCGGCGTGACGCTTCTCCAGGGCCGCCGTCCTAGACCTCTCTTTTTTCAACCTAGCCGCCTCAACGGGATCAACCTCCTCAATCTCAATTTCCTCAATTTGCTCCATGGTCAAAACTGCATAAAAAGATAAGTATCAGACCGAGACGAGATAAAAATCAAGGAAAAAAGAGCAAGGATTAAACGATTACAGCCTATCGTATCTTCAACTCGGAGGCAAATATTGTTCTGCTCCTTGCAACGTCCACATTCATGAAGAAAAACAAAATTCGGGTGGATTATCCAATCCGGAAACCTATTCCCTCGCAGAACGTTGACCTTGGGAACGATGCCATCTATAGGACCCTTCATCAACCCAGCCTGAACATAATACCGAGGGTCCCTCTCCAACTCGCTCCAATCAAGCGTACCAAGAGCAGAAAATTCTTCAAGTTTTGCAATCAAATCATCACTCCAGGAAGGTTTGTGGACCTCGACAGGACGACACGGCGAGTAGGACGGGACCGCGAACTCCCAACCAAAGCGGGACTCGACCCTAATCACGTGAGAATTCCACCCCGACACCTTACTTACGGTGCCGGAAATAGGGGAGATGATCTTGGGTTTGGACGGATCAGATTTGATGGTCAAAGTCCTTGTGGTCTTGTTGTAGCTCACATTGAAAAAATGGTCAAAGGCAGACATACATGGCTCAAAGCTGAGGCTGCGACACAGTACAATGAAACTAACCAGATATCTGACGGCATTCGCTCCGATATGAGCAGGCATTAGTTCCCAGGATTCCAGAAATTCATTGATAAAAGGGTCAAGAGGAAGCCTCAATCCTAATTCAAACTGCTTAAAGAAAAACGAGACCACGGCCTGATCATAGTAAAAACTATGGATCTTCTCATCTGAATCTAAAGGAACAGCCTTGCTATAATACAGACGATATTCCTCACGGTCTACTCCATACCGAGAATAGAGAGCCTCAATCCTCTCGGCTCCCGACTTAGGATGTTTGACTGAACCAGGATTACTCTTACTCTTGCCTTTCCTTGCATCAGCACCATGTCTCGGAGCGGCAGCGTTGGGCTCAAACCTATCTACTATCCTCCCTGAGGTACTCTCCCCGGCCATACCTGTAGAAGAGACAGAGGGGTTAGACTCATCAGGCGGCCTAGATAAAGCCATGTCTCCCCCCCCCCCCCCGAATCGACTACTGGGACCGAGGAAGGGGCATTCTCAAATAGAGACGGGAAAGCCGACTTATCCTTAACGTAATGAAGAAAAATGTGTTGAATAACAGTGTCAAAAGTATTAAGAAGTATGATGCCATCGGCACTGCCACTAAGGGCTCTCGGAGAAAACAGGCCAGAAGGATATTTCACGTCATCTCGAGGGGTTCTATTCAGAAACAATAGGTCGCCTATCGCCATCAAAGACAACATTTTCCATACCCCTTCTGACAACCTGTATATCCTATTATTGCGCTCATAAAAGCCATACATGGCATCGGGGTCGAAATTATGAATACCAGACATGACAGAAAAGAAGCTATCCTAGAGCTACACGGCTCACTCCAAAGACGAGATTCAAAGGGAAGAATTGTAAAAACCCTTAAACCCTAACAATGGCATAAATAGCAGAAAGGACAGAAAAGAGATCAGAACAGTACCTTAGGCGAAAATGCAATCGGAAGAAAGAGGTCGACTGAGAAATTTAACGGGGGAGATCGGAACAGAATCGGAAGATCTGCAGCAGAAACCGACTCTCTCAAAGGACTCGCCGGCGGGATATACGCAGTTTCCTTGGATAAATGTTCGAAAGTGGGAAATGAAAAGAGAAATTTGAATTTATATCCCGGGTCAGATGGGTTATACCCAAAATCCGAACCGACCATACCCAGAGGCCCGTGGGTTGGCACGCTCCCCACTAAGTCCCATCATTACCCCTCATTAATAGGGGATGTCTTTTCACTCAATCGCTTTCGCCGCCTGACACTGAACAGTTGAATGGGGAACGTCTGATGCAAACTCAACCGTCAAAACCGGATACAAGTCAGCTAACATGAAAGCACCGACTTGGAACCGTCAACGTGACGAACAGGTGAATCAAGAAAGAAATAAATGACGATACGTTAGAACGAGAAGATTGCGCATAACAGCCGAAACCAACCAATTCTCGATCTCTACCTCGTACAATCACTCCGATCAAATGATGCGATATACCTAGAATGGCCAAGTATAGACCTACTTGGAAATAACGATGCATCACCTCTAACCAAGCTTGATAGTTATGGGAATATTGGAACAAGTGCCACCCATGCCGATATATCGACAAAGATCGGACTGACCGCACCATGACTAAATCATCATAAGACAGAATGCCGAGCAAATAGGTCGATTAAAGAATTGAAAACTCATGCCGAGGTCATTCAAAAGACTGATCATGGGTATACAAGATAAAGATGCAAGGTTCAAGAATAACGGAAAGCAGGAAAGATAAGGTACTATTATATATTTACGCAAAAGACCCCCACAACAGGTCGGGGGCTTGACCTGTACAAAATCAAAAAGGAAAAACTACTAGATCAAAGCAAGCTAAAGGTTCAAGAAAGACTACAATCTTGATCTTGATCTTCATCATCCTCCTCCCACTCGACATCTCCGTCATACCCATATTCGTCAATAATGATGGGTTCTGGATCATCTTCATCATCTTCATCATCTTCATCATCACCCTCGTCCTCAGTCTCTGATTCTTCCGCACCGTCATCATCGTCGGAGAATTCATCGACAGGGTCTGGTTCCGAAAATTCTCCATTACTATCGGACAGTGACTCTTCCGCCGGAAAAAACGAACAATAATTGGCTGGAAACATGGAATCACTGCTGCTATCGGGATCGGAGCTTGAAAAATGGTTCTTTGAATCAGAGCTTACTTCTTCTGGAAAAGCATCATCATACATTCTCTTTGAAACCATTCTGGGTATTTCCTGGAAAATGTTGAGAGTAAAAGCAAGAGATACAAGGGGGTGTTTTTGTTCTTATATATCCCCAGACTACAAAGAGGCGGAGTATTTATATTGCCCATGATCAGGACCCAGTTAATGAGGCCTTTGTTTTCCAAGAAGGGTAATGATTCCGCCTGAAGCAAATCAAGATGACTTCAGCAAATCTAATCATAGAAGGATTTGGCGGCTGACTGTCAAATCAGCAATAAATGAAGCTGCAATTAATGAACTGTCTGAGTTCCTACTCGGTATGCCAAGATAGAAACTCGGGGGCCACTGAACGACATGAACCGACTTGGGTAAATGGGTCCCATATGCTCTGGGCCCGTACACCTAAAAGGCATATACCGAGAAGCCATTCACCAGACGCCTAGGCTTTTGGGCCGACATCAATAAAGCCGATCAGGCAGACCTTGCCTAGAATGAGTTACTAGTAGCCCAATCCCTAACCGGCCTCAATGACGAGACGAGTTATATGACGGGCCGACATGCATCAGAAGCCTCCCATTATCATCGGGAGTCCGCTTACAAGAGTCATAACACAACTCTAACGGAGTCTCTCTAAGGAATATGAGTCCCACATTAACACGGGCTCCCTAGCTTTCTTAACAAGTCAGGACTCTTACACCCATACCTATATAAACAGGTCCTCTACACGGGAAACGGGTAAGGAACTTTTAGACTCTCTACTAGTCGATTGATTCTACACTCATCTTCACTACCCAAATACTTATTCTCACGCCGGAGGGCCTTCGCCGGTGGAGCCCCGGCGTAGTTTACGTTTGTTCTTTGTGCGCAGATCTGACAGGAGGGTTCTCATTGCTGGATTTATCCGAACCACTAGACGAAGGGCTGATCCGACACGTTTTTGGCAGCATCAGAAACAAAGAAGGAAAAAGAAACCTCCACAATCTTTACCTTACTCAAAATTTCTATCTTCCACGATGAGTTATCTCACATTCATTTTTCCCCGTGCAAAATCCGCTATAATTATTCAAAACCCCAAAAATCTCTTAATAAAGATTTTTGAGTCTTACTCTTGCGCAATATTCACAACTTAACATCAAATTCATTATATTTGTAATTTGTTGCTCTAAATCTTTAAATTTTTAACTACTACTGTATATAAGAACAAATTTACGTGAGAAAGAAGGTAGTTTGTGCATAAATTATACTCCCTCCGTCCCACCCCACTTGACACCCAAGAGGTGGGCACAATAACTAAGGAAAAAGAATAAAATAAGGAAAATGTGTGGTAAAAAGGAAGAGCGGGAATAAGTGGGGTAAATAGTAGTGTTGGTTGAATAAAATGAGTGGTGGAAAATGAAGAGAGAGAATGAGTGGAGGTGTAGAGTGAATATAAAATTATAAAAAGTAAGCTATTTTGGGAAGTGTCAAGTGAGCTGGGACGAACTAAAATGGAAATAAGTGTCAAGTGAGCGGGGGACGGAGGGAGCATTTACAAGACAGAATGAAAATATGGGTAAAGAATGAAATCCCATTTTCATTCATTAAATTGACATAATATGAACAACAATGGCCATGGCCATGCATTGAATTGAACTGAGAGAAAAAGGGAGGGGTCTATTTTTGTTCTTCAAGATCTTTAATTTCCCATACTCCTATTGATCAAATAGGTTGAAGATTAAGAGTCATTTATTCTGCGGTTAAATTTAGGTTAGTTTCATTGACATACGTGTTAAATATTGAATGGATTTATTGACGGAGGGATGGTAGTTGTAATTGTTAATTACTCCATCCGTCCTAAAATAATTGTAGTTCTAAGATTTTTACACAAATTAAGAAAAACAATCAATGCATGTTTAATAGACTAAATTACCCTTAAAATATTTCAAGTACCAAGACAATTAAATATTTTTTTACAATGACAACTATCATCATAAATAAGGATATATTTGACAAACAATGTTAAATATGTCTAGATAAAAGCAAAAATACAAATATTTTTGGATAAATTTCAACCCCTTAAATTACATACATTTTGAGACTGAGGGAGTAGTATAATGAGGAAAATAGAAAAATAGTACTAGTATTTTAATTGAGTGAAGACATAGTATAGACGCAAAACTTATTAGTGATGAAATGTGAGTTGTTTGTATCCTAGGGGACAGACAGGACACACCTACCAATGAAAATGATTCTCAGTCTCAACCTCCATGCCATATCCTGACAATTATGTCATCCAGAAAAACAAAATAAAATACTCTATCCGTCTCAGTTTAATGTTTTTAGTTTGATTATACACGCTTATTAAAAAACTAAGACAAAAACAAATGAAATGAGTCAACCAAAAATATAGAGTGAAGGATATAAATGTCCAAAATGCTACTCCCTCCGTCCCAGCTCACTGCTCACTTGAGACTTTTTGACCAAAACTGGTCAACTTAAGGTCGGTTTGACCAACACTTTATAGAAATATTTATGTTCCAAAAGACTTTTTAAAAATTGTTATTGAGAGGATTTTTAATGGTGGTCATTTTACATTTTTTTAATTTTTGTTCGTATCATAAATATTTCTATAAAGTGTTGGTCAAACCGACCTTAAGTTGACCAGTTTTAGTCAAAAAGTCTCAAGTGAGCTGGGACGGAGAGAGTATTTATTAAGCAAGTTAATGAAAGTAAGTTAGGCAAGTAATGGGTTTTTTTGTAATTAAATGAACTTTTGAGGGCAAGATTTTCCAAATCACTATTTATTCTTTTCCATTTATGGAATAAAACAACTAAAAACTTTAAACTCGTACAGACCAAAAAAGAAAGTAAGAACCTTAAACTGGGACGGAAGGAGTACTACTCTCTCCATCTCAAAACACCTTGTAGTAATTTCTTTTTTGAGTGTCCCATTGGTAAGTCTCGTTTCCTAAAATGTTGAAAACTTGTTTTTGTATTCTATCTACTCCACTTGTCATACTCACACACTTACTTTTGGGCCCACTTGTAAATCTCACTCAACTTATCATACTCACAAACTGTTTTCCACTCACAATACTTTAGAATATATATATTCATTCCTTAATTCCCGTGCATCCTAAAAAATGTGCAAGATGTTTTGAGACGGAGGTAGTACTCCCTTCCCAATTTAACTTCAAAAAAAAAAATTTGTGTTCAAGAATTAAGAAAAATGTGATGTGTTTGTGCGTCTCATACTTATTGCTACTTACTTTTTTTTTTTACCAGAAATAGTAACTTATATATTTAAGAACATTGGCTCGGGCCCAATAAAGTTATGCTACATATTCGTAGCATATATGGCATTGTTGTGAGCATACTTAATAATTTGTCTATCTACTTTATAAATATGAAAAGACTAACATAACCTAATAGAGATTTTGATATCTGAGATGATGTTGTCCAAGTCTTGAGGTAGTTGCATAGTACCTTGAATGTAAGCACATGCTTGCTGAGAGTCTGTAAGGACCTTGATTTTTGTAAAGCTGTGAGCAGTTGCCCATTCCAGTCCTTTATGAATTGCTAGGCATTCAGTGTGGATACTTGATTGTGTTTTGCAAGATTGGCTTCCAATTGCTATTCTACCGCTTCTTGTATCCCAGAGTTCCCATCCTAATCCAGCCCATCTGGCGTTCTTCTTCCATGCCCCATCTGTTACAAGGGTAACCGATCTATCTGTGTTGTTGTTTTTGAGGTATTCTTCTAGAGTCTTTCCATTGCGAGAATCAAGACTCCAAGATCGTTTAATTTTCTCTCTCTTACCCACTCACAACATTTATCCACTAACTTATTTTATTTTTCTTACTCACTCACAATACTTATTTTTCAACATATTTTTTTAATCCTCATGCACTCACTTTTAATAGCAATAAGTTTTGGACGGAGGGAATACTCTTTCTTTCTATCTTATGTTATGTTCTTTAAGAGTAAATTTTTGTCTCAAAATACTTACTCTCTCCGTCCTAAAATACTTTTAGTTTTAGCATTTTACACGTATTAAGAAAAGCAATTAATACATATCAAATAAATTAATTTACCCTTTTAGTATTTCAATTTCAAGTACCAAGGCAATTAAATTATTTTACACTGACAACTACCTATTATAAATAAGGGAATTTTAGGTAAATGTGTCAATGTTTTATGAAAAAGTAAAAAACTACAAATATTTTGGGATAAAAAATTTATCTTAGAACTGCATGTATTTTGGGACGGCGGGAGTATTATTTTACTATTTTTAAAGTTTTTTTTATTGTTGTACTCTTATTAAGGTTATTGAATTACTTTAGAGATATACGAGACTTATTTGCATGCATTAATTGCATTTCTTAATATTATTTGTGAAAAAATAAAAATGACATGCATTTCGAGGGTGATGAATATAACAAGAGTCACTCTCCACCTTCCACAGGTACACGTGTCGGTTTAAGAGTGGCGGAGCGTGGCTGGCAGAGGACCGTACAAGAAAAAAACGACTTTGAAAATTCCCGCTGAGGTTGTCTAGTGGAAGAGTCGACATAGCTAACCCCGAAATGGAAACCGGCCGACTATGTGCTCCGTGGAAGCCACGGGTCTTTTTTTTTTTTTCCCTAGTACGTATTTAATTTTAAACCTACTCCCTCTCTCCCGAGCACAAATTTTCTTTTTATGCATCCATTTTAAATGAGCATATTACTAAAAATAAATGGTAAATAATTTTTACTATCTCTGTCACTCGTTCTCTTTCTTACTTATTTTATACTCACAACACTTACACTTTCTCTTTCTTACTTACTTTTTACAGTCACAACACTAACACTTTCCTTAATTTTCGTGCTAATTTTTTTTTTTTTTTTGTTGGTAATTGGTTTGGGACGGAGAGAGTATGTATTACTCTCTCCGTTTCATAATACATGATGTTTTAGGAGCAATTTTTTGTTTCAAAATATTCGACGTTTTACTATCAAGAAAGAATTACTCTTGTTTACCTATTATACCCTTATTCATTAATTGTGAACTATTTCTTGTATAAGCATTTAAATGCCTAAGTAATTGGATACTTTTAGGGGCATATATGTCTTTTTAGTATGTATTAATTGCATTTCTTAATATGTGTGAAGAAGTCTAAAACGACATGTATTATTAAACTGAGGGAGTATAAATAGTATTATAATTATACCTTCAACTCATTTGTAATATTTATCTATTTTCTATTTTTTGTAATGAGTGTAGAAATTGAAAAACAAATAGAGTATTATTTTAATATACTATTTTTAGAAATGTAGTCATTTTAAATAAGAAAACCTTTTCACTAACAAAGCAATTTGAGAAAATTTTGGGAGAAACTAGTTTCTCCCTAAATTATAAAAAGTCTTGTTTTTATAGGGTTTAAGGTTTAGGGTTTTAGGTTTGGAGTTTAAGGGTTAAAAACAAGACTTTGTGTTAGTAGCCCAGTTGTAGCCTTCACGGCATTATCAATTAATAAAAAAAACTTAATTTTAAAAAATATTAATAATTTAATTTTAATTATAAAATTATTTAAATTTAATTATTCTCATAAAATTGTGAGAGTTGTTAATGGTAATAATTTTAATATAAATCATATACAAATTAAAAATTCATTTAGATAATTAAAATGTCGTTAAATTTTTATCAAATTTCAACTAAATTTATTAAAAAGTCAAGCATGTGACAACTATTTCATGACAAAGGGGGTACCAACTGAAATTTTATTAACTACTCCCTCCCTCAGTCTAATTTATATTGGTCATTTTAATATTTTTGGTCAACACACATGAATTTTGATCAAATATTAATATCAATATATACATCATAATGAAATTTAAAAAGTTGTTATTGATAAATAATTTAAAAATTTATCAACAACAATTCTAGAATTATATTTGAATGATTAATTTGATATTAATACTTTGACAAAATCCACCTGTTTTGACTTTTTTTTTTTTTTTAAATGAGTTACTTTTTTATTAATCAATGCCTTAAAGCTATTACATAATGTCATGAAGGTTACATCTTAGCATATAGATAGGCTAACACAAACCACCCTAACGGGATTCAAACTCATGACCTCCACATAGAAAACTAACACCGGATACCGCTTGAACAAGAACTCTTTCGTCACCTGTCTTGACTAAAAAAATTAAAGTAGCCAATATAAGAGAGGAGCATTACCTCAAAATCGTCTCAAAAAGAATATTCTCACTTATCAATTTTTGCTTCTTCTATTCGAAGACGGCCATTCTCATTCATATACGGAGTATATGATATTCTTTTTATTCTCAAAAGAATATTCTCACTTATCAATTTTTTACTTGGCCAAAAATAATACTCTCATTTTAAATTATTAAGTACAAATTATTAAATTTCTTTCTTTCTTTCAAGAAAAATATCAACCAGGGTTAAAGATCCAGTGGGTGGAGGGTGAGAGTCACCCAAATCAGTGTTATACCTTTATGTCTTGGGAAATAATAAAGTTAGAAAAAATTGCTACAAAATGAGGTGTCATAATTGTGTTGGTGTTTTTTATTAGAGTGTGCTGGGTCCACTATCGATGTAGCCAATAAAATATCGCCACCACATCTTGTATCCTTCATTTTGTAAACTTCTTTTGTAAGCCTAGCATTGCCCGTCTTGTCTTACTACCTCTACCTATGTCTCAAAATTAATTGAAATGAAAGATAATTGATTTTGTATTTTGGGACGGAAGAAATAGGTTATAGTATCTGGGCTTAGTTTATGGGCTTATCTAACAACTAGTTTTGTTAAGCCTTAAATTTGTAAAATATGGGTCTGCATTTGTTGAACTTCATTGGATTCCATTTCTAAAGTTGACTTGATTGGTAACCCAAATTTCACATCACAGCTTATTTCGGAGGCCCAAAAATAACTGCAACGGCTACATATTTTGAATTTTTTGTTGGACTAGAATACCCTTTGTGAACTACTGGCTGAGATAGGAGGAGCCTCTTGGTCTTGACTGTAGGAGAAGACAAGATCAAATTCACATGAACGATTCTAAATGAGTTTATTGCAAAACTGACATGCGTACTTTCATTTATTTTCAATTTGACTTGCAAACTTTGGAAACATCAAATGTGGTTTGCGTACTTTCATTTTTAAAATTTTGAGACGACTTTTTTAACACCCGTTAAAATACATAACGGGGCACTCCATATAAGGGGTAAAGTGTAAGAAATAAAACACAAAGTCCTAAAACAAAATGTCTTATTATTTCGTATGAGCATAGATCTGAAGACAAAAAGGAGTGTTCAGAGGAGGCCTGATCCGTGCAGATCGAAGACATGGCAGCCGGATCTAAAGATTTCGACCGGATTTGTGTTGATCGGAGACATGGATGCTGGATCTAAAGATTCCAACTTGTTCGGTGAAGATCGGAGACGAGGACGGCGGATTTATGCCGGCGACACACGCAAAGGAACAGGGAAGATTTCAAATTTCAAATTTGAAATCTGAAATTTGGGCTTTCTATCATTGGGGTTGGGTTTAATTGTTCCTCGAATTTCCTCATCGATGGCTACTTCAACTGAGTAGTCTTCAGATCTAATCTAATGTGTACGATGTAATGCGGAGAGAAATTTGGTTTCCTTGATTGCTTGAATGAAATGGATCAGTTTGGTAATTATATAAATGTTTGCAAAAAATCCAACCCCGGCGATTCCTAAATGGGTCGACGGTCCAGCAAGAAGCCAAGAACAATCGGAACGACGGAGACGACGGCGCAAGTGCATCCTCAGTTGTTCACTCGGATGCTGATGTCAAGGGCGGTACCGGAGTACGGGGCAGAGTTGAAATCGGAAATTGGAGAGCGTGGCGGTGGAGGGAGAAAGAGTGAAGGCGGTGGTGTTAGAAGGCAGGCGCGTGATTGAACTGTCGCTGTGGTGCTAGCACTTGGGCAGTGGAGTAGAAGGCTGCCATTGTTGTCTTGGATGTTCACAGTTTCTGGGCTTAACCCACTTGATTCATTGCTTGAAGGAGATGGGTATTCATGATTTGTTGCCCTTTGACACGTAATGGAAAAGTCAGTGAAAGAGTTATGTATTGTTTTAGGACTTAGTGTTTTATTTCTTACACTTTACCCCTTATATGGAGTTCCCCGTTATGTATTTTAACGGGTGTTAAAAAATCCGTCTCAAAATTTTAAAAATGAAAGTACGCAAACCACATTTGATGTTTCCAAAGTTTGCAAGTCAAATTGAAAATGAGTTTATTGCAAAACTGACATGCGTACTTTCATTTATTTTCAATTTGACTTGCAAACTTTGGAAACATCAAATGTGGGTTGCGTACTTTCATTTTCAAAATTTTGAGCCGACTTTTTTAACACCCGTTAAAATACATAACGGGCTTGTCCATGTCGGCGTACAAGTGGACCCATGATGCTGACTGTGTAATCCAACTCAGATTAAACATCACGAGAGTTACACGTGAGGAATGAATAAAACAACAAAGTCGATCGATTAAAAACATATTACTCCTCTGTTTCTGACTTCAAAGCGATAGAGAGAGAGAGATGTCGATCAATGAAAATCGCACGCCCTAGTTCTTCCTGTCAAAGCGTTCGATTCTCTGAAATCCGATTTTAGTTGAAGTTGTTATCGAAGGTATGTACAATTATCTGTTGTTTAATCCATTAATGTTGTACGAAAATTAGGTTTTAATCAGTGATGGTAGTTTGCCCTAATTTGTAAGATATTAGGGTTTTTTATTATGGTTTCTAAGAAAGAAGAATATTTTTCATACTTTTCACCTACTGGATGCTTATATTGATTGTTTTATGTTTGTTTGGATGTTTCATGGTGGACCCGTATCACTTCTTGAATTTTTTATTGCACAAGCATGTGGGGTTTACACTGGAAAATGGTCCCCTCCCCCCATTGTTTATTGTTGGTATATTGACTTCATTCATCCACTTTTGAGGTCTTTTATGAGTTTTATGCTGTATATGCCATGCCTTTGTATATAAAGTGTTGATTTTTTTTGTCTGATACCTTCACAAAGTAGTGTAGTATTTAATAATTTGACTTTATTTTGCGTAAGTGCAGGAAATGGACAAAGAAACAATATCTTTATGCATCAACCACAGTGGGACCATGAAATTGCAACCTTTTCTGCATTATTTTGGGGGTTGTAAATCTAGGTTTCATGAAATTGTTGGTAGCTCATTTACATATGAGGATCTAAAAGGGCTTATAAACTCTGTAAGCATGAAGCCTATATCCAAAGTCCATTACAAGGCTCATGGAAAATCATTAGTAGATGGTTTGAGGTTTGTAGGAAATGATGATCATATGAGGGGTTTGATTGACCTTGGGTTGAGTAACTTTCAGTTTGTACATGTATATGTTGAGCATGAAGATTATGAAGATGATAGGGTTATTGAACCTGAGGGGATTAATGAAGATGTTAGGGTTACTGAACAAGAAGGGATTAATGAAGATGATAAGGTTATTGAACCTGAGGGGATTACTGAACAAGAGGGGATTAATCAAGTTGGTAGTGATTCTGATGATAGTGTGGATTATCTAAGTGATGTTGAGGAAGAGAGTGCACAAGTCAGAAAAGAAAAGAAGATGTACAAAAGAACATTGACTGAATCTGAAGGTAGAGGTCAAACTGAACCACAAATGGATGAAGCAAGGGCAGAATATAGTGAGTTTGGACCTTCACAACCAATAGATGAGACTGATGATATGTTAGATGATATTAGGAAATTTGTTGGTGAGGTTGATTTAAGTGGATACAATGAAAAATATCGTGAGTCTAGTGACTATGATACCCCTGATTATGAGAGTAGTGAAGAAGAAAATGATAATAGAAAGAATGTTGTCACTCATTTTCCAGTTTTTGATCCATCAACTCCATGGGACAAAATGGAACCTGTTTTGGGTATGAGATTCAGTGATTATCAACAGATGAAGCATTGTCTGACCTGCTATGCTGTGCATAATATGAGACGACTGAGATGGATTAAGTCATCAAAAGTGACTTTGGTGGTAGGTTGTCAGAAGCCTTGTAAGTGGAGATGTAGGGGCAGTTATATGCAAAAAGAAAGATCATTTCAAATTAAATCACTGAGAAATGTGCACACATGTGTGAGGGACTGTAATATCAAGATTGCTGGTACTACTTGGATTGCAAAAATGTATGCCGCTGAGATAAGAAAGAATCCAAGTATGCCATTGAGTGAGATGGTGCTAGATGTGGCTGATAACTACAACGTAAGTGTTAATGAGCAGCAGTGCTATAGAGCAAAGCAGAAAGCTATGAAGGAGCTTATGAAGTGGGATTAGAACTTATAAATGGACAAGATTTGTGGACAAGGCATGCAAATGACAAGGTGGAGCCTCCTATTGCTAAGAGGAAACCAGGGAGGCCAAAGGTACAAAGGTACAAGGTTGGGGAGAAAAAGAATGGCACAGAAGTTGAAGTTGAAAAAAGAATAATAACTCAGGTTAGTAGAAAGGGAAAGGTAATGAAATGCACCAACTGTAATGGGGACGGACACAACAAAAGAGGATGCAAAAATGAGAGGGTAGAAAATAATGAAGACTTGAACCATAGAAGAAAGAGGCAAAGAGGATACAATGTACCGAATACAGCTGGACATAATGCAACTGAAAATGAACTAGGCAGTGGTAATGAAGATGAAGCTGCAGAAAATAATGATGCAAGCGTAACTGCTACTAAAAGGACTAGAGGTGCATTGCCAAGGGGAAGTAGAGGAAGAAAAGTGAACTTTGGTGCTAGGAAAACTCAAGTGCCCAGGGGTATTGGAGTTTATGTTGATCAGAAAAATGGAGGAAATTACTTATGTGTAAGTTCTATATTTTTTTCATGTGGTTAGGTTAGTGATACTAAAAGTGAGATTTTTAATCAATTTCTCGTTATTTAATATCTGAATTACAAGTTGACTAAAAGTCTCATTTTGTCTGGGGCAGAAGGAGTATAATTCAACTCTATAGGTCATTATAATATTATTTATTGTATTTTCAGGGAGTTAGAGCTGCATTACAAGTGACTAAACCAACTAAACTTGCAACTAGGGGAGGCAAAAGTGCACCAAGGGGTTTGGGAAGGGGAAATGCTGCACAACAACATCCATCAACTATGAACATTCCACCAACAACTCAAAATGCAGCACAACCTGGAATTGTTGAACAACAACCTGGAATTGTTGAACAACCAGATGGAAGACTGTATTGGCGTGGGCAATATTGCAGATTGAGCAGTCCTTCAGGCAGCAGGACATCTACAAGTGTTGGATATGCTGCACAACAAGATGGAAATGTTAGCCATGTATCATTGGAACCACAGTCTGAGATTAGTTTGACCCAACCTTCTCAAAATAGTCAAGTTTTTCATTCTCCAGAGCATCTCACTAAAGCTGTGAAGAACATTCCAAGGAGGTCACCAAGGCTTGAATCAATGAAGAAAAGGTTGTTTGATTGAGTTGTATGTGAAGAACAATACTTCTCCATTTACCTTTCTTAACTTTAGATTGGGGTACCTTTTGGTTTTATATGTACCCAATTAATGTGACAGAGATGTTTTGTCAATATGGTAAGTTGTATGTGTAGTCAGTACACAAATGGGATATGATTGTTGTATGTTTTCCAAACATGAGATTGAGGTACCTTTTGGTGTTATGTACCCAATCAGTTGTAAAAACATGTGGTTATTTCAACTTTTTGTATGTCATCATGTTGGTTTCATGCCTTTCTATCTCAGTTTCTTTTCAAGTCATGTACAAAGTTTATGTAAACTCCCATTTCAAGTACTCCCTCTGTCCCGCGAAGATAGTCCCTTTTTTTCATTGTTATTACGAATGAACTTTGAACAATAATTTAGCCTACTTTTAATTATTCTAATGAAAATTTATAACTTGTTATTGGTACACCATTATAAATACAATCAATACCAATTTATAAATTCTCATTAAGCTAATTAAAAGTAGCTTAAAATATTGCTCAAAGTTCCTTCACAATAACAAAAAAAAAAAAAAAAAGGACTAAATTTGTGGGATGGGGGAGTATAAAAATGGACAATTGTCATAATTTTCATTAACTATTAAACCACTAATTGTCATTATCTGACTTTAATACATATATTAAACAATAACATAAGTCTGACACAAATAGAACCAAAATTGTGTCAGCAACCACAATCTAATAACCTAAGGCAATGTCACATTACACCAAAAAAACCCAAACATCTACCACAAAATCCACTTTTATGGCATCAACACTAGACCATTTTCTTAAGGATTACCAACCATGGCTGCTACTGCTATTGTCCACACTATGAAAATCCCCACCAAGTACCAAAGCTTCATTGATTTTCTTCCCTCAAGCTTGTTGCACACATAATCCTTGAGCTTCACATATTTGTTCTTCAACTGATCCTTTTCATCTGTTACTTCACGAACTTCTTTATTTTTCTTCTCAAGGTTGTGCTTCAATTCCATTATCTGTGCTCTCAATCATGCACCAATGATGATCTTCTTTTCCCTTTCGAAAATTTCAGTATCAATCCATGAGAAAAATCCGCCATTGCTTGAAGGATTCTGCAAATTAGACCAAAAACGCATCACGATTGGATTTACTGCAACAAAAGGATATAATAACATTTTTGCTTACCATGTAATTAGGGCATCCGATGAACCTACGGCTTGGATTTTCATCGGTCCAAGAAGTCCACATTTGAGCTCGCAATCCACACTTAACACATCCTACCGAGGTTCCTATTCGAAGATTCAACCTCTCTTTCTTCGAAAATTGCAGAAGCCATGGTTGATTTGGAGCAGCAATGGCATACAAGAAAAAAAACCCTAGGTTACGTACTCTCTCACGTATTTGAAGAAGATAAGAGGAGGGAGGGGTAACTACGCACTCTTAAATCAATTAATCCGAGTTGGATTACACAGTCAGCAACATGGGTCCACTTGTACGCCGACATGGACATCCCCGTTATGTATTTTAACGGGTGTTAAAAAAATCGTCTCAAAATTTTGAAAATGAAAGTACGCAACCCACATTTGATGTTTCCAAAGTTTGCAAGTCAAATTGAAAATAAATGAAAGTACGCATGTCAGTTTTACAATAAACTCAATTGAAAATAAATGAAAGTACGCATGTCAGTTTTGCAATAAACTCGATTCTAAATTTTATAAAACTTAATATTTTTTGGAGGAAGTTTCTTGTGATGAGACCGTTTCATTTCATGTATGAGGTGAGTCTTGAATGGGCTTTCCCCGCCTCGCCCATTGAGGGCAAACTATTTAGTCTCTCAACTAACCGGCTTCATAAGTAAAACCGTCTCATTCATACAAGCTTTTATCTATTTATTTTAAGAACAAAAAATTATCAGCTTTAAGCAAATCTCACTTACAAGCTAAAACTGGTTTGATTAATATAAAAACCCATTAATGATATGAAATCAGTGCATTTTAGGGCAAAATGGGGAATAAAATTACTTCATAAAAAATAAAATAACAATACTCCCTCCGTCCTAAAATGATCTTCACGTTTGTCTATTCAAACTTTTTAAGGACATAAACACTTGCTTCACTAGCCATGTTGTGTCTATCCACTTTTAAGCCCAAATTGTAGAAATAGGAAGAACTTTTGGGGACAATGAAAAATGGGAAGTGAGAATATCATTTTTGGGACGGAAGGAGTAATACATAACAGGTGGCACTTGTTTCTTTCAAAAAAAAAAAACAGGTGGCACTTTAGTACTTTAATTATTTATTACAAGAGCCTGTTCAAATTCAAGCCCTAATCGGCGTACAAAATCCGCTGGCCAACGGTCATCTTCCATCACAAAAGCATTTTCTCTTCTCCCCCTCCTTCCCCATTTTGAACTCACTCACTCTCTCTCTCTCCTTTCTCGCTCCATTCTCTACACACACAGCACAGCACAGCACAGTGTAACTCGCTCTTCGCGTGGGGGAAGAATAATGAAGTCAATTGCAGAGATTTCAGAGAATCGATTTCTGGGAAGCATATCAGCATCATCGATCCGAAACCTCCTTCCCAGATCTGTATCGAGCAAGCACAAGATGAAATCCACCCGTACGAAATCCAGATCAAACAGTGAAAATATGCCACCTCCCGATCCCAACATTCAAGCCGACACCTTGCCTCCCATCCCCAAACTTTCTCCTTTAAAACCCTCAATTTTGCAGAAACATGTTGACAGATTGGAAGCTCCCGAAGTAATTCCACCACCACTACCTTCAGATCCACCAGTGAAGGTACTGAACCCTAACTCAATTTTTGCATTCCTAGATGTTTTGCTGTTATGTTTTTAGTTGTGTGATAAGTTTATGTGGTTTGTTGTTTAGGTTGTTGTGAGGATTAGACCACTTAATTCTCATGGTGAAAGAGGATTAGATCAGGTGGTTAGAAAGGTTTCTGATAATTCATTATTGGTTGGAGATAGAAAGTTCGCCTTTGATTCAGTCCTTGACTGCAATTCAAGTCAGGTAAGGAATTCCACCCCCAATATTTACTTTGCTAAGTTTTCAGATTTGCATTCCATCTTTTATTAATTGTACTTAGTAAGTGAATTTTGGTTTCCCTAACATGAATACTCCCCCCGTCCCAAAAAGTTTGTCCCTCTTTTCATTGTTAGTTTGAATGAACGTTGAGCAATAATTTAGGTTACTTTTAACTATCCTAATGAAAATCTAAAACTTGTTATTGATACACTATTATAAATATTATTAATCACAAGTAATAGATTTTCATTAGGTTGATTGAATGTAACCTAAATTATTGCTCAAAGTCATTTTTTTCAAACTAACAATGAAAAAAGAGGGACTAATTTTCCGGGACTGAGGGAGTATATGTTTAAGCTGGTAGCAAATGGCAGCATTGTCATAAGTCCATATCGATATTTTGGTATTGTATGTCACCTGGATATGATTAAAAAAATCAATTTCTTGATATGCTGATTGATATATGGTTTTCCGACATTGTAGTCTATAATTGTTCTTTAATCCTGGCAAAGTGATAAGTATGTATTTGTTTTTAGATATAACTAACAGTAACAACTTAGAGATCTAGTAGTATCTCTGCTCCATACTCTCATTGACTGTGATTTTGATGTGAAGGGTTTTGTGAATAAATTTGTTTTTGTTATACCAGGAAGATGCGTTTCAGTTAGTTGGTGTCCCTTTGGTTAAGAGCGCCTTAGCAGGTTACAACACATCTGTCATGGCATACGGACAGGTACTGATTGACAAACTTGTGACGTTAATACAAGATTTAGGTGACTGATTTCTGTTGTAACTAACTTATGAGCGGATTTCTTAAAGTCTGAAAGTGGAAAAACATACACTATGTGGGGTCCGCCAAGCGCAATGGTTGAGGTTCAATCTACCAGTAGTAACCAAGGAATTGTTCCACGCATCTTCCAGATGCTGTTTTCCGAGATTCAGAGGGTATGTATAAATTCCTCATCTTGTGTATGAAACTGGTGGGTTCTTTATCTGTGATTTGACTTTTTTTGTACTGAATTCTTTATTTAGGAGCAAGAACATTCAGACAGACAAATGAACTTTCAATGCCGATGCTCGTTCCTTGAGGTAGGTGTCTTTGACCACTCCTAACTGTTTAGTATTTCTGCCTTCTGCATTATGTCAAGTCTCATGATATGATACCCTTTGAATTCTTATGGCAGATACACAATGAACAAATTGGAGATTTACTTGATCCGACCCAGAGAAACCTAGAGGTGGAGACTAGTTCTTTCACTTTCTCTCGGCTCCTGAAATTTTACTTGTATGGCTATTTCATGGTGATAACATTTGATTCTTCAGATAAAAGAGGATGTTAAACATGGATTCTATGTTGAGAATTTGACTGAGGAGTATGTAACCAGCAATGAGGATATGGCACAACTTCTTATCAAGGTAGGTTAGTACTTAGTATGGTACTATGATAGGTGTATACCCTTTTCCTGTGGGGTCTATATAATGTTACATAATGAATATTGGGCCATAGAACCATTCTCTATCATGTCTTTCTTGTGAAGTTCTTTTGATACTCAACGTTATTGTTGACATAAAATTCAATACAGGGACTCTCAAATCGTAAGGTTGGAGCAACAACCATCAATTCGAAGAGTTCAAGGTCTCATATCGTGTTTACTTGCATCATTGAGTCCTGGTGCAAGGTAAATTTTCAAACGCTTGAGCTTGAATTGCCTTCTATTGTTGCTAGTAATAAGAGCTAATTGCGACATTATATATGCGTATATAATGGTCCGTTTAGTGTACATTAAATTTATTAAATTCTCCTATTTATCTTTCGAAAAATTAAAATAATTTGCCAGGATATCTCGTCAAAGTGTTTTGGTAGTTCAACAACAAGCAGGATTACGCTCGTGGATCTTGCTGGACAAGAGAGTAACCACCTTGATGATGATGCTGGCAAACTGTGTGTGAAGGAAGGGAAATATGTAAAGAAGTCCTTATCAAAGCTTGGGTATGATGCCATGATCTCTAAAACGATACTTGCTTTAAAAGTTTTCTAACTCTTATTAATACAATTTCACAAACAGTTTAGTTGGTGGTAAATGATTTTTTATTTGTTTTTCCCTTTGCAATTTCATTTCTTTTACGATGCTCCTTTTCTTTTTTCCTTTACCTACAATTTTGTTCAATCTTTGGACCTTTTTATGTTTGTCATTTTCGGTAAGTTTTGCTTTTCCAAACCATCTTACCCTGATCCTCTTACTTTGTACTGTGCTCAGAAAGTGTCTATCCTGTTGCTAGTAGGTGAAGTCCTCTAAATGAAATATCAGCATATATAATGACTTTATTTGAGTTCTTCGATATTGCAGATAATTTGTAGTTAGGAGTGCTGTTTTTACTCTTCTTAACATAAGAAAATGGTCTATCCAATCGAAACTTGAAGATAAAGCCACTAGATTGCTTACAACAAAGATTGAGTATTGGCTCCGGCAATGATTGTTAGTTAGAGACCAAGAGTTACGATACGGGTTGCGATTCTGACTCCAGAATTTGTATTTGTTTCTCTGCTTTAAACGCTCCAATCCTTTCCACACATGTCCAGTTGCATGTAACATTATCTTCATTTCTGTAATTCAGAGATAAATCCATAGACTAATTGCTGCGCTACTTCTTCCACCTAATATACTTCTTTTTGGTTTCAGGCACTTGGTAAATACCCTTGCAGAGAGAACTCAGTCCGCATCTTTTGAGGACATTCCTTACAGCAGTTCTTGTTTAACACATTTACTGAGAGAGTCACTAGGAGGCAACTCCAAGCTCACTGTTATATGTGCCATCGCCCCAGATAACAAGTACATGATCGAATATGTTTTCACATCTCTTTTCGTATAGTTGTGTGTGTGTGTGTGTGCGAGCACACGTGTGTAACAATAAAGCTGCACAAATTAGTCAGATCATTATCAGTAGTTAATTGGAAGTAATAAATGTTACGTAACAACTTAAGAAGATATGACATGCACAGTTAGGTTACTATATAAAGGCGGACACAACATGAAATACTAGAATACATCTGCTACTTGTAATCAAGGGGTAAAACCAATTCAGTAGAACTGCCTAGATTGCCTGAGCTTTCTGGTCAGAATCGCTTCATCACCTATTTTTTGGATGGTCCTCTCTTTTCTTAATTTACACGAACACAAGACATCTTCGTTGATCAGGAGTTATAATGCTGAAACATTAAGTGCAATAGAATACATCTGAAGTGTTTTAGCTCTAATACGAGAATTAAGGGGTAAAGCCAATTCAATAGAATCGCTGAGATTGCATGAGCGTTAGTGGTCAGAATAGCTCTATCACTTTAATTCTTCTTTTTTGTGGTCCTTTCGTTTCTTGATTTACACTGACACAGTACATCCTCCTGGAATTACAGGTATACGGCTGAAACAATTAGCACTCTAAGATTTGGACAGCGGGTGAAGTTGATACATAATAACCCAGTAGTAAATGAAATTTCAGAGGATGACATGAACGATCTAAGTGATAAGATTCGTCAGCTGAAAGTACTATTTCCTACTGAAAATGATGCTTGTATTTACTTTTACACCATTAATGATAAACTGAGCTGAACTCAAACTTTTTTCTGCTTGCAGGATGAACTTATTCAAGCAAAGTCATATTCAGGAACTACTGGTGGAAATTTTAAAGGAGGCAGTGTACGTCAAAGCTTGAATCAGCTAAAACTAAGCCTTAACCGCTCATTGATCCTACCCCACTTAGATAATGATTTGGGGGAAGAAGAAGAAGACGTTCATATTGATGAAAATGACATTAAAGAATTACGTCTACAGCTTGATACATTGCATGAAGATAATTCTCAATGCGCTTCAGAGAGTAGAGGCATGCAGTTTTTCTCTGCAGAAGGCTGTGAGATGGACTTGACATGTGAACATTATGCAAGCTGCGCGGAAGAAAGTGAAAATGAAGAAAGCGTGACAGAGCTTCCACATGAAGGCATCATTGAATCCATGGATAGTATTTCTCTTAATGATCCACCATTGTCCGAGTCTCCAAAATTTGGGAGTACCCACCGTAAAAGCGTAAATTTTTCTTCGAGCCATTTGGGGTCATGTCAGGACAAAGTACTTGAGAGTTATGGGCTTAGTTCAAATAAAACACATCAATCAGAAATGAGAAGCTATCAAGTCCGATCGTCTTTGCAATCAAGTAAAGCATTTGCGGGCCCCACCGAGTCCTTGGCAGCTAGCCTTCAAAAGGGTTTACAGATAATCGACTATCATCAGCGAAACTCTGTATCAAACAAATCTATGGCTTCTTTCTCTTTCGAGCACTTGGCTTTAAAGCAGAGTTTGACAGCTGACAAGGTCAATGCTTCTCTTCATACATTAGAAGAAGAAAGACGATCTTTAGATGGGCTATCTGCTTCCTTCTTATGTTCATCCTGCAAGAAAAGAGGACTTGATGATTCTGATGATGCCCAGGATAGCTTTAAGACTTGGATTGTAGCAGTGAATGAGACGGGGAACTTGAAAGGATTGGAAAATAAGGTATTGAAGGTATGTTAAGCCGAATTAGGTGGAACCTGGAGCCAAGGTTCTTACTCCTTCCGTCCCTAAACGAATGTCTGAATTTCATTTCAAGGATTATTCTGAAAATCTCTAATTTTTATAAAATTTAGTGGTCAAGATTCATACTCCCTCCGTCCCATAACAAAGTACTCGTTTGCTTTTTGCACGAGTATTAAGAAGAGATGTTGGAAAAGTAGATGTTGTGAGTGGGAAGGAGAGAGAAAGTGGGGTAGGGAATAGTGAGTGGATAGTTGTTGTGAGTGAAAGGAGAGAGAAAGTGAAGGGAATATTTTCTTTTTTGGGTAAGTGGTACTACTTTGTTATGGGATAGAGGGAGTATATATTGTTGGAATCTTCTTTACAAATATTTAATTTTGCAAGTATAAGAGTAGTGATTTTTTTTTTGGGGAGGGGTAAAAGAACATTTAGGGACAAAAATTTCTTGAAAATGGACATTCATTTAGGGACAAAGGGAGTTTTTTTATTTCTATATGCTTAGTATTCTGACTGATCTGTTTTGCTTCTTGTCTTTCAGGATGCAGTAAAAGAGTTGGGAGAAGCCAAGAAGAGAGAGAAAGAGCTTGAAATTGTTTGCAAGGAACAAGCTGCCAGAATTGAGCATCTAAATCAACTGGTACGATATCATTTTTCCCACACCATAGTACATCAAAACCAGGGTTTTGGAATATTAAAGGATTTATCATGTTCTGCAGGTAAGGCAATACGAGGAGCCAAAAAGCGACATTATACCAACTGATGAGCTTGAGAATGATAACTATAATTCAACAGGCAGAGGGACAAAGGTTTGTGATAATTTCATATCATTCCCCGTTTATGTTTAAATTAATCTTCTATGCCAAATTTATGGCAATTTCTTCTTACTTGTTGCCGGTGGCCTCCTTGCAGCTCCTCAATTGGGATGCTGGTGAAATAAAGGAAGTGCATGAAGAGATGAAAAATGGGTACAAATCCGTAAGTTTTGACATGAATGAGAAGGAAGCACTTCTCAAGGAAATCGAAAGTTTAAGAAGCAAGTTGCAGTCAAACACAGAACTTTCCACTAACAAGTCACTTGGGAGATTAAGATCTTCACTCTTAATATCACAATCCATACAACTCAAAAAAAGCGGTTCTTTTCCACATGGGAATAATGAGGAAGAACTTGAGAAAGAAAGAGAGAGGTGGATGGAGATGGAAAGCGACTGGATTTCATTGACTGATGACTTAAGAATAGATCTTGAAACAATCCGTCAACGTGCAGAAAAGGCGGAGATGGAGTTGAGATTAGAAAAGAAATGCACCGAAGAAATGGACGATGCACTTAAACGATCCGTCCTTGGTCATGCTAGGATGATCGAGCACTATTCTGAGTTACAAGAAAAGTACACGGACTTAGTTGGGAAGAACAGGCTGATTATGGAAGGGATTGCAGAAGTGAAAAAAGCAGCTGCAAAAGCGGGAGCTAAAGGTCATGGCCCACGCTTTGCAAAGTCCTTAGCTGCAGAGCTTTCGGTTTTGAGGGTGGAGAAGGAAAGGGAGAGGGAGATGTTGAGGAAAGAGAACAAGAGTTTGAAAAGTCAACTGAGGGACACGGCGGAAGCTGTTCATGCTGCTGGTGAACTTCTTGTTAGGTTAAGAGAAGCCGAGGAAGCAGCTTCAGTTACAGAGGTATGTGTCTCTGTGTATTTTTATGTTTACTTCTAAGAGGCCGTTTGATATCATGATAAAAGACAAAATAAATGATCGAAATTACTCTTGATCAAGAGCAAATTCGGTCATTCATTTTGGGACGGAGAGAGTTACCGAATAAAGTTGTTTGGTATGATTTTAAATTTGTGGATTAATTAGAAGGTTAGGGGGTGGTAGTATTATTTGTTATTAATATGTGGATTATTATTAGTACGTAGATTGATAATCACGCTTATCCTTGTTTCAATAGAACTTCACAATCGGACATGTTTTCTGACATGTTTGCTTACTTAATCATCCATTCATGTGCAGGAAAATTACAGAAAGGTTGAAGAAGAAAATGAGAAGTTGAAGAAGAAAGTGGATAAACTGAGACAGAAACATAAGATGGAGATGATAACTATGAAACAATATCTTGCTGAGAGTAGATTGCCTGTAGCTGCACTGAAACCATTATATAGTCATGAAGAAGACACCGATTTATTTTCGCATGGCGATAATAATGCAAAGTACGATGATGATGATGATCAGGCATGGAAAGCGGAATTTGGGGCAATATATCAAGACCATTATTGAGGAGAGTGTTGGGTAAAGCCAGACATAACGGGGCGTTACTTTTCTTGTTAAATTGACCCTGCTTGGGTCTAAGAAATATTGGGAACACTTGTGTTATACTAGTCTTTTTTTTTTTTCTCCTGCTTATTTTCGTTTTCAGACGTTTGTGTGCATCTTTCATCTGATGCGATTATTATGTAGTGTCATTCTTTGACAATAAAAGGAAGTTGAGTTCTTACATTAGTATGTTATAAGATCAAGCCATTTGTTGTATGGAAGAAATACCAAATATATGATTCGGCATTTGACTGGCGCTCCCTTGCATCAACGGCTTGGATTTGACCACCTTTTCCTCATTTTTATATGTTTACTGAGATAAATTTTCTTTGATGCGAGTTTGTCATTAACAAAAGTAATTTTTCCATATATAATTGGCGGATATCTCAAATTGTGATCAGCTGGAGCAACATCAAGCAACATAGTGAGAGATACAAATTTCTTTAACTCGTGAATTGGAAACGGCAGCTTACAATTCTAAATAACTGACCGATAATTTTAACTGAGATGGAGTTCGACCGACGGATTGAATACTAAAATCTGATTTTTTGTTTTAGTTTGCGGATTTATGTTACTTTTAGTAAAATGGAAAATTTTGAGTTACAAACACAGGTGTCGGTAATTTAATTGACGGGTGGTTGTGTTGTAGTACTTCGTAGGCCCTATTACCCATTAATTAACCAGCCAATTAATCACGACTTTGTGGCCTAAATTTTATGAGTCGTTTGTTGTGAAAAAATAACCGGGGGTCTAATTAAACAAAGTTAAATGAACGTGGCGGTAAGATTAAACATGGGTAGGGCGGACGAACCCGTATGGTATTAAACGATGGCGTTGCTTAATGAAGACAACATTTTATACTGTATCATATCATTCAGAGAAATACATCATAAAACTTTCGATAAAACTTCTCTCTAGGGTTTACATTATTCGTTTGGATAGAGAGAAAAAATGGCAACGCCGGCGAATCCTTCCATCTCCGATTCCGACAACGATACGGAAACTCAAAACATCACTCTCGATTCAAACCCTAATTCCGACCCGAACATCACTTCTGATGCCTTAACCACAACCAACACCTCCAGTCCGCCTCTCGTTTGCCTCGTCAGGTTTGCCAGCGACTCTGCCGCCGGTGCCTTCATGGGCTCTATTTTTGGCTACGGTGAACGCCCTTTTTCTTTTCTTTCTATTAATTTGTGATTGAATCCTTTTCAACTCTCAATTAAAGTTAAACCTTGATGTTTCAATTTTGACATGGGGTTTCCAAATTCTAAATTGAATCTACTATAACCTAATTTTACTAGAACAAAGTAATTGGTCAGTGCTATCCCTGTTGTTAAAAGATTTACATTTTTAGTTTTCATTCAAATTAGGGGAGTGAAAAATGTGAATTTAGTAACTTCTCAAGAAAATGGACTGTACGATCATGTGTTCAAGCAACTATGATTAACATACAACAGGTTGTTGTTTTTTTTTAGCCATTTTGGGTGTTTATATCATGAGTGGTGTGGTATGAGAAGATGAATTCTAGCCAGGTGAAGGTGTCATGTACTTGATATACATTTAGGATATTATGTAAGTACCCTTTTTTTGTCCCAAATTTGATTTTCATATTCCTGCAGGTAGTTCACTTTCCTCCTAATAATAGATGTAGAATATTAAATTTGAAAAGATACATTTAAGGGCAAAATATAAATTAATACTAACTTTATTTTTTAAATGATAATAGATGTGACTTTCTTTCTCCAGATAACAAGTGTAAATGATGAGCTTGATTTGGGCAAAGATTTTTAAGAGCAAGGGGTAAATGTTGAGGAAAATTGCGGTTTCGAGCAACCATGTGCCATACCATGCCCATGGGAAGAAACAACATGCATGCGACAATCCATATGAAAGCATAATGGGCTGTGAAACTAATATTTGAACATAACTTTTCTAATGATAGATGTGAATTTATTTCTCCAGATAACAAGTGTAAAAGTACATCTTTATTTGGGAAAAAAAGTTTAAGAGCAGGGGTTAAATTCTCCATTTACTAGAAAGTCTACATGTCCCTGCTACTTTAACTTTGATACCAAAATGTTAGTTTCTCATAAGTAGAAGGCAGTCGCTGGTACCTCTAACAGTCAATGCGGATTTGCTACTGGTTCCAGAGTGATTTCATTCTGATTTTGTTTCAACTGCATCCTTGCATATTTTAACTACACGAGTGAATTTGAAATAAGAATAATGGGGTATGAAGTTTGTGTTGCTATTTGGGTCGTTTTATGTTGTTTCTATCCTATGGATTGCGTTCTCTATTTTTCTCTTTTATCTCGGCTCATGCAATTCTTCTGCTTGGTTCAAAGCATTCTGTATCCAGTGCTTTGTTCTGAAGACTCGGGTGTTTTTTTTTTTCTTTATTCTGCTCCTTTTAATCTATTGTAGAAATTTTGGCGTGTTTGGGTGTTGCATATGCCAAACATTTCTACTGGTATAGCTGTCATTCACTAATCAGTTAATAAAACCTAGTGCATTGTAATATTATATACTATTGACTTATGGACAAGGACACAATATTAGAGCGTCAACTTAGACATGTGGTGTTGTTCAAAATTACAAGACACGAAGACAGGCCTTATGGACATACTATTTAAATTAATGTATAACGTAGACGGACCCATGTACTTATAAAAAGCTCTATTAATCACAATGTACTTTATTGTTTCTTAAATTTTCTATAAAGGGAAACAATGAGGGAATTTGGTAAAATAATTGGCCTACGTAAAATTAAAACATTTTATATTTCTGTCTAGAAACCATGAACATGGGGAATGACTTCATTATGTAATTTTATGTGTATCAAACTCAATGCTTTAAATAATGGATGGACGTTGACAAAACGGGCTTTCTTGCCAGGTTCGGGATTGGTGAAGAAACAAGGCTTTAAAGGATCATTTGCAGAGGCAGGATCTTCTGCCAAGGTATAAATCATAATTGCAAATAATATTCATTGGGTCGAAGTGTTTGCTAATAGGATTTATCACCTAATTAGACCTTTTAATTGTATAGATTTTGACAATCTTTATATGTGAATTGGGATACTAATGTTGAACTATTGGTACTTGTAGACATTTGCAGTTCTGTCTGGGGTTCATAGTTTGGTTGTGTGCTTTCTGAAGAGGCTGAGAGGGAAAGATGATGGTATGACTCCTCAACTTAATACCGATACATGATTTGGATAATTATTAGGATGATGTATCTCATATATTTTTGCTGCAGTCTATAATGCAGGTGTAGCTGGATGTTGCACAGGTCTTGCTCTAAGTTTTCCAGGTACTTGCATTTATTCTGATCTAGTGATTCTAAGTAATACTCCCTCTGTCCCAGAATGATAGTCCCCCTATTTCATGGGTTTTACGAAGGAACTTTGAGTAATAATTAAGGCTACTTTTAATTATTCTAATGAAATTTTTGAAATTGTTCTTGATACACCATTATAAATACTATTAATATCAATTTTTAGATTCACATTAACATAATTATATGTAGCATTTATAACTGCTCAAAGTTCCCTCCTACTAACAACGAAAAAAGGTGGACTATCTTTTCTGGGGCGGAGGGAGTAGTAGGTTGTGTGTGTATTACAGATAATTGAGTCATAGATTTGCACAAGCAATGTCATTGTATGCATGTTGAGCATGGGTGTCTATCTATCTTGCGTCTAATATTACTTGGCCTTTGAGGTTCACAATGAATTTAACATGGCCAAAAAAAAAAAAAAAAAAAAAAGAATTCACTCCTATGGTTAACCTCCGATTACCATATACACTTGGTTGACCTAGGCAGTATGAGGTGATGATTCGTTCTCCTTTTTAAAAATAAAAAATAAAAAAAATCACGGAGGCATCTGAGTGGTTCAAGTGTGGATAAGCTCCTGGTGCCATTCCCAAGAAATTTATCTTGACATTTTCTCCTTGATTCATTTTCTAATTTGAACATGAACATGCCTTTAAGACCATGAAAATTTTGGGTGGTTTGTCCATCTCTAGATTTCACATCTTATTTTCTTACAGTTTTACGAGTATATATTTACTAAAGGCATGTGAAGTCTTGTTCGTTTAGAGCATATTCAACAATCAGCCACTGCATTTTTTCAGTGTTAAATCTCTTTTTGTACTAATCCCTCCGTCCCGAAATGAATGTCCAGTTTTTATTTTTTTTAAAAAAAATTAGCTCTTGATCATGAGCAATTTTTTTTTTCTTTCTTACATTCATTTTTGGAAGGCCGTAGTATGAAATAACAAAAATACACTAAAATGGATGACACTTTAGAGATTCGTAAATACCATGTGTACGAATTCAGTTGTGTTTACTGCGTGTATTTTTTTCAGGTGCACCACAAGCTCTTCTCCAGAGCTGTCTCACGTTTGGGGCATTTTCTTTCATCATCGAAGGACTTAACAAGCAGCGGCCAGCCCTGGCACATTCATTTCCTACCTCACGAACCAATAGAAGTCAGTACTCGGGAATACTTCCTCCCCTGGCACTCCCCCTCCCAACTGAACTGAAGGAGTCTTTCTCTTCCTTCTGCGATTCCATAATGAAACCCAACAAGAATAAACTCCGCGCCGCCCCTCGTTAATCTGTTTTGGTTGCGAAAATCATTTACTATTTCAGCCGGTAGAGTGTAGCTTGACCATGGACTTTATTGTAAATTTGTTGAATTTGGCATTTTTGTTATTCAGTTTTGAGCATCAAAATTATTGTTTCTAGACCCTTTTGGATGTTGTGCGAGTTTATTAATACCATCCAAAAAAAAAAAATCTTGATTTTTTCGAGTTTCAAAGATAAGTGGAGAATAATGAACAAATGGTGAATTATGTGGGCCTTGACGCCATGCGGAGGGGTTTCGGGTGACCGACCGTGCATATCGAAAGATAAATAATGTGAAATGTACTGTTGTCTCTAATTGAGTGTTCAAATTTTATTTTAAGGTACATTGGACAAAGTTATGTTCAAAAACGACATTCATTTTGAGACAAAGATTTCTTAATAATGGAGACTCGTTTATGGACAGAGGGAGTAGAATTTAAGACTAGATAATGTCACTTACCATATGATATGGAAGGATGTTGTATTTATAGCATCCCGAATAATAATAGGGGCACAAAAAAATCACAAAAACTTGCTCATAAAATCTTAAGTGTAATGATGTTATTGGTGTTTTTAATTAGAGTGTGGCGGGTTCATTATCGATGCAACCAATAAAATATCGTCACCTCATTTTGTGAGCAAGATTTTGTAACCTTATTTTGTGTCATTAGCATTGCTCATAGTATCCCATGGATGGGTGTCATTGTGCCATGTGGCACTTTTCGTTGTCGTTGTTGTTGGTTCTATTCACTTTTCACGGTGGCCGGTGGACAACGCACTAGCCATTTTGGCATGAGCGCATAAGTTGCAAAATTATAATGAAGCTATTTTTCGACTAGAATGAAGTTATCTTTTCAGGAAGAAATGATTAGATTATTGTAAAGGGAGAGGCTATTGCCACTACAATTTCTCCTTATCTACTACATTCATTAATATTCATTCAAATAATTTAAATTTTTGACACAATTACCCTTCAAACAAATTTTAACTTTGGTAAGTTTTTTTTGTCTCAATCTCAACTATAATTCTTTTCTAAAGCCCAGGAAAATAAATAAGTACATGTATTTTTTTAGTGATGGAAATTATAAAAGCGATAAAAATGAACATAGTAATGAAAAAAAAATCATCTTTCACGTAATTGTCATATATATCATCATACAATACTTTTTTACCTAGTGGTGTTCTTTATATATCTATTTTGGTTAAGAATTCTTCTACTTTAGTTAAGAATTATTAATTTCAAATGTAAACTTTGTCAATTTATTTTACTGTAGGCTAAAAATTAAGTAATATGGTTGTTGTATTACCATTTTTCTTAAGATATGTTTCAAATATAAAAATATCGGGTGCAACTATAGATATTTGGATTAGTAGATTTAAAATGTTAAATATTGTGTTGATGAGCTCAAAACACAAACAACTATTCCTGCTATTGTGTTGAAAAATCATTTTTTATAAAACAAAAAAAACAAAAAAAAATAAATAACAGGTTAACTTGTTCAACAGAAAAGAACATAGATAAATATAGTGGATTATTTGTACTTTTATTTTATTATGAACAATATAAAGAAAAGAAAACAAGAAATATAAAATAATCCAAAAAATTGAGCTGAAAAGGAAAATTAATATATTCATTTGCTATTGAAAATTAATTCATCATTAAACAATATAGGTTTTTCAAGAGAAATTGTAGAATAATCATAACAAATAGTATTTTAATTAGTAAATGTAGTGAATAAACAAAATATATAGTGAATAAGTAAAATTTATAATGGTATAATTTATTTATGGAATGTTATTTATTTTTTAATGTATCAATTGATGGTTATGTCAAGTTACAAAATTAGGAAAGGCTAAATGTGTCATTTTACAAAATTTGTAGTGGATAAGCAATATATGTAGTGGAAATAGCTAGGGCTGTGCAAAAAATATTGGAACCGGACCGGACCAACAAAACCGGACCGGACCAATAAAAACCGGACCGAACCAATGGTATTGGTTTGGTTCTGGTTCCAAATTCCTTTAGAACCGGTAAATTGGTCTGGTTCCGGTTTTGAAAAATATATACACGGTTCTGGACCGGACCGGACCAATCATATTTACATGTATATATATTACTAATATGCTATTATATATTATATATATTTCTGATTTTACACCAAAATATAAAAACAAAATTCTGACTATCCTAATTGTAGACATCTTCGAATCAATACAGAATCAATACACGAGGTTATATTTTATGTTTCTGTTATAAAAACAAAATCTTTATTCCCTATCAGCAATGTTAAATGCACCAATCTCCATAGGCCTATGGGCTGGTACATTAGTGCTTCATGAAATGTTAATATTACAACCCTGATTACATAAACTTGTATTAAATGCCAAAAAAATTGTATGATATGTAATATGTAGAACCGGACCGGAACCGGACCAATAGAACCGGACCAATAAATCCGGTTCTGAAATATATTGGTTTGGTCCTGGTTCTAATTTTATACAAAACCGAACAATTGGTCCGGTCCTGGTTTTGTGAAATTTTGACAAAAACCGGACCGGACTGGACCGTGAACACCCCTAGAAATAGCCCCTCCCTATTATAAAAAACATGATTAGACTATTCTAAAGATGCTGTAATATTGATAGTTAAAAATATATATTCACTTCGTTTTATGATCAAATGTCGAATTTTGCATATTAATGTCTTTAAAACATATGATTTACCTGTTTGTGCGTTATTTGCATAATACAGTATAAAATTGTTTTTATAATATAATTTTAGAATTAAATAAATGTAAAAAGAGAGTGATACTTTATTATATCAAGCATAAGAGGGTATCTTGTAATATAAATAAGTGGAGTACAAGTTTTTTTTTTTTTTTTTCCTTTTAAGAGTAAGTAAAATAGTTCGAGCTAATTTAGAGACTGAACCATTAGTCATCAGTGTTGAAAATTTTCTGACCGAACTGAAGCACAAAAAAACTCAAACTAAATCAAACCAAACTGCAATGGTTTGGTTTAGACTGTTGTTGTTCAGCAATATGGTTTAGAATGCGATTCAAACTGTTGTTTAGACCACGGTCCTGACCGTGGTTCAAACAACCATTCCGATAATTGTTTATACCACTAGATCATGGCTTAAATTGCAACTTATTCATATTTGTTTAAGATTTTTAGTGATTATGGAAGAAGAGCAAGGGGTACCAAAAGAGAGGGAAGATGCGGGAGTTACATTTTAAGATAGAAGTCGAAAGAAAAAGAATACTATAAGAACAGAGAAACCGGAGAAAGAGAACACACTACACAGACTCGGCAATGAACAAAAAAAACTTGATTAACTATGTATCACCACGAATATAACAAACGATGATATTAGTATTGAATGGGATGCAAAACAAGAGTTATGAATAGTCTAAATGCAATGTATGACTTTTAATAATTCAACGACGGATATGACTCAACATACAAAAAACTACGTTTAATAGGTGTGATCTGTTGGTTCAGTCTAGTGGTACGGTTTGGTGTATTGGTCTGACGGTTTGTTTTGATTTGGTTCAATCTGAAAAGGTTAGACCACAAACCAAACTATGCAACATTACATTTTTGAGATTGAATTAAACTACTCATACTTTTGGAAACCAAATCAAACTTCATGATTAAATTCAGTTCTTTAACGACCCGAGCCCGAAGGCCCGAGCCGCTACACAAGCACCATTTACTTCCCATTAAGAAACAACAATTGGGTCCACTTGGCGTCCCCGGCAAGGCCCACTTTGTTCAAGAGGTGGCTCCCACAGTCTCTGCGGTGTGCACTTTGTTCCGCACAATGCTTTGCTCCACATTTCTGACTGAGACTCGCTCTGATACCATTTGTAACGACCCGAACCCGCCGGCCTGACCCGTTACACAAGTACCACGCACTTTATCCAATGAATACAAATATCTTGAGTCCACTTGGCTTACCACAAACCCACCCAAAAATCCATGGACGTATTGGTGCTCAATGTTAGCTTGTTGTACTTAAGTACCACTCCAAGATCTTGTATTCCACCGATGTGGAATACTACAAGTTCAGTCTCAGACCGTAATCTGAACCTAACCGCTTACATTATGGCACATCCAACAAAAACACTTACCAAAGGCCTTATGGCACATCCAACAAAAGCACTTACCAAAGGCCTTCTGGCCGAGTGGTACCGAGTGAGTGTGTTAGGGCTTCCCTTGAAGGGGAGGTCCTGGGTTCGATTCTCCCTTGGGAGAATTTGTGGAGAACCCTTAGTTTCATAACCCCATAGGGGTTGGCTGTGCAGCTACATGTGATCATTCAAATGGCGCGACGTCTATGTCAAGAGGACTACCAGATGGCGCAAGGACGTTTATGGAAATCAAACTACCAGATGGCGCGAGGACGTCTATGAAGGATTGCATCATCAACTTGTAAAAGCAAAATATCATTCGCTGTAATATGTTCGACAATGGTGAAACCCCATAGGAGCTTGTAATAGACAAGGCTATAGATCGGCAGGGCTTTAGATAAGACTGTAATAGATTCCATAGAAATTTGTAAACGATAGCAATTGTCTTGAAATGAATGATATAGTTCGGTTGTTAAAAAAAAAAACAAAATAAAAACAACAACAACAACAACAACTAAAAACTCAATTTAGTTCGTATCGAATTTGGGTTAAGCTAAAACTAGAATACCTGGGCCAAGTTTGTTTAAATCAGGGCCCAAGCCCGATTGGCAGCCCTATATATTTTTCTCAACCCTTTCAGCAAACCCTAGTCTTCCCTCTTTAGCAAACGTTCGCGAGTTGCTCGGGGAACCACCGCTTGCGGCCGCCACCATGGGTAATCATCTCTCACTCACCCGTCGCCATTTTCCCGACCCTTTTGCTCCCATGTCTCGCTCATCGGGCGATAATGGTGCTGTTTTGCAGGTATCTCACGTGATTCTATGCACAAAAGGCGTGCCACTGGAGGAAAGAAGAAGGCATGGAGGAAGAAGCGAAAGTAAGCTCACTTGACTGATTTATAATGGTCCGTCCCAAAATGAGTGTTAATTTTTTTTCAAATTTACTCTTTATTGATCAGATCAAATTTGAAATTATTTTATACATTCATTTTGGGACGAAGGGAGTAGCTTGTTTTGATCCTTACCTTATTTATGTCTTCATTTTCTCTTGTCTGTGACTGTTTTAATGTTAAGACTATAATAATATGTTACTTGTAGTTTCATATCAAATTTTATATTAGGTTCATTTCATGTTGTTGATTAATCTACTGGTGATATATGTTAGCAAATGCCACAATAATTTTGATGGATTTTATCAGGAAAACGTAGCCTTGGTAAGATATAAATAGCCTTTCAATGCTCCTTGGTTTAGTCCTTCTTTCCTTGACTTGTCTTAATTTCTTCCTGTAGTAGCAATAACATTGGATTCTGAATCTAAGAAATCTGTCAGTAATTGTTTATTTGACTGATTTTTCCCAAGGTCTTAGCTACTTACTATCCTCTACTCCGTGCTCCCAATTTGTAGACAAGTTTTAGTTATTTTTAGGGAAGAAAATGGTGAAATTTATATTTCGTCCAAGCGCAGCACATGTATTCAAAATATGAGAGCTGGAAAATCTAGTTAAATCAGAGGAAATACGTACTTGATATATTACAGTATATAATGTGATATCCCCCATCCCGTATCGGAAATATGTGGGAATTGTGTGTACGATATAGAAGGCCCATACACTCATATTAAGCATCAAATCATCCATGGTTGACCCAATTGAGGAGATGCTTGGTGGGCTAGTGTGTGGTACCTATGTGGTGGGTCGGGTCTACGGGCTCGGGTCATTACAAATGGTATCAGAGCGAACCCCCGGCCGTAAGGCTTGCGAGCTCCCCCGGGGGACGATCTGGGTAGGGATGGCAATTCAACCGAACCCGATCTGAAGGCAATTCGATCCATAATTTTTGGGTTTGGTTTGCAAATTTTAAATTCCGATCGGGCTCGGATCGGTTTCGGTTACACACCGACCCGAGACCCCACCCGAACTCATTACACTTACTATTTTCTTACTGCCCCCTCGAGTTCTTGCAATATACATCATCACCCTGGGTATATAATAACAAATCTAGTGTTTAGGAAGTCTTCATTCCAACGCCCAACTAGTTTCTCCGCGCCGCTCTCTTTTTCTCTCTCTATTCGACGTCGCCGGTGAGGCCATGACGCCGTTCGTTTCGGCTCTTCTTCTCAACGCCGTCCAACTCTACTGAGGTAAGTTACTTCCATACTACCTCTTCCTTCTCCGTCGCCGTCTAATCTCTCGGCTTTTCCTTGATTTTTCTTTGGTCGATTTTTTTGATTTTTCATTGAAATTTCCAAAGTTTGGTCGATAATTTAAACTATAATCAGGAGTATTATTTCTGTAGACACTTGGGTTAAGGTTTTGCATCTCTTTTGAGATTTGGTTGTGTTGAGGATTGGTACCAGAAAAATCAAAACGGGAGTGAGTTTTTTTTTTTTAAATATTCATAGGGGCTCGGATCGGGATTCGGGTCAGGGGTGTTCGGATCGGATCGGGTTTCGGCAAGGGTTTCTGGTGTTCGGATCGGATTCGGACCAGGCCTGATCCGATCCGAACCCGACCCGTTGCCATCCCTAGATCTGGGTATTGATTGACCTTGATAGGGACGGCAAGGGTTTAAGTGGGAGAGATTGTGATATCCCCATCCCACATCGGAAATATGTGGGAATTGTGTGTACTATATAGAAGGCCCATACACTCCTACTAAGCATCAATCATCCATTGGACTTTTGGAAGCCTGTGATGGGCTGTGGTTGACCCAATTGAGGAGATGTTTGGTGGCTAGTGTGTGGTACCTATGTGGCGGGTTGGGTCTACGGGCTCGGGTCGTTACATATAATCTGCCATTGGACACTGTTATTAGATGTAGGGACCAATACTTTATACTATGAATTCATCAAGGGTCATAAGCTGCATGCCTGCACATCGTGTCTTCTGCTTTTGTTTTCTGAGCCCCAAAGGATATAAGATTAATTGGCCTTATTATGTCTGCTGTGCCTTGTCTCATTGGAAATTTTATTATATCGATTCTTTTAATCAATGATGGGACAATGTGACTGTTTTAATGTATCCTTAATAAACATCGATTTATCTGATTTTCACACGTTCTCAGAAATTCATATTGTCATCATAGCTGATTATATTATTTTTCTGTCAAGGTATGAGCTCGGAAGGCAGCCAGCCAACACAAAAATTTCCAACAACAAGACTGTTCGGAGGGTGAGGGTCCGAGGTGGTAATGTTAAGTGGCGTGCATTGAGGTTGGATACTGGAAATTACTCGTGGGGTAGCGAGGCTGTGACCCGCAAGACACGTATTCTGGATGTGGTTTACAATGCATCAAACAATGAGTTGGTCAGGACCCAGACTTTGGTGAAGAGTGCTATTGTTCAGGTTGATGCTGCACCTTTCAGGCAGTGGTACCTTCAGCACTATGGTCTTGATATTGGTCGTAAGAAGAAAAATGCTGGCTCTTCCAAGAAAGAGGGAGAGGTATGCGAATTAGATTCCCTTTTTTTATGTTCCTCCCCATATGCAAAAGGTTTCTTGCGCCATGGTTTTGTCTGTTGAAGTGGTTAGTAGTACTCAAATGTCATAATCCCTCCGTTTTAAAATGAATGCTAAAAAAAATTCAAAGTGTTTTCTTTTGAGCTCCATGACAGGGAGTACTTCTACATTTTTTCACGAGCTATTTTCAATTATTTGGACATTTGTTTTGGGTGGGAGGGAGTCCTTTTCTAGCACTTACAAGTTTTGCTATTTTTCATACATATATTTTGATTTCTCTCATAGCCATGATAAACTGCGTGCGGTTGTATGTTCAAATTTTTTACTTTACCAGTCCCTTCTGAAAAATGATATCTTTTCTAAGAATATGATTTTTTTTTTTTTTTTTGTGTGTTATGAAGAACCATGTTTGGTAACAAAACACTTTACAGTAGAAGTATGTCATTCAATCTGTAATATGGAACATCAGGATCCTTATACTTGGTCAACAAATGCAGGCTGTTAGGGATTTTCACCGTGGTTCATCTGAGAAAGAAATTCTTGCACATACTATCTCCCTGATGCTTAGTTTCTAATTATTTTCCTATTGGTTAATAGGAGGCAGAAGCTGCCACTGAGGAGGCCAAAAAGAGCAATCACGTTCTGAGGAAAATTGAGAAACGTCAAGAGGACCGCAAGATTGATCCACATGTCGAAGAACAATTTTCCAGTGGTCGTTTGTTAGCTTCAATCTCTTCGCGACCTGGCCAGTGTGGTCGTGCTGACGGGTATGTTTCTCATTTTGTGCTGGCATTTCCACTTGGAGCAAATTTTAATATATTTTTTTAGACATTTATTTCGGGACGGAGGTAGTATATGATGATTCTTTGAGCATCTATTGTGTATACGGTTGTTTTCTCTCCCTGATGTAAGGTAATTTTTTCTTGGCAGATACATCTTGGAGGGTAAGGAGCTTGAGTTCTACATGAAGAAGCTCCAAAAGAAGAAGGGAAAGAGCGCTGCCGCTTAAGAATCTTCATCTTATTTGAGCTTGAAATCACAAATTTTATTTTTATTATTTGCTTTGGAACTAATGGCACTAAAGTTTTGTTATGCCTAGTTACTATCTCGACTTTTCATTTTATTAATAGAACTTTGAATGTTGAATGGAGAATAGTATAAGCTTTTTCTTCCCTTTCTTACTACTATTTTTGTCCGTTCCAATTTCTCATTGTCCCAGAAATGAGAGGTGACACATATAAGTTTAGTTTGGTTTGCCAATGAAAATGGCATGACTTTAAATCAACCAGCTGTGGTTAAAAATACTTTAACATAGTTGCATGTCATTGCAAGTTAATTGATGTTATAATTTTGTTAGTCGTATCAATCAAAGAGCATTAGCTCAACCGATATCAAGTGTTTCTTTCATTAGGTAAGGTCGGTATAGTATAGAAGTTAGTCGGACGACCAGCTCTTTAGCTCGAACGACATCATGCATTTTTTTTTTTTTTTAATATATGTAAGGTCAGGTACAAAGCCCATCAAATGCACTCTTGTAATAGCGTTAGCTTCAAGCCTACAATAAGTTAGTCGGACTAACCTAGGCTCAAGCAACATCCGGTAGTCTTTTTTATATATGTAAGGTCAAGAATTCAATTTGTACAAGGATGATGTTGTTCAAACCCTTTATCACACCCGTAGATATGCATAAATCTTAAATGGTACAACACTGAAGAAACACAGTTACGGGTTGCGCGTGTGTTTAACAACACCCTTTGTACAACTTAAGTTGCGCAGATGTTCATAAGCAGTTTAGCAGTATGATTGCATTACACACTGTCAGATGCTAAGTTGATGCGAATGTCAGTTAAAAAGGAGGAGGTCCGATCTGATATCTGAATGACATAAACAAAGATTTCGAGATCACCTTACTTCTTAACATAAACCGTAGGTGAGGAGGATTACAATTGCAAATGTGACTGCAAAAGTAACTTAAGTTCTTCAAGAATGCAAATTCAGAACGGACGCAACATCAATGAAAGTGAAATCCATCCAACTTTACTTGCCATACCCATACTTTTTTCTCAACCTGTCTTTAACGAAATCGCTTCGAGCTTTGATTCGAGCTTGTTGTGGGGCAACATGAACATACGAAAGATGCAAACCAACCGCGAAAAGGGTGGCACCTGCGAGGAAGATTGCTGCAGTCACACCCCACTTCTTAGGCGATGTTGGATAGCAAAAACCCATCTCAAAATCTTTACTCTTCTTCGCCACCACCATCTAAATCAAATTTCTAGCAACAAGAAGCGAATAATATCAGGAAATAAACAAAATGATGTATTTCAACAATGAAAGAAAGCGAAAAGAGACAAGGCCAGCTCTCAGAGGAATTTCATCGAACAACTTATGCGCATTACCCCTTCCACCCAGGAAGCTACTAACGTGGGTTTACCATGATAAAAAATACTATAAACAAAGGAAAATGCTAATTTACACTATGTCATTGCGATCAATTTAAGGAATACCGTAACAAGACAAACCAGTTCAAATTCGTTTTCCAGCGATTGGGGAGGAGAACTGCCGGAGACGAACATTAACGACGGACGAAAGGAAGAAGTTCATTTTGAGTCAGTCTCAAAGGCCCAATTCATGGGCTTTTATTAGAAAAGCCCATATGTGTTAAATTGGTTTATTGAGCAAAATCATAACCCGAGACAAATCCAAAAGGAAGAGTTTTGAGGTCCAAAGTGGAGCACTTGAGTCGTAGCCAGACCAGAGAGCTGTTCGGAGGAAACAATCAACGGAGAGACACTCTCCTCGCCGGCCACCGATTCACTCCTCTACCCGCGCCGGTACGTTTTCTTCTTCTTCTTCTTCTTCTTCTTCTTCAAAATTCCTCAATTTGTCTTAACAATTAGGACTCTTTTTGTTGTTTAATTCGTTTTATTTTTGTCATATCTGCGGAACCACGAGGCCTGTTTCTGCCATTGAATTGGTCTAGCTGTATGAAAAGCATAGAGAAAATAATAATGTCAAGTCTCAATTCTGGTACTGATTTTTCAGATTAATATGTGCAAATTACTACTGAATGTAATTGGTCGTATTTCGAAATTACTCCAGATGCTTAAATTACATGTGGAAGGTAAAGTCCAGATGTCCCGGAGTGTAGGAATAATGAGAAGTTGGAATGTTTGATTGGAATGCTAGAATTGTAGACTCATTTTGTGATGGGCTGATGGCTATCACTGTCGCTAAGGTGCAAGTAAATTTGGAGTGAACTTCAGCATCCAAGATTAATCTTTTTGCTTGAAACTTAAAATCTTGACCCCCAAATTTTCTTATGACCTTCTTACGAAATTCTCAAAAATAATAATAATAATAATAATAATAATAAGGAAAAAAAGGTTTCCGTATTCTACTTGTTATTTCTGATTTGGTCAAAGAAAAGAAAGAAGTAACCGAATAAAGAAAAGTGCATGTTTCCATATTTGTTTCAACTTCATATCCATGTCTCATTTGCTTCTCCAATTTATAGTATGTCTTCGTATTCGAAGTGGAATCTAGACCACACCACCTTGCGCCGGCTTGATGCAACTGTTTTGATTATTTCGGTACGATTTAAAGAAGTACTTGTTGTCTTTTCCCAATTTTCTTTTCTTTTTTGTGTATCGTATGCATCATCGTAAGGAAACGGGAACTTGTTCAGTCTATAAATCATATCCTAACCAGATTTAGGGTTCGAGCCATCATCAACTATTGTTGACTACTTGAGAAGGGAATCATGTTCCTGTCACCCGGTACTAAAACCTCTATTACATGGTGCATTCTGTCCGACATTGAATTTGCAATTGATTACTCACTGGTCCTACACTCCTGGTGTCTGATGGTGGCAGGTGCCATTTTCCGATCATTTTGGCACCGATTTGTTCCGTGCATTGTCCTCCTCCATAGATATATGGAACTGTCTTGGCCGTTTTCACGTGGCTCTTATGTGTTTCATCCACCTTGATCATTTTTTTCTTCTGATAAACAGATAGTGCGTCAAATTAGCCTCAGTTCTGGTCCAAGTGCACTCTACCAACATCTGAATTGAAATTGCAGAAGTCCTTCCCATGGCCTAGACGTCCGCACCTGTGGCAGAAATAGGTCGTGCTCTCAGTGGAATAAGATCCAAATGCCGACGAGGCCTTCTCACTGCAACTAGAGTCCGTTCAAGGGGATTATTACTTGTGGATGTGCATTTAACTTGCAAATAATGCTTATGAACCAGCATTTTTTCATCTCATGTGTCCACTTCAACGGGTGAGCCTCGGGACCTTCCTCTATATATGGAACTTTAGTTGTAATGTCGTCAACTTGTAATGGATGAGATTTGTGTCCAGAAATTTGTGAAAGCCAAATCTAAGAAGGTTCACCTTGCTGCAAATGTTCAGGAATGTTAGGGTACCCCTTACTGTCCAAGGGACCTCAAGAAAGCTTTTCTGTCTGTCTTCTTCAGATTTGAAAGCGACATGGTATATTTTTTTTACCCAGCTTGTGCCTGATAACCTACTTTTAAAGATTTCATAACCCCTGATGATATTTTGTGGGTGTTGGTGTATGTGCAAAGCAAAACGGAAGATGATTACAAGCCTCCATCAGAACGTTCTTCCTCTGTGGCAGGTATCTTTTCTTTTTATGAGTTCCTATTTCCTCTTTTCTCAGCACCTTTAAGCCAGCAACAAGGGAATAAGAGTATGATAAGGGCATTGTAAATTTGAAGATGCCACAACATCTTATATGCAAGTACTTATTTCATCATAAAAACCAATGTATAATTGTATGATGTTTGTTCTAAGAGCATTTCAAGTAATTCATTGAAGTTAAGTTGTCCTCAATACTTTGAAACTTAGAAAGAAAGCTGTCCGTAAATGCTCTTGATAGGATATCCATATTCTAAGAGCATTTCAAGTAATTCATAAACTTGTAAAAAAGAAAGAAAGCTGTCCGTAAATGCTCTTGATAGGATATCCATATTCTAATAATATGATATTGTTATGGTAAATGCCTGAACAAATTTAACAATTTCAGTTTCTAAACACTAAGAAGTGTATTTACAAGTTCACAAGGATGCCTTTAACTAGTAGGTAGTAAGTAGATCCCATTATCTTTGATTGATCCTTTAACTTTTATGGTTGGGTGCCAATGTCATCCTAGAATATGTGCTCAATCAATTGTACTCCCCCCGTTTCAATTTATCTGTCGTTTTAGACAGAATTACACGAACCACGGAAATAATCAATGACCACAAAATTTCCATATTTACTCTTTGTTTCCCATCATAACTGCCCACCTGCACCCACTACCCACACCTTTAGTTTTTTCTCCTCCATTTCCGAACCCTTCTTCTTCCTAATAACTGAACGAACCAAAATTCACATGTACTGTACGAGTGTGAAGAATCAAAACCAATTAAACATTGGTTCTTATCCTTCCACACTAAATCTTGACCTTTTACAGGATCAATTTTGGACTTAAAAGATGGAATTCAAAATCCCTAGAAGGTTCCATCTGGGTTTGAATCTCTTTATTTCTCAGAATTATCAGCCGTTCTATTCGAATTTGGGTCACGAATGTACAGGAATAGCCGAAAGAAAATCTGAATAGTATCGGCCGTTCAATCATTGTCTTTTTTTTAAAAAAAATAAATAAATTTCCAATTTGCGTTTGAATCTGGATTTAATTTTTCATTTTTTTTAAATGGTACCCCTCTAGCCAATTTTTTTTTCTTTCCTAATGTAAAGCATCTGGGTTTGAATCTTCAAATGTTTATGAGTTGCAAGGGTAAATTTCTGAGAGCTTTAAGATTTAATGGCCAATGACGGATATAGGGGGGAGGAGGGCAGTTTCCAAGCTTGGGAGAAGACAAGAAAACAGAACAATTTGAAGATTATGGGGGGAGAGAGAGAGAGAGAGAGAGAGAGAGAGAGAATGGCTGAGGAGATGAGTAGTTGATATTGTAGTAACGAGGGATATGGGTAATTTCGTCCATTGAATCAAAAGAATGCCAAAACGTCAATTATTTTGAGAAAAAACTGGGAGCCTAAAACGACTGGCAATATGAAACGGAGGGAGTAATAGACAGAAGACTTTACCTGTAGTCCTTTGTTGCATATAGACTGTGTCTGATACATTTTTGTACAATAAATGCATATCAAATGCATCTGTTCGCGTGATTATATTATCCTGATAATTAAGTGAAGAAGTAATACCATGTTCACCCCCTCTGTGCTGTACTGTTACCAATTGTGTATATTTATTTCATCCCATGCTATATAGTTCTTTTGCTAATGATGAACATCTATTTTGAGATTATTAGCATGCTCCATTTTGTTCGCCTAAATTAAAGGAACTAACAAACTCATCTTAATTTTGTTCTTACTTTAAAAGGTTGTAGCATTCTGTTTAGTAAGTTAGTTATAAACCTGAAAATAATAAGATCCCGCACTGATTTTTTTGAGTAGGTGGGATAGTTGCTCTGGGAAAGTTTGATGCTCTTCACGTTGGTCATCGCGAACTAGCAATCCAAGCAGCAAGGGCAGGAGCTCCCTTCCTCCTATCATTTGTTGGAATGGCCGAAGTTCTTGGGTGGGAACCTAGGTATGGAAATTGTCACAATCTTACTTCACATTTACTATGCCAGCACAGGAAAATTTGTAACAACACTACAATACTGTCAAACTGCTCGACTATAAAAGCACTGTGACGTGATTGGTTTATAACAGGGCTCCTGTAGTTGCTAAATGTGACCGTAAGAGGGTTCTCTCTTCTTGGGCTCCTTATTGTGGTGAAGTTACCCCCTTGGAGTTCCAGGTTGACTTTTCAAAAGTTCGATCTTTGACTCCCCGTCAGTTTGTTGAGAAGTTAGCGAAAGAGCTTGGGGTTCGTGGTGTTGTGGCAGGTATGATTTACTGAACACACACACACATCCGTCCCAAAATATATGTCATTCTTTGACCTTTTCGGTCAACTTGATTGAACTTTGACTATTATCTTATGACAAAGAATCTATCTTCATGAAATTAAAAAAATAAAAAAATAAAAAATACAGTAATTGATAGTGTTTCTATTGATGTATCAATAAGTCAATAACCAATTATGGAATAACTTGAAATATTTGAATTATTCATAACTTTTTGTCAATGTTCAATCAAGTTGACCAAAAAGTCAAGGTGCGACATATTTTGGGACAAGGGGGTATATATATATGTATGCATTTCATCCTCTTAAGCTTTTACTTGTGTGAAGAATTTATAACTTATAAGCTGAGAGTTAAATTACCTGCAATTATCATATCTGTCAGGTAAAAACTACCGGTTTGGGTACAGAGCTTCTGGGGACACACTAGAGCTGGTGAAATTATGCGAGGAATATGAAATTGAGGCATACATAATAAACCCTGTCATGGACAAGAACCAAAACTTTCGAGATAGAGAAACTATGGATTCAAAGGAGCAAGGGCAAGTCTCATCTACTCGCGTCCGTCTCGCTCTTTCCAATGGAGACATGGCATACGTGTCAGAGCTTTTGGGTCGCCATCATCGGCTTATTTTGACCTTAAATGATCAACAAAGATTGACTACAAGTCACACAAGTAAGCTTTCATCGCCAAAGACTTCATTGTTAAATCTCCCTCCTAAAGATGGTATTTACGAGAGTTGTACTCTCGTGATTGGTGGTGAGAATGTTGTACCATGCAGAGTAGTTATCGATACTACTCGTATTCATGTAGAACTTGTTGATGTAGCTACATCAGATATTCCTTTCGGAGACTTGAGAAGCTTGGGCATTGACTTTGGGTCAGTCTAGAATCCAAGTTTAGTATTTATATCACATTCTTGTGGATGAATTATTTTGGGATAATGTCATCCCTGACCTAGTATGTTTAGGGTTCATTTATTTTTAGAAGCTTAGTTTATACAATAGCACAATTAGCCATAACTAGGCGATTTCATAGAGTTGTTAGTACATAATGCAAGCATGTTTTGCCAAAATTGATACATGGTATTTGATATCTGTCTCTTTCTTGGCTAATTACAGATTCTCCTACAGTCCCAAAATAAATGTCCAAATTTGCTCCAGAGAGGTCATCTACTTTATGTTTTATTGTGATACGATTTTCACCCGGCCCAACATTTTCTACTGTCCAACTCTGCTCTCAGATCGCCAATCGTGTGGCAAGGAAATATTCTTGATGGAGTTTCTTCTCTATAGAGAATTCAGAACATCGTCGGATAACAGTACTAAACCTAAGTTATCCAAACCCTTAGCATCCAACCAATCCAAGACCTTTCAAAATACTGCTGAGATTCTCTATAACTACTGGCGGAGAAGCGTGGGACCCGTTCAAGTAGATCGCGTGATACTCCAAACCTTTCCATTGGGCAATAAGTTGAAAATGAGGTTTCCTGTATTCGCTACTACCAATCTCCAGAATAACTGTCTTTGGTGTTGCTGACACTATATGTATCAGACCTGCCCCCATGAGCCCCATTTATAACTGAGGCATCTTGAATTGCTCTAACTTGATCTTTCATGGGCATATGTGCAAAAATTTCATTGCTTAGCCTTGATTGAACTTTTCCACCGTGGCGGGGGTGGGCTAAATAATCTGCCATAGATCATGTGCAGGAGCTCCGTGGCAGTCAATTTCTTCTGTCAGTCCTTTGAAAAGAGCGGTTTCGTATCCTAAAGGGGAGGGGATGGCTTGTGCACTGAGCTGCCTTTTTACTATCATTTGATTAAACCACAGATTTAAGCTCGACATAACATGGAAAGAAAGAATTGATCGCTAATAATATTGATATAGCATTATAATGTAGTGGATTTATGAGAGTTTCATAAATGGAGATTTCGAAACAGATTACAATTTTTACATACAAAGCAAAAGTGTTAGCAGCATCTATTTAAACTAGAATCTAATAAAAATTAAACCTTATGTAAGATCACTTCCTTAAATTTCCTAGTTTAGGGATTCAATTAAGAAGTTTCCTAAGAATAATACTAGGGGCAAAAAAAAAGTCACAAAAACTTGCCCACAAAATCCTAGGTGTAATGATTTTATTGGTGTTTTTAAGTAGAGTGTAGCGGGTCCATTATCGATGCAATCGTCACCTCATTTTGTGAGCTAAATTTTGTAAGCTTATTTTGTACTCCTAGCATTGCTCGTTTCCTTATGTATTTGTTGCAGAATCACTTCATTGAATGCAATAGCTACTATGAATGTAAGGAATTTCAAGTTTGAATCAATAAAATTATGCCAAAATTGCCCAAAAACTTCGTTAGAACCGGTTACGAACCTCAGAGCATTTTAATTCATAGCACCTCTCTCCAAATAATGATATAGAAAGTACTTATCAGCAAGCTTCTTACCAGCACTTAGTTTGCTCCCAGCCTCCAAATCAAAAGCTCCGAGCTCATCCTTCCTCCTTCACATATCGAGCTCTGCAATGTATCACTATAAAAACACCTGAACCAGCCTCCTCCGACGGTTGCGCTCGATATCCTGAGAACCTCCGGCGAGAACGTGAGGAGATCAACACGGCGAGTGAATCCATAACCAGTAGGAAGGGAGTATTGGCCAGGGCTTGGCCTGACACGTGTTTATAATAATAATAAAAAAAACATGGCCCATGCAGGTCTCGAACCTGCGACCTTCGCGTTATTAGCACGACACTCTAACCAGCTGAGCTAATAGGCCAATTGTGAACGATTTTAGCACATAATATTATTATACATACCGAGTATATTAATTAATAAGAAAACCCCTTCTACATTCAACCCTGCTGTTTCATAAACAAGGCATTTGTCAACTAATGCATTATATGACACTGTCTCTTGCACCCTAAACTTAATTTTAGGACCATCCACTTTTTTTTTCCTGATTATATCATCTCAATTACACACTAAAATGTCAACGGTTGGTCCGTCCGTCGTTTTAGAACATCAAAAGAGTTGCAAATAGAATAGTAAAACACGAAACAAGATATCCTACAAATGCTTTTGGCTGCGCGTTTGATGGATTTGTTGTTGGTGCACCCGCCTCGGATGTGTTACCAGTATCAGTATGGTGTCTTTCCACAGCAGGAGGCAAAGGTGACTCGGCCACATCTGCTTCTGTCAGGACTGGGTAGGGTGCCTCAGCTGGTGGGTAACTTGAACTTATAAAAGAAACTAAACCCCCCACTTGAAATAGATTCATATAAGGTGGCACCTTATCGAGGTTCAAACAACGGTTTCCTGCGATAGACCCAAAAAAAATAAATTCACAAATTAATACCCGTCACTACATGAGTGTCCATTTTAAGAAAGTTGCTATTTTCTTAAATTATGTTCTGAAATAACGTTGATCCAACTTTAAAAAGAAAAAAGTGAGTTGCAGGAATGACAGGCCAAGAAATTGACTAAAACACAAGGTCATGATCATGGATTGAACAGTTGAACTTTGACGCTCCCTCTGTCTAGGAAAGATAGTCCCACTTTGATATTCACAGTCAACTCAACTGAACATCGATCATAATTATATGAAAACTCAATTATTCCTACGTAATTCTAAAAATTGTTATCGATAGTATTCTTAATGGTGAATCGATATGGTCAAAGTTTATTTGAGTTGACCATGAAAGTCAAAGTGAGAGTATATTTCCGAGATGGAGGGAGTATATAAAGAATAATGACCAGAATCATGCTATAGATACAGAACCTGGACATCACACACTTACTTCTGTATTTGGCGGCAGTAGCGGGGAAGCCAGTAATGACACCATCAACACCAGCTCCAGAATAATAAGAATTCATCTCCACATATGGGTCTGAAAAAAAGTCATACGGTTGAGAAACAAACTCGTTGCTGAAGATCTGTAGATACACTGGGAGCTTAAATGCTTGAAGCTTTTTCACAACACCGGTTTCGCCAAGGAGAAATCCATGGCTTCGAGGATATACAGATTGCTTGGATATTATGACAGAATCAGCAAATTTTGTAATGTCCAAAATGGTCTCATTTTGGACATCACGGAAATTCTCACCGACCTCATAAACTAACTCATATTTATGGCCTGTTTCTTTGAATTTTTTCAGAACGGCACTGTCAGAAGACTGGATCATTGTTTTCTTTGCCGTCTGATTGTTATATGGTGATTTAGCTAGGGCATCAATGACTGCATCAGTTACACTCAGTCCTTCATTTTCTGCTAGGTAGGCTGCATTCTACAAAATAGAGAAGAAAGTTTCATGTCATTCAGATGGGGATAATTAAGGTTTGATGTTGTCTGAGAGACAAAAAAGCATTGAATCGAGAATACTAATACTATAAAAATAATCAGAACATTATAAACTTACCTTTATGTTGATCAAGATTCCAGAAATAGAAGTAGCATTGTTTGCCAAGGTCAAAAAGTCTACCAAACTCATAAGGTTGCCAGCATTTTGGAATTTTGGATTCCGGAACAAAGTCTCATTGTTGTATGGACTTGATATTGCAGCTACAGAGAATTGGAAAAATAAATAAATCAGAAGGGACATCAAAAGAGTGTACCATTCAAAATTCTTGAAAACATCTATTTTTATGGAAATACAAGGAACAATTCCAGAAATGCAGCATCTTAGACCAGCAAACAAAATAAGGTTCAAAAGGTGGTAGGACAAGCTAAAGAAGAAAATACAGAAAAAGCTCAAGCTTATGATACATTTGAACAGTTTGCAAATGACATTTGAAAGATGATTAAAAGGTTTTGTTAAACAACTAAAATATGTATTGAGGTCTTCCAATGAAACAAACATTATACTCCCTCCCGAAATGATATTCCCATTTGACTATTCAAACTTTTTAAGAATATGAACACTTGCTTCACTAGCCATGTTTTGTTTATGCACTTTAAAGCCAAAATTGTAGAAGGGGAAGAATTTATTGGGACAATGAGAAATGGAAAATGAGAAGATCATTTTGGGATGGAGGGAGCAATTCCTGAATACTCCCTGCTATGGCAACTCATTATGCGTTGGGAGTAAAATGTATGCAAGTTCTTTACAAACTATAATTGGGAGATCACTTACGTATCAAGCGCTGAATCTGTGGCCAAGTGAGATTGAAGCTGAAAATACCGCTATCATGAAGTTCAGGAATTCTCATAGTAAGGATGCTGTAATTCGTTAAGGCAACTGTGGTCCTTTGAATGAGATTGATAGAACCTAAACAGAAAGGTACTCCATCACTTGTCATCTGAACGGGACAGTCAATTACATCAACACCATCAGAAATAGCTTTTTCATACGCCAAATCCGTACAACCAGGGTAGTCCCCACTTGCTCCTTCAAATGAGATGATCAAAGGTTTTACTGAAAGCAAGGACACAGCGAAATAAATCCTGATGTTAAACTGTTCAAGATACAATTGCTTTTTCACTAAGACTGAAGAATAACACATCAAAAACTACAACTAAATGAAGTTTTTTTTTTTGTGTGTGTGTGTGTGTGTGTGTGTGTGTGTGTGTGTGTGTGTGTGTGTGTGTAGACCTGGTGTCCTTGAAATATCTTTGCCCATATGAGATAAGCAATCTGCAGAGAGAGGAAGTAATTAGCAACAGGACGAATAATTTACAAAAGCAAATACTACATTATTTGAGAGGATAAATACAGAAGTCCATCAAACAATGAAAACGTAGCTGAATGTTCAGGTAAATAGATTGTGTCTAAAACACAAATTGACATATCTTCTTCAATATGTAGATAAAAAAGTATCTTGAATGTACTAAGATTTCTGTATGATAAAATAAACACACTTTCTCAAAATTTGTGTAGGTAGTAAATAAAGAGCATTGAAACTAAAAAATGGTGTGTTGACTAAAATACCTATAGCCGCTGATGGAGTAATTGGGAAGTCAGAAAGTACACCATCGACCGAGAAGTTGCCATTGTCGGTAAAAGAGAGATACTCAGCAACAGGGTCATAACTGTAATTGTAAGGCAAGAGGAAATCATTGGCAAAACCGGAAGCAAAAACTTGTAGACCCTCATTGTGAGCTTCCAAAACAATGGAGGTATGAGGTTGCAAATACAGAGCATCATCCACGGGCCATATGTAATATTTGGGAACTAGAATTCCAGAAGCAAATGTCTTGATAAATGTCAGATTCCTCAACAGTGTACTATAACTTTGATTAAGCGAAGGCTCAATATCATCCGGTCCTAGAAACTGGAAAACAAGTTTTGTTGTACTTGGTCTGAATCTACTCACAATACTTCTCAAGAAGTTCACCTCTGGTGATGATATATAACTAACAATAGCACTTCTGGAGGTAGAAATCACAAAACTTCTCATACTCAAGTTGTGTTGTCTGAAAAATGCATCGTGCTGCAATAGTATTTAAAGAACGTTAAAGTTACCCAAGAAAAAAGTGGACGGATGGAAGAACTCCTACTTATCCTTAAGCTGAAAGAAGGCCCTAATAACATATGCCACCTTTGACCCCATAACATTGTCACTTGGGAGTGCCTGAAACGATTTGAGCTAACCGCACCTTTGCACGAAAAGGAAAATCTCAAAATTCTCAACCGTGTAACAATAGCTAGAGAACTAAAGTAATCACCTGAATATTCAACCACAATCCAGCAGCTGGGTTAATCCCTGCCACATCCGCAACGCTCATTAGTCCTTCAGCAAAATCAAAATATGGTGGTCGAGTATGGATATTCTGGACCGCTGTGGAGCATAAGAAAAACACCATTAGAATACAATCAAATGTGGTAACATTTAAAACTTCGGCAATATAGACAGAAGCAATAGTTCCTCATCTTAAGCAATCCTTCTATCTAGGAAGAGGGGAAGCACTGCAGGCTGCTCCACAAACTCTCCCCGAGTAGGCGAGTAAGAACCAAGAAGAGGCACAAAATAAAGTTTACAGATGCTTAACTAGTTATATTTACAAGAAGTTTCTTAATGATAAATCAACATATATCCTTAGGTACATTCCCACTTATTTCTTCTTGTTTTCCTCTCAGGATGACATATGAAGATTCATGTTAGCCGGCCCCAAATTGTTTTGGGACTAAGGCTTTTTGTTGTTGTTGTTGTTGTTGTTGTTGTTGTTGTTGTTGTATATCTTCAGGTACATCTATACTGTTTTAGGAAGAATAATACTCCCTCAGTCCCATTTTATGCTTCAAAAATATCTCTTTCCGGTGTCCCATTTTAAATTCAGAAACCCAAAAAGTTTTTTTTTATATATAGTTCTTAATTTAATGGGCTCACAGGTCACACTCACAAAAACTATCCATTAACTGTTTCCTACCCCACTTTCTCTCTCCTACCCACTTTTTATACTCACAACACTTTATTTCACTTTTTATATATTATAATAAAAACATCACCCTCCTTAATCTTTGTGCCCAATTTTTTTTGAAGATTAAAGTGGAACGGAGTGAGTACTCCTTAAGTAAATTAGCTCGACACTTTTAATGCTTAAAGAAGGCAAGTTATAATGAATTAACCAGTTACAAATAAACTCGAACATGTTAAAATGGACTCTCATCCAGTTACTTGCAATCAGCTGTGATAGATGCAAGAGGGTTTCTTTCTTCATTCAATCACGCCAAAGAAAGATCAAACACATAAAGAATTGATCCCTTAAACTAGAAGGTGTAGTCTGACAAGTGACAATGCACTGATTACCGAGGAATTTCGGAATGCAACTTTTAGATGATTCTTTTAACTAGCTTTACATTTTCACTTATTCTCATTTGCCAAATAGAGTTATCCAATCGTCTAAGTCACATCCACTACAAGAGTGTTGAAACATCCTTCACAGACAATGAATACAGAACATGTTCTATCTCGAGGCTGAGGGCCTAAGACAAAAAACTGAAGTCGTGAAAAAAAATTAGTAGTAATTGAAGATGTCATTATAATGTGCATGCATCAATGTTGTGTCAATAATCAAAATTTATAATTGAATGAATAATACGTCACATGTAGAGATTTGGAGCCAAAACCTCACTGCAACGAGAAAAAAGGAGCAAAACAGCGAAACAGAGTTTCTGTAGTAGAGGCAGGCGCCTCAGGCGCATTCTTCGAAAGAAGGGATTTGGATTCCAGAGTGTCTGGAGTTGAGGCGGGCGCCTCAGGGGGGCGCCTTAGGAACCTGATTCGAATTTTTAGGGGCTTTCTGGGTTTCTACCTTGTTTTAGGTTTAGGGCACATATGTACTCAGTGGGACGAACTGAGTTAGCAATTATCTTATGTCCTCGTAGTTGATTCCTTTCATACTCCCTCCCAAAATAATCTTCCCACTTTTTTGTCGTAACTACGAATGAACTTTGAGCAATAATTTTAGTTGATTTAACTATCCTAATGAAAATCTAAAACATGCCATTGATCGTATTGTTGATGTTGTATCAATTACAAGTTAGATTATCACTAGTATAATTAAATCAGCTTATATTTAGTGTTCAAAATTTATTCGTGGCAACGATAAAAAAAGTGAGAATATCATTTTGGGACAGAAGGAATATTATTCGTGCTTTATCTACCCCCCCCCCCCCTAAAGCTGGTGTACCCATCACATATTGAGCATCCATTTTTGTTCTTCATCAAGAACAAAAGTGAACACTCATTTTAGGGCGGAGGGAGTACTACACATTCCCCCACCCACCCCCCCAACATACCGCTAATGCACCGCAGATTGCACATGCACCGTTTATAAAACCTAAAAAGACAACAATCGATCACAGAACGGTAAGAGTTCAACTTACAAAGGACATTTGCTAGGTCAGAAGAAGAAAAATCCGGAAAAAACCATCCAGTTGTGGGGACGCCATTGACAGGGTAGGTCCTGATCGTGCCTTTGAAAACTTGATCGATGGCAGTAGAATTATGAAGGTTAACATCTGGAGAGCAGATCCCGACTCCATCACTGGTCAATTGTACGTCGCACCACAACACCAAATCGGGTAAACTAGTAATTAAGGCGAATGAGTAAGCTCTAAAAGTCGATGAAGGATATAGCCCTGAAAATCCACCATTTGCAATCACCAAAGGTGCATCGCCTACAACAAAAGGATGTCAATTAGAGATGAACTGAGCATTAAGCATAAATTAGCATCAAAAACACAAATTTTGAAGAGAGAGGGGAAGATGATAGTGATACCGTTTAATGTCTGCCACAATTTCGTCCCGTTACTAGATCCCTGAGAAGCAGCCGACGCCACCGTACAAACTACAAGGAAGAGAGGGAAAATCGACTTTAACCTCGACATTTCCGCCGGAGATAATTGCCGGAGAATGTTTGCTCTGAAGAAGCTTGTAACTCATTACGCGCGTAATTGGGGGAATTTATATTTGAAAAAGGCAAATTTGAAAGGCATACGCTTTAAAATGCCAGGTCAGTGTCTAACCTCAAAAATAGATCGCCAATTCGAGAGGAAATTTTTTGTACCACTTTTGGTGTACCATTGTGTATTACAAGTCATCCAATAGTTATAAGTTATTAAGAATAAAATGAATATAATGTCACAAATAATGGATAGCCGTTAGATCACTTGTGGTACACAAGTGCTACACAAATTGTGATACAGAGGATCTCATCTCCGCCAATTCGCCATGTATCGTATTATTTTTCTATTTAATTATGTGAAATTTATTTTGGTAAGGATAATAGTACTCCCTCTGACTCAAAATAGATGTCATTTTAAACCATTCTACACATATTAAAAAATACAATTAATGCATGTAAATAAGTCTCATATACCCCTAAAATAATCGAATTACATTGGCAATTAAATACTTGTGTGAGACTTTAAAAATGGCTTTAAAAATAGCAAAACGATAAGTATTTTGAGAAAAAAAATCACTCCCAAAATGACATCTATTTTGAGACGGAGGGAGTACAAAATATTTATTATGAAATGTAAGAAATAAGAAGTACTCTTATTGCTTCAAAATGAATAATCAGTTTTAAAAACTATTTGTTTTAAAATGAATGATTGCTTTAAAAAGAATTGTCTTCAAAAATATTTTTTATCAATTTTTTCTTCGTTCATAACTCCCTTTATCACATAAGAACTTGCACTATTTTTTGTCCACCGTAAATAAGAGAAAGTATAAATGTTCAAACATATTATTTAAGTGGATACTTTAAGAAAGTTGAAGTTGCTTAATAAAAGAAAAAAGAAAGTTGAAGTTATCAATGACATACCAAAAAACAAATAAGTACAAGTTGTTATGAGCAGTGGCGAGGCTAATGCAAACCTAAGGGGTCGATCAACCCTCTTAAATTTTAGAATGTGTCAATTTTAGTACTTTCAAAATTTTAGAAAATGACATTTTACTATTAAAAATGATGAATTAAACATTTTGATCCCCTTAATTTGAAAACAAATTACACTAAATTATAATTTTGACACCCTTTTATGCCAATTTCTATATCACAATTATTATAATTATCTTAAAAGCAACTTCGGCCCTCTTTCTAAAAAAAATTGGCGTCGCCGCTAGTTATGAGACGGAAAGCCTATATGCACTGCTTGTAAATTTAAAAGTTTAAGAAGTACAGTAACTAAAAAAAAAAAAAGTACAATAACTAAATAGCAAAGATTTTCATATAATTTATATCACTAAAATTTACAAAATATTAAATTTCTATAATTTCTTAAGAGAAAAAAAAAGGCATTATATAATGTATCACTAAAATTTACAAAATACTTAAATTTCTATAATTTCTTAAGAGAAAAAAAGGCATTCTGACGGAGAGAGTATAAATTTTTGCTTTATGGTATAATTAAATAATGAGTACACTGTCTGACAGAATAAAATTGTCATTTCCCTAGTACTGTTTCACGTCTTTGGTCATATTAAGTTGCATTTGCACCGTCTCATGTATTAATAATATAACTCAATGATTTGTGTTAATTTATATAAGAGTTTGGTTTTAATCTCAATTAGTGAATTAAATTGATAATTGAAAAAAATACAATCTGAACCACAATATATTTTGTGGTTACATCAAATACCATTTCAAAGAAAATTATAGTACCACTTAAGGATATAAACACTTAATTCACTAACCTTGTTGTGTTTATTAAAATTTAAAATTAAATTGTAAAAAAAAAAAATAAAAAAAATAAGACAATAAAAAAATCATTTTAGGTGAGAAAGAATATTATATCAATCTCGTTACTTCAATTGTACCCATCGATCACCAAATCAACAAAAATCTAAAATTGAGGTTCTGATCATTTATCTAATGTGTGGTAAAAGAAACATGCATTGAGCCATTGACTAGTTGGTGCTAACTCGTGAAGACCATTTCTACTTATAGTCAATTAAAAAGTTAAAAATAAAAAAAGGAGTGAAATTGATTGAAACTGAAATCTTGCTGAAAAAAAAAAAAAACAAACAGAACATGGTGCTAGCTTTTGAAGACCATTCCCTCTTCTTTTTCTGAGCGTTTGAGCTACTCCCTCCGTCCCGAACTAAAATTATTTTTAGTTTGATTTTACACGGAGATTAATTTATTTATTTTTTGTGAATATGAATAATAAAGTAGGAGAAAGTAGGAGAGAGAAATGGGTAGAAAGCTTTTGTTGTTGGAATAATAAGTGGCTCCCATTGTCTATTTTAAGTAATAAAACAACTAAGAACCTTAATCTGTGACAAACCAAAAAGAAAAGTAAGAATTTTAGTCTGGAACAGAGAGAATACCTTTTACCTTAGTGACCTTAGTTTTTGAAAGTTTGTTTCATTTAAGGAGTTCATGATATTTATTTATATTTATTTAAAAGGACCCAATTAGTCTTTCACAATACTTTCTAATTACTATTTTCTATCCCGCTTTCTCTCTCTTATCTTATTTTTATATTCACAACACTTACTCTTTTAACATTTTTTTTTCCTTAAATTATGCTTAAGCAAAATGTGTAGTTAGGATGGAGTAGGTAAAGGATGCTGAAATCAGCATAATAAATTTAGTGAGCAAATTCGAAGTACCATATCAAGATATTTTTACTTGCAAAATTTAATATTTCTTCTAAATGTGTTTGAGATATCATACTATACCTTTATTATATTGGGGTCCAAAGCTCTAATAATGGTTAAAAATGATTCTGAAGTAACAAACTTATTTTCGTGACTTGTCAACATTTTACTATATTAAGGGATGTTGAAATCACAATAAATTTAGTGCAGAAATTCCAGCTATTAATAATAAAAGACTTTCATGATAGTAGTATTGTTGAGTCAAATTGGGTAGATGTTGAAAGTTTTAAGAACTCCATCTGTTCAAAAATAATTTTAGTTTTTAGATTAAATTCAATTGTTCAAAAAAAAATTATTAATAATTTTTGAAAGTAAACAACACATAATTGCATTATTAAAATTTAAACAGACAGCGCTCCACAAATGTCAGAGACTCGTCCAAAATATAATGATTGCGATAAAGATCTACACATAAAAAGCCTCACACATCTCGAGTAGTGATGGTCAAAACTCGAACCAAATCTCCAATGAGTGTCCTTAGGAACTATAACTTGTGATGCCCAAATGCTTCTCCAAACAAAATTTGGACACGACTCAATATGGGCCTTTAGTAAAGTCCGAACGGTGAAAATTTGGCTTTGAAAACGCGACAAATTGATGCATTTGAGTCGGTAATAAATGAACAACCACACATTGGTCCAAAAACAAATAGTAATATCATTTCAAGGCTCTCACATCGGAAAGAAGGCAAAGGCTCCCAACAATGCGGTGAAGACAAAGGTTCTCAACAAAAGAGAAAAGACAAAAGGTCTCAACAAATGGGAGAAAGCATAGTAATATAACGAGAAGTAAGACAACTTATTCAACAAAATAAGACAAGTAATAAATGCAAAATTAGAATTTTAGAACAAAAGTCATTCAGAAAAATAATGGAAATTGACTCTGGGGATCGAACCCAGAATCTCTGGTTTCGTAGACCAGCGCCTCATCCATTGGGCCACAGAGTCGCCTTTTGAACAATGTACTCTACAAAGCATTCATAATTGGACCTCCTTTTTTACAGAATGACCACAAGTGAAACAAGAACGGATATTTCAGTTTCAGTGTGTAGAGAATTTCACTAGAACACATACCCACAAACAAGAGCAATCTCAAAGTGGTTCAAGTTAGAAAAAAAAAAATATGAAAATTAGCCAGAGAATAACACCTACAGCTCAAATGAATATACCTCCAATCCGTGCAAAACGATCACACAAGTGATAGGTTCATCATTTCAGAACATCGAAAATGGTTGTAAGAAGATTAGTCAGACACGAAAGTAGAACTCCTACAACTGTTTTAGGTAGTCCATGTGGCGGAGACGTTGGTCCTCCGGCCCCACCTTTACTGGAATCAATAGGGCGTCTTTCCACTGCCGGAGGCAGAGGTGAGTCGGCCACGTCAGCTTCTGTCAGGACTGGGTATGGAGCCTCAGCTAGTGAGAAACTAGAACTGCACTGTGACCGGTGTACTAATGATTTAATTGCAAATGTGACCAAATCGATAACGTCTGTTTAAATGCCAGTTGATATTTTCAAGACTCTCAGTGCATGTGTTTTTATAAGTGCCAGTATACTCCCTCCATCATAATCCCATCACATGTGAGACTTCTTTCCCTTTCGGTCTCTCCCACCACAATTGAGACTACCCAAAAAATGGTAAACTTTTTTATATTTTTTATACAATGGAACTCACTTATCGTACTCACAACAACAATCCACTTACTATTCCTACACTCATTATCTCTCCTACTTTACTTTTCATACTCAAAATCTCTAGTCTTACTTGTGCTGAGACGGAGGGATTATATGTATAAATGCTGGTGCATGTGTTAGTGTTTTTTGCTAGTATGAGAGTTAAAAAAAAAGTACCAGTGACAGTGTTAAAATGTGCCAGTGGTAGTGTTTTATGACACACTTACTTCTGTATTTGGCGGCAGTAGCGGGGAACCAAGTAATGACGCCGTCAACACCAACTCCAGAAAAGTAAGAATTCAGTTCCACATATGGGTCTGAAAAGAAGTCCCACGGTTGAGAAACAAACTCATTGCTGAAGATTTGAAGATACACATGGAGCTTAAAAGCTTGAAACTTTTTTACAACATCATTAGCACCAAGGAGGAATCCATAATTGCTAGGGAATACAGATTCCTTGCCTACGATGACAGAATCAGCAAACCTTGTAATGTCTGAAATGGTTGCATCACGGATATTCTTATCTACCTCGTAAACAAGCTCATATTTATTGCCAGTTTCCTTGAATTTTTTCAGAACGGTACTGTCAGAAGACTGATCATTGTTTTCTTTGCCGTTTGATTATTATATGCTGATTTAGCAAGGGCATCGATGACTGCATCCGTTACTGCATTCTACAAAATAGAGAATCAAGACTCCGTCTTATTCACAAGTTGATACTCCAATGATCAATTATAAGAAATGACAGAGAAAAGGAAGCAGATACTTAATAAAAAGTTGGAAGGGAAGAAGGACGAAAAGCAAAACAAATCTGCTTAAAGATAATTTTAACTAGTTGCAGACTGATTGAGCTGGAAGGAATCTTGCCAAGTAAAAGGTAGGCCTCACACCAGTGACTATTGAAAAAAAACAAAAAACAAGAGTGCTATGTTATAGAAGCCCTATTTCAAATGGTTGGTTTAATTTCATTTTCAACCATTGTACTTTGCCTCAAATTCCACTTTAACCATTATACTTATTTTTTGCACGAAAACAAAAAATGTTCGTCCAAGCCCCAAAGTTAACCTTCTTAGGTTATGGATGGAAATTTTTTAGTATTAACACTTCCCCTTTCTAAACTTTCACATGGAGGGGTGGAAGTGTGAATAAGTAAACTTATCCATCCATTATAATCTAATGGGCTTAACTATTTGGAGCTTTGGCAAACATTACCTCGAGTACAGTGGTTTTCGTGCAAAAAAATAAAAATATAAAAATATAATGGTTAACGTGAAAGTCGGGCCAAAGTACAGTGGTTGAAAATGAAATTAAACCAATTCAAATCTAGAAGCTTACTTGCGGTTTGAATTGTGCTTTCATGATGGATATGGTTTGTTTGGTTTTTTTTTTTTTTTTTTGGAAAAGAGACGGAAGGGATTTACCGAATAGCCGAAAGGCATCCATTGCACCCACCTGGATGTGGATGTAACAAGTTTGTTACCCCGTCCCTAAATGAATATCCATATTTTTGTGAAGTTACTAAATCCCCAATATCAATAATCATTTTGTTAGTTAACTTGCAATAATTATGTCCTATGGTGAGATAAATAAGAGTTTACCAATTTGCTTAGAAATAAACTTTGTTAAATTTCCCTCAATGTCAAAGATAGAGCTTCGATTAGAGACGGAGGGATTATTACCGAATAGCTGAAAGGCATCCATTGCACATCCCTGGTCCAATTCAAAGATTACATTAAACATTAGCTGAAAGTTGTTAACTTCTCCCCACCACCACAACAAGTAAATTAAACAAAGAGCACAAAAGTTGACAAAATGCATCAAGTCGTTAATAATACTGAAAAGGGTGTTGAGAACATAATAAATTTACCTTTATGTTGATCAAGGCACCAGAAATAGAAGTGGTATTATTTGCCAAGGTCAAAAACTCAGCCAAACTCATAAGGTTCCCATCATTTTGGAATTTGTGATACTAGTACCATTTAATGTCCGCCACAAGCTCTTCCCACCATTACTACCAGATCGCTGAGCAGCAACCAACGTAGCCGTACAGACTAGTAGCAATAGGTGCAAGAGCGACTTGGACTTGGACATTGCCGCCGGTAAACTAACTAACGAATTTTATGGTCTGTGAGATTTGGTTGTCTTCTCTCTTCTTTATGTTTTTTAAGTTTTAGTTTTCTGTCTTCTACCTACCTAGAGACAGTTAAGACAGATGGTGGCTCGAGCCGAGGCTAGAGCGGCTTCACACGCCATAAGGAAGTGAGGAGAAGGATCGAACCCAGTGCTCGAGAGTGAGGCATGGCTTTACATTTGTTAATGTTAAACATTTGTTCTATAGAAACTAAATAATGGATGACTGATACAATCTGATAGTACACTCAATGAGCTTAATACTCCCTCAGTTTTCCAGAAAAAAAATAATAATAAAATTGTCTTATGTCTATTTTGAAAAAACAATTGTCTCTGAATTTTTTTAAAATTATTTTATATTAACTAGTACTTTATACTTACAAAATTAAATATTTAAAAACTGAATAACAAAGATATTTTTACATTTTCGCCAACTAATTATTTAAAAATCATTTTAAAGATAGAGATTTTTTAATTTATGTTAGGTTTATTTTCTCAACTTCAAGAAATTGGGCTGCCCATATATACCCATATTCAGCCCGCCATAATCAGCCTTCGTGACCAAAAAATAACGTGAGGCAAATCCTTCTTTGCTATCCTCACTCTCCGAAGAGTAATGATACTTGAGTTGATTATGAATACCCTTACGTTTTATGATAATACTCCCTCCGTCCCAGAAAGATAGTCCACATTTTTTCACGCCCCCATGGTGATTCCTAGCTGACAGGGGAGGATAAGTCAGTATAGGATCTGTTTGAAGGCGGACAGATAAATTACACCTACGCACGGCCACGGCCAAATCATAAATCTAAACATAAAATGATACTCTCATCCTTATAGTCTTCCATTCCAAATAGTTTTAGTTGATTAACTGGAAACTAAATTGTCAAATACAAAGGAAACAAGGAAAATAAACAAACTAACTTAAGGATCCCACTTATTCGTGAAAAAATAGACACGCGTTATGAACCTAGTGGAAGAAGGGCGCGCCCATTAGAACCGATGATGCATGCATGCATGGAGTTTAGCATTTGGGAGGAGGAGTTTTAAGGCCGCATCTCTTGGGAGAGCCATGGCATTAGCAGGGTCGACACCAAGTCCCCGGAGTTGAGGCTTGTACTTGCATAGACAAGGCATATTGGCTGGCCTATAACTTTGCAGCACCCTTGGGTGGGCCGTGGGGGTGACGTGCCCGTGATTGCGGGCAGGCACCCAGCAAGATCAGTCATCTCGACGTTGCAAATCTTGCTACGGAGCTAGTCAAGATACCATCAGCCGCAGCAATGAGGAGAAAGACCAAGAAAGTTGATATAAGAAGGTTTTTTGTAGTCATTCCCATTGCTACTTTTCTAATTTTAATCTTATCTGTGTTGTTTTTTTTGAAAGTTGAAATGAGAAGGTCAAATTTATAGCAGAATGTGGATAAGGTGCTCAAATCAAGATTCTGAGAATGCAGTCCGTGAATAAATGTCATGTCTTCCTGGGCACTTGGCCTTTAGGGTGGGTCTACAGTCCCTGCCCTAAAATCTGAGAAGGTCAAATTGTTGTTGATGTAACTTGCAATAGAACCCGGTTTCATAAGCTCCTAGATTTCAATTTACAAAAAAGCACAAATGCATTAGTAAGTAGGGAACCTTGGGCCTTAGAGTTCACAAATATCCTTTTACAAGATATAGAAACAGGTTTTATCTACTCTATTCTCCTATTTTTTGCTTTTCTAACAGGTGTTAGAAACTCCCTACAGACTTAAGATTATAAAAAAATAAAGTAAATAAAAGATTACCTGGACAGTAACCAGCTAAGCATACACAACTAACGTTAGCCCAATACCAAGTTTTAACCATTCAAACTATACTTGAGGACATTACAATCTACATAAAACAATTGTAGAAGAGATGCCAAATGAACCCGGAATTCTTTGAGATGGCGGAGAACTAGGTTAGCATCAACACCTCGTATATCTGCAAGTAAGAGTAACGTATTAAATTTCTCAGCAGATTATTAGATATAAGGTGTAAAGAGATCAGTGCGTGAAAACTTCTCTAATCATGTCTCATAAGCAAATCAAAGGGTACTTCATTAGATGGTCATGATAATTATATACTCCCTCCGTCCAAAATTGATTGTCCCGTTTGACTTTCCAAACAAGGCTACATTATAAATTTTTAAAATTCAGTGATTATGACGCCTTAATTTTGGAAATGGGACTAGCTTTTTGGGACAAACAAAAAGGGGAAACGGGACAATCATTATGGGACGGAGGGAGTATTATACACACACACACCCCATAAAAGATTTGAGCATATCCATGATAGTCATACCGCATACAGAGGGTAAAATTGAAAGGTTAAGGAGATTGATGAGCATATTTTTGGGAACTGCCTCTTTAAATACAAGATCCCAGAATAAAATAGTTGACACACAAAGATTAGGACCACAGCCTCAAACTAAGGTTTACTTTTAGAGGCCATTTTAGGTCCTAATTGATCGACATGCTGACAGATTGAATCACCACCGTGAAATGACATTACACACACAGGCATGCACACACATGTAAACAAACAATGCTGAAGAGACAAAAACTGTGCTAGTCTTGTAGCTCTTGTTTACTGCTACTCCCACCGTCATGAAATTAGCACATATTTAAAAGCTATATTGTTGTTCAAAGATCAAATTTATACTGATACAAGTTTGAATTACCTCAGGGAAGGATCAATATCAGGTCATATGATGATGGCAGCTAATGTAATGTAAGATAAAAATATGCTCTAGAAATATAGCATGCTGCACGAACTCAAGGACTAGACAAAAACAAAATACAATTGGTAAATTGCAAAAGAAAAAATGAGATAAAGTGACTAGACTAACCAGTCAGCTATCATGATCTTTTACAAAGATGATGGCGTGCAAGCATCTCAGGTATTCCCAAAGCAGAAATGCTCTCACATCCAAGAAGTTCTTGAAATTTGGCATCACATATAATCACCATTGCGTTTGCAGGATCCTAGAAATATAGAGAATCAAGAACAGCTCAGTTTTAATCTCACAGACAAGAACAAATACAAAAGAAATGTACATTCCAAAAAAAAAAAAAAAAAAAAAATAACACTCGATAAACACACGGATGCAGCACCGCCATGTTGCTTTGTAACAAACATGCTAGCAAGGATGAATTCTGGAAGGCCCTAATTCTTTTTGTATCAGATGCAAGTGCGAACTCAAAATTACAATACGTTGTGCCATCCTTCACGTGAACTTTCACTAAGAAGAAATCATTCTCAACCACGATGGACTGGAAAGAATAACAGGAGCACATGCAAAGGACTTTAACGTCCAAGGGACACCAGTAAAGAGAATTCTAAAGGAAGGCCTAGAACTGAGGAGAAACACAAAAAGAGCGCTGCCAGATGGTTTACGAAGGGTTAAATTCCCAAATTTCGCATTCACTTCTCAGAACATCCTGGAACCACATTTCTGGCCTTCCCCACCGAGCAATATTCAGAATCACAGATGGTACTTTGCAATATACAAATCCACGATTAGTGTGGGTGACAGAATCTCCAAGCGCGCTACAATATTTTCAAGAGCTAAACCTCTTCCTAGTAAATTCTCATTATCTGTCAGTGCTCCCGAAAAATAATTTTCCTTAAACTTCTGCATAATAAATGACAAGAATCAGGACCTTCCTTAGCCTGTTACAATCTGACAGGAAATACCAGTATCAAGGCCTTCCTTAGCACTATTCCAGACAAGTTAGTCGCTCCGATTTCACAAGATTATACAACAACTTAAATTGAGTTGTTGATTCTAATGGCTTCAGCAATGAAAATTTAGTATAGACCACACAGAATGTAACCAGACTTTCTTCCACAATTCTGCTCGCTAAACATAAAGTCATTCACAAAAATGCGCCGAGTTCTACAGCAGGATTTTTCTTGCAAACCATGTTCACTTGGAAAAAAATGATTCACATTACAAAAATGAAAGAAGCAAAAATTAGACAGTTTCAAATCAATCATTATATTGTACTCACCTCCAGTTGGTTGACCTTTATGTATTCCCAAACACGTCTTAATACCTCTCCTTGCGCCATTTCCCTTTCACCAGTAGCAAAAAAGTTTGCAAGTGCCTCAGATATTATCACGATTGAACGGATTCAGTACTTCTACTTACAGATGACTCCTTATCCACCTTAGATTTCTTCGATTCACGCCCAGTCGGCTCTGACAAGTTATCAAAGAATGTGTTTTCTTAGTCTACATAAGTATCAAACCAAAAGATGGGGAAAGTAGAGTTAAACCAAAATCATACTTGTTGGCTCGAGGGATAATATGTTTAGCTAGCAACTTATTCATCTTGAACATGTCGGTACAGTCCACCTCAAATAACACCCGCAGCTCATCATTGCAAATTATCTTCCTCTTATTACTTGGATCTTGAAGGGTGTTTTTTCCTTATGTATGCCCACAACTGTTTCACAATCTGATCCAGAAAAAATTCATTACAAGTGAAACAATGAAACGCAATAAGTTGAAGCGAACACAGAAATGGGCATGAGTCCAGACCTCAGTCCTTGGCAACTGGGGATGGCCAACAACAGCCTGGAGTTGAGGAGTGACGCCACATAGTTTGTTTAGCCACCAGGGCCACCTCGTTTCTTTTTGGCAGGTTGAACACTGCTAGAACGAGAGAGGAGAGGAATTTCAAGCACGTCAGACAGAACCAGATATATTAGTTATAATTGTGATTTAGAATAAATGATTGGTCAGAAATAGTAAAATGGGAACCAAGATTTAGTGCACCAAAGTTTGGCGGGGGGATGCAATATCTAGCGGACACGTTGTCATTCAATTAATGCAACTATTTGAAGAAGAAAAAAAGGGCAGGATAGCTAGCATACTATTACTACACACCCAATAAAGGGTGCCCTTCTTTTGATAGATTATGGAAGTGTTCACATAATACTAACACTTCTCTTTCTTTCTTTTCAATGGCTTATAATTTAGGCTTATTGGTTGATGCAGAAGCTTTTCTCAATAAGCCTCATCCTAATATTAAATGAAGCTCTTTAGACTCCTGCTGTGGTGTGTTCTTAGGCAGTAAGGAGACCCGAGTCCGTGATTTAACCTCCTTTATGGAGGTTTGGCAGTGTACGAATTCCAACAGAGATTCTATACCTGCAGCCATACTAGGACAGAGGAAGAGTACTTGGAGAACGTGTTATTTATATTCTTCTTAAACCCATGAATCAAACAACTACAATAAGGGAATGAGATCAATATTTCAACACAATAGCACTTTATTTCCACAATTAGTTGGATGTCGGTTAGAGATATTTCCAATACAGCCTCCAGTTAAACTTAAAAGGAAACTTATTAATCAGCCAAACACTAGTTGACAGCATCTAACATAACCACACACAAGATTTAATGCCCTTTTCCCCGATATCATCCTCCAATGAAGATTTATCCATATTTGAGAGAATCTAAAAGCTTCTAGACTAAGTTTCAGTTATGCCATTGCGTGCAAAATGCAAATAGGATGGAAAACGACAAAAAAAAGTATCCACTAATCCTGTATCCATGATGCCTATACTCAAAAGTTCAATCAACCCGACCAATCAAACTAAAGGAGGATATTAAGTAGCATTACTTGATTGATTGGTGATACCACATCATGTGGTAACCAACATTTACTTCTTAGAAACATTATAATAGACCAATAGACCCCATATCCTCAATTGAGATCATTATTAGAAACATTATGTTAAGAACATATGCACAATCCAGTAATAGACTGAGGTGTGTGCCCAGTTATGTTTCTATATCTCAAATTTCAAGGCCATAAGATGGGTAAAAGCACTAAAAGTTGGCAAGCTATATAACTACTTACTACAAAATCAATAACATATTAAAACCGATGCAGTTGGTGAGGAAACTGGGGAAACGACGAAACATTTTCTCAACAACCGGGACAAAAGGAAAAGACAACCTATCCTTGGAAACTTCAGCAGCATGTACAGTTGCAGGTGCGGGCGGAGCACCACTGGTGGCGACATCCCCAACGTGAGCCTCGGTTTTCGCGACAGGCTGTGCGAACGCCTCAGTATTCACGACCGGAAGCGCATTCGCGTCGGCCTTTGCGATCACCGGCGGTTGTTGAGGCGGTGGCTGAGCCTGCCGGAAAACAAAATCCTCAGGGCGGTGAGCAGAGAAATTTGGCGGGAGGTGTGAGGAGGACACGGCAGGGTGAAAATTAGGGTTTTGGTGCAGAGCAAAATGGTCGGCCTGAGCCCGCTGTTGCTGCAATTGCTGCTGCTGTTGTTGTTGATACTGGCTCCGGTGAATCGGAAAATTCTGAGGTGGCAAACGGAAAGGAACTGGATCTGGTTACGGATGAAATCAACCTTGTGAGAAAGGTTTAACCCTAGTTTGGCCTCGAGTTGCTGTACGACGGCGTTTAGAGAGGTAAGAGTAGTGTTAGGGTTAGGTTGACGAAGCAGAGACTCTAAAGCTTGAGCAATGTCCTGGTCGGACACCATTGTCGCTCCTCTCTCACTCATTATTCATATAAACTTAACAGAAATTAACGGAAACTCTCTCTCTCCGTCTCTCTCTTCTTTGTCTCTATCTCTCTCTATATCTCTCTCCTGCTGCTTTGTCTCTGTCTCTCTCTTATCTGTTTATAGTGCTTATTTGAAATGACGATACGGTCCTTGATGACGGTGTAAAGTAACGGGCTGTGATGTGTTCTTAAATAAACAACCAATCAGAGAGCATACATGACTTCTAATGCACGTTGTCTCTTCTGAAATGAGTCAATGATGTTCTTGTCACGCTAAATATTTCTCTGCCCAACTCATTGTTTATTTTTGCTGCTTTTTACTTTTTGGTCCAAATAATAATCTTAAAAATATGTTTTCAATGTTTATCGAAGGAATTACCCTTTGGATAAGAATTCTTCATAATTATCCGTCTTTAAATTTAGACAATGTTTTATACGCAACGGTTTAATGGCCGTGCGACGGGCCAACCCGTCCGATCTGACCCGACCCGTCAGCCTCTCTGTCATCCCCAGCGTGACGCATATGGCGCGCTGTGAGCCACACTCTCGTTCACTCGGTCGTGCGCTGTCACATGTCCTCCTTTAAAAAAAAACTCCAATAATTTTAAAATGCTTTATCTTGAGATTTACTCCATCCGTCCCACCTCACTTGAGACCTAAGAGGTGAGCATGATAACTAAGGAAAATGTGTGGTAGAAAATGAGGAGAGAGAATGAGTGGGGTTAAAAGTAGGTTGGTTGAATAAATTGTGTGGTGAAAAATGAAGAGAGAAAATGAGTGGGTAGGGTAGATTACATATAAAATTATAAAATGATGACTATTTTGGGGAGTCTCAAGTGAAGTGAGACGACCCAAAATGAAAATAAATCTCAAGTGAGGTGAGACGGAGGGAGTATAACTCAGAAAAAAATTTAAAAATATCGTTGTGTTCGTCTCGACGAGACGAATAAAACTACATAGGTCATTGTATGGTTTTATTTAAAAAAAAATAAAAAAATTTACACATAAAAAGTTTGAGCTGCTCATCAGCTAAAGATGTAACAATCTGTTCTGATAAAAATAACAATTTCATCTTCAAAAAGTAACACTTTCTACTGTTAAATGTAACATTAGTTTTTAAAAAAAAAAAAATGGGTTTGCATTTCAATTGTTACTTTCTCAATTTCAATTGTTACATTTAAGATATAATGTTACATTTAAGAATATAAACCAGTGTTCTAAAAGACCCCCGTCTAGGCATATTAGGCCCCGCCTAGGCGCTAGGCGTTCATGAAACGCCTAGATCTCATCTAGGATAAATAGTTATTTATGAATTCTCGGCCCCGCCTAGATCCCGCCTAGGCACTGGGCACCCTTGCGGCGCCTAGCGACCGCCTAGCGTTTTTTAAAACCTTGATATAAACTGTTACAATTGAGAAAAAAAAATGTTACATTCATTTTTTATAAAATGTAACATTAGTTTAGTTTGTCAATCTTATGTTAATTTTTAAAAAAAAAATGTTACTTTTGAAAAAAAGAGTGTTACATTTGAAAAAAAAAAGTGTTATATTCCTATATAAAAAGTGTGACATTAGTTTATTTGTCAATCTTTATGTTATCTTTAAAGAGATTTTTACCGATAAGTCCTTCATAGAAGGTAGAATTTGCCAATAAAAACAGATATTATCATATTCTACCTTAGGGTCCTTAGAATGAAATCAATTTTACCAATAAATCATTTCCACTTTCTAAATGATAAAACTGCCCTTCAACCAAATTAAAATCCCTTTACCCCTCTTGACTTTGACCATCTTTGAATATTGCTGACCGCCGCCAGACCCCGGACCTCCGGCCAACCGCCGCCGGAGCGCCGACCCCTGCCGCCGGATCTCACCCACTGCAGCCACAACAATTTGTAACCCCATGTATTATAAATAAAAATTATTTGCTCTTGGGGGGGGGGGGGTTGAACCCAAGACCTCTTGGACTTAACTAAGACTCCTAACCACTATGTCAAACTTCTTACTTGTTTTATTAGTAGACTATTATATATTTAACACCACTGCTTCACATTTATTGTTGTCTTTTTTTTTTTTAGAAGTATTAATTCTCCACAATTGAATAATTACTCATTTTTAATAAAAAAAATGAGATAAATTTATTTCACAATTGTTTGAAGAGCATTTGACAACACATAGTTCTGAAAATGAGTATCCTTTGTAAATACTGTGCGATGAATTTCTTAGTTGTTACACTCAACTCATGTGTTAACAACTGAGAAATAAATTTATCAGTTCTTATATTAAACTCGTGTGTGAATAAATGAAAAATGAATATCTTATTTATTATTAATATATTAACAACAGAGAAAAATTGATAACTGAGAAATGAATGTACCAGTTCTTGTACTCAAATTCATATGTGAATAACTGAGAAATGAATGTCTCATTTATTATATAATTAAACCGATAAATTGAGTCATCAATTGTGAAAAATGAGAGATGATTTTATCAGTTTTTACTCAATTATAAACAACTGTTAAATGAATGTCTCAGTTATTATATTCAAATTCATGTGTGAACAACTGAAATACATTTCTCAGTTATTATAATGATTGTGAAAATTTGAGAGATGAATTTATCAGTTTTTAAAATGAAAAAATGAAAAATGACACAACTGTGAAATCACACAATTGAGAAAATCATACAACTGAGATGAGATGAGAGTGTGTGAAGACTACGTTTGGGGTGGGCTAGTGTAGACATGTCCAAACGGTTCCGGTTTCGGTTCCCGATTCCCAAATAGCCGGAACCGTATTCGAACCATCTTAATCCGGTTCCCGGTTCTATCCGCCGGTTCCGGTTCCGACGGTTCCACCGGTTCCATCACCATCTAATTTTATTATTTTTTTAAATCCAAACCTAACCGAAACTAACTAATCTGTTTTTGTTTTTTTTTTCACTTGGGGAGTATGTTTTTGGAAAGAATGAGAAGTGGACAAAATTTGGTTAGTATATTATTAAAGATAGAATAAAAATTCTAACAATATTTTTAGGGAAAAAAAAGGGGCGACACCCTTATAATTTTATTAATATAGTTGAAAATATTACAACGAGGGGGACAACCAAGTCTTTCCTTTTATTATTCAAGGGTAGACAAAAGGAGCCTATACCTCTATATTACAACATTTATCTAAATTCTAGTCTAATTTAAATAAAACAACACTATACTACAAGTACAAATACTAAATAAATGCTAAATATTACATTTAATTGTATTGGGGGCATTTGGCGGTGTGGTGTGAATGTGTGTTGTGTGTGTCAGCCTTTAGGCATGCGTGTGAAGAGTGAATACGGTGGCTGAAGTCAGGACTGGAGGACTGTCAAGTCTAGCTCTAGTATGCCATGGATGGGATAAGAAAGTTACTAATGCCTCCTGGCTCCTGACCCCTATTCCTATGAATGATGCAGAGAACCTTCGTCCCGGTTCTCAGTTCCGGTTCCCGGTTCCTCGGTTCTGAATATGTTGGATTCGTATTCGAACCGTTTCAATATGGTTCCCGGTTACGTTCGGTTCCCGGTTCCGACGGTTCCCGGTTTCGGCGGTTCTCGCCGGTTCCCGGTTCCGGTTCTACCCGCCGGTTCCGTCGGTTCCCGGTTCTATTTGGACATGTCTAGGCTACTGGGCTGGCATACGCTAAGGAAGGGTAGTCTGGTAAGTGAAATTGCAAGGGACTTATTGGCGAGTTTTCATAATGTATGTCCTTATTGGTTATTTTTATTTGGATGATGGACTTATTGGTTAAAGCCTCATTTTTAAACTATTGCAGCAAAATTGTGCTACATTTTGAAGAAAAAAAATGTTACATTTGAAAGAAAAAAAGTGTTACATTTCGTTATAATAAGTGTTACTTTTGTTGGTAGGAAAAATAGTTGGGGGTGGAAAAAAAAATAGGGTCGACCGTGCGCCGTCGCACGCTGTGCGGCAGTTGCACAGGAGACCAGCTCTTAAATTTAAAGACAAAAATTTGTGCGAGATGTTTCACATATGAGACAGATCTCGTTGAAAGAGTAAATGATATATTTTTTATGGACGGGGTGGGGCAAACTCATTTCTTCATTCATCAATATTCGTTATATGTGTGAAACCGTCTCACTCACACAAAACTTCCTCATGTTTAAAAATCTGTTTTGAATGTTTATCGAATGAATTGTTGTTCCCTTAAGATCAGTTTTTTTTTTTTTTTTTTTTTTTTAACAGACGGATGGATGGAAAATCGATCTTTTGACCTTTCTTTTCTCCTTTTTAGAGACGTTTTATGCTGTCTGACCTAAAATTCATTGATGCGTTTCATCTCATCCAAATCAAAACTCTACATTTATCCTTAACTTAAATGTATGTTTATATTTAATTATTTTGATAAAATTAGTTTTAACTGTGTTTATTAACATAAGTTCCCTTCATCCCGAAACAATAAGGGGTCTTTTAGAACTTCAATTTTTAGCTAAGTCCTTTTTATAGTATAGGCTTAGATGATAGGACTTGAAGCTTTAAAGATCGAAGATCACCTAAGCAAGAATTCATTTCGCTACGCAGAATGTTCTCTGCGCAGGTCGCCACTGCGCATAGATATCTTTGCGCAGACCTTGACCCTGCTCAGTTTTCAAGATATTACTTCCTAAACTCTCAAGAGATCTCTTTGTGACCAAGCATGGTGCGCATGCTGCTCATGCGCTGAATCCATGCGCGCCGGCAATGCGCATGCCTTTTGTGCGAGGACACAACCTTGGTCAAGTTCCTCATCTCCTGATCTCACATTCTAGAAAGTTTGGAAAACGCTTAGAAGATGCACGCTTATTTAAAAGCTGAGGTGTGCACAAACGACAAAATAAGCACACTCAGCAAAACCATTGGTGGAAACATGCTTCAAAGAAATTTCTCAAGAGAAGACAGCTGTCAACCTTCTAGAAGAAGCTTTTGAAACTGGTCTTCATGCTCAGTCTCCAACGGCTCTATATACCTGCGCACCAATCATATTGTGCCAGGTCATCATCTTTGATCAGAGCCCCAACGGCTATAAAGGACAGCTGCGCGCCAATCATGTTGTGCCAGCTCATTGTCCTTGCTCAGAGCTCCAACGGCTATATTCAAGCTCTCAGCTATAAATAGCCTGCTCATCTTCATTTCCAAGCTGCCTTTTGATTCAGCCCTTTTCATTGGCCCTTGATCATCACCTTTGATCAAGCCCCTCTTGTTGGCCATTATGCTTCAGAGCTCGAGTTTCATGCTTCACTGAAAAACCATGAAGATCTGAAGTCTGCTGCTTAGTTTTTCCAGATTCTTTAAAATAGCCTTCAAGATCTTCAAACCTTCAAAACTCCTGCTCATATCACAAAGCCTATATCACCAGAATTCTTGATGCTCTTCATCTTTCATATTCATAGAGCCCAGAATTTCTGTCACACACACACCTCTTGAAGTTTTGATTATTTTGATCTAACTTCTTGAGATACACCGGTTTAGTCTAGGATTTGTTCTTCATAGATAATAGATCTTGAGTTAGTATTGAGCTCAAATGTTGTAATTTGTAATACTCTCTCATATAATAAGATCTCCATTAGAAATCCAAGACTAACCATCTTGGTAGAGGATGTAGATCTTTCATCGATCGAACCTCTCTAAATAGCGTGTTCATTACTTATTGCATATTCCCTGCTTAACTTTTTATGAACTGCTTTGTTTGATCTTTCAGATTGCCACTCTCAGAAGTTGTAATTGTTATTGCTCATTTGCCTTATAATCCCATTTTGCGCCACTCTTTAGCCTCATACTTAGCGCGTGCGTTTTTATCTCAGAGCTGCTTTAAATTTCCGCTGTGCATTTCACACTCTTACAGCGCGCTATACTTAGCCAAAATAAGAGTTGTGCGCATCTGCCATTGAATTGGAAAAGGGTTTGAAAAGAATTTTAAAACGCTATTCACCCCCCCCCCCCCTCTAGCGATTTTCACACCCTTGTTGCCCCTTTAGGTACCAACAAGTGGTATCAGAGCAAACACCTTCATAAAACATGTTTCTGTTTTTCAAGCTTAACAGCTTGGGTGCCGATTCAATATGGCTTCAAAATCTAGGGCAATGACTAACTTTTCACATATTCCTGCGCCTGGTCAAACCTCAGATCAAATTCAGAAAGTTCTCCAAACCTGGTGGATCCTCAAGCAAAGATTCGTATTCTCTCTCATAGAGACTCAAAGAAAGATGACTTGGTCTACTGCAAAAAGCCAGGACATCTCGCTTCAATGCCCACTCCAAAATTTGAGTACAAGGAAAAGCAACCCTGCGCACAAAGCATCAAAGCAGTGCAGAATGGTTGCTGAAGAACTGCGCAGAAAAGGATCTAAGAACTCGGAGACTTGACACTGAAGACAACGATGCTGACTCTGAGGATGGACTGCTCTGCTTAGTGGCAAATGCTGACAATGATTCAAAAGTTGTTTCTGAAATGGAACCTGAGCATTTACCAAGGACAATCAAAGAAAGGTCCCTTCACTCTAGTGGAAATGGGACACCTTCACCAAGAAGACAGAATGGCAAGTACCTATCTGCCAGAGCTAACCTGACAGAAGTTGCGTCATCACCAACTCCGCAGCCGCGCAAGGAATCTCTTAAAGTGCCTGCTAATCTTAAATGATAACTCTGCAGTTGAGCGCAAGCCAATGTTTCAACAAAGCAGAAAAGATCTACTTCACTGCGCTCTCTCAAGCTCAGTTGATATCGACAGTGGATTCTAGACACTACTAGAGATGTCAACACTCTTAAAGGTGCGCACGAAGGAAGAGATCACTCAGTAATATATGGTGACAACAACAAAGGGCACATAATTGGATTTGGACTAATCATAAAAGATTAAGTCTCAAGCAACCTGCTCTCCTTACCACAATTATGAGATAAAGTTCTGGAATGCCATATCACTTCAACGCTATGTTACATCAAAAATGGCGTTTCTGGACTAACTTTGCTCACAAGGACTCGTAAGACCAATTTCTAATCTATTTGATCTTACCGCTATAATTTCTATTACTAATCCTTGTTTTGTAGCAATAAGCTTAAGTGAAAACAGCTAGCAATGGTATAAGCACCATGCCAGCTTAGTAAGCAACCTGAGCAGTTTTCCTCCAGCAAGATTGCTCCGATGTCAAAACGCTTACATCCGCTCCACCTCATATGTTTGGACCGCTCACTACCGCGAAGTTTTGGACCAACCTGTGGTATCTCTAATGATATCCTGGCTGCTCTCCTTCTAAATCTCCAAACATAGAAGACATCAATAGAGTTCGACACTTCAATGGAACAGAATTTATGAACAACGATGTCGCTCAATATTGTGAGAACCAACAAGAACCAACAAATGGTATTCTTCACAATTTCTCTGCTGCTGGAGTTCTGCAACAAAATGGCGTTGTGGAAAGAATCACTCGTTGATTGAGGATGGATAAACAATGATAGTAGAAGCAGTACTTCTAAATGTATTTCTGGGAAAAAGCTGTCATCGGTGCATGTTTTACTCAGAATAAAGATCCCTCATCAACAAAGCCTACATCTATACTCCATACGATCTATGGAGAAAGAGAAAGCGCCCAACATTGCTTTCTTCAAGTTCTTTGGCTGCAAACGCTATAGAGGTAAATTCGACGCCAAAGCAGATGAAGGTATTCTCGTTGGGTATGCCAATCATTCTATAAGCTTTTCATGATCTTAATAAGATAAATCTCTAGTCATTTTAGTATCTGTACATGCTACTTTTTGATAAGCATTCTCTCCTTGAGCCACATTTAGCTCCCAATGATTCTGATGACTCTGCTGAGCTTTTTAGACAGGTGCGCAGTAATTCTATTCCTGCGCAGGACATAGATCAAGCAGATTCAGAATCAGTCCATCTCATGCGCATACTATAAATGCTGCGCCTGAAGTTGCAACTCCTGATGCGCAAACACCTCCTTCTGCGCATGATGTTTCTCCTCTTCAACAAATCACCTTTAAATGATCGTGATGCTGAAGCAAATGAAATTCCCATTGATCTTCGTATTCCTATCATCACAATATAGGGATTCGCACATCGAGAGCATCAAACTTTGCGGTGTAGCATTCGTTTATCTCTCATGTCGGATCAAAGAAGATTGATAGAGTGCTCCATGTTTTAAGATGGATCGATGAAGTGCAAGAAAAGCTCATCCAATATTTAGCGCTTCAATGGGTGTTCGGAAACAAGATGGATAAGAATGGAAGCATCATAGAATCAAAGCAAGAAAGCTTTGTATGGTCTTAAGCAAACTCCAAGAGCATGGTACAATACGCTATCAAAATTCCTACTAGAGAAAGGCTTCAAGTGCGGTAAAATCAATACAACTCTTTTTATTGCTAAGTATAATGATCACTCCTTACTCGTTCAAATTTATGTCGATGATATTATATTTGGTTCTACTAATGAGTCTCTTTGTAAGCGCTTTGAAAAGCAAATGAAAAGCTGGTTTGAAATGAGCATGATGGGAGAACTCACATTCTTCCTCGGGCTTCAAATCATGCAATTAAATGATGGCATCTTCGCAAATCAAGTCAAGTACACTAGGAACTTAATCAAGAAGTTTGGACTTGAATGCTAAAGCATACGACACTCCAATGGCCACAAGCAACAAATTTAACAGACTTAAAAGGTAAAGTTGATCAGACTATATCTAGGTATGATTAACTGTCCTTTATCTTCTGCTAGCTGGCCAAGATATTATGTTGACTGGATATGTGCGCACTATCACGCTAATTCTTCTGAAGCACACATAACTGCTGTAAAAAAGTATTAGATATATTTTTAGCTCTGTTAACCTTGGACTTTGGTACACCAAAGATTCGAACTTTAAACTTGTAGGTTATTCAGATGCGGACTACGCAGCGTGCACAATTGACAGGAAGAGCACAAGTGGAACTGGTCATTTCCTTGGAAATCAACTTAGCATGGGCAAGCAAGAGACAAGCTGCTGTGTCCATCTCCACTACTGAAGCAAAATATATTGCTGGTGAAAGTTGTTGCTGCCAAATCTTATGGATGAAGCAACAACCTGTGGACTATGGGATTCATGATAAGAATTATCCAACTCTCTGCGATAATATGTCCACCATAGCAGTTTTTCAATCCTACCAAGCACTATTATCAAGCTCATCAACATCTAATATCATCTCCTCAAGAATTAACAAGTGATCTCTTGAAAGGAGAAATGGGTATGCTTAATCTTAGCTAACTTGTCCACATAATTTATTGACACTAATGTATTTGCTTGATAAAGTGTGCAAAATAGGTTAAGTTTCATGCGCCCTATGCAACTCCTGCGCAAACAACTGTCTGCGCATGAAACAACAGTTCTGAGATTTATGGAATCTCTGCGCTATCAATGCGCTGCGCATGACTATCCATGCGCAATTCTTCGTGGATCGCAGGTAAGTACTCTATTCATTAGAAATTACACATAGGTCCCTGACTGAAAAGTCACGCTAATTCACAAGGGTACTTGTGTATTTAAAATTTTCCCGCGCCTTTAATTTTTGAATCTTTTTGGGAAATTACTTTTTTACCCTTGCGTATGTCCCATTGTCATTTAATGCAAACTGCAATTAATGACAGCGCGTCTCACGTATGTCTGCTCACCATTTAATGAGGAAGGTGATGCGACAGCCGTCAGCCTCTTTTCGCTGACACACGCGCACGCAAAGACTGCGCACGCGCATTCCCCATTCGGCCACGTCACTCTGCTAACGTGCGCCCGTCCTTTCACTGACTCGCCATTTATGAGGAAGTCGAATTGACAGTGGCCGGCTTAGGACTTCACAAGCACACGCGCGCATAGGCCTGCGCACGCGCGTTCCCTTTTGTGACACGTGGTACTACTATCCTGCGCCACTGCACATTTTCTCAAACTTTTATTAGCTATCGTGCGCCTAACTTCTCCTTCCCTACTTAAACCGCTTCTCTCTCTACTTCTCTCTTCCCTCTAAATTTTCTCACTCTCTTTCTAACCTCTGCTCTAAACCCTCATCTCTCATTTCCTATTCGTTATCTTCAACCTCAACCTTCCTTCTTTCTAAACCATTTCAATGGCTCCTAAGAAAACTAAAACTCAACCAGAAATCATCATCTCCGACTCTTCTTCGCACTCTGGAAACTCTCACGAAGAAGAAGTAGAACGACAATCAAGGCATCCCACCGTCAAAGACATGGTATGCTTCACTATAACTTCTTATTTTTTTTCCGCCATTATTGTTCTTGGAGGTCTCAAGAATCCCTTTTTCGATTTCTCCCTTAAATGTTGATCATTCTTTGAAATCGATCGTTGTGTTGTGTTCGTATTTGCCTGATCTATTCTTTCATGTAGTTTATTTCATGATCAATGGTCGTTACATATGTTTTTCGTCAATTTCTGTGCTTCGTAACTTCCTTGGCAGACGAACCGTTTTTCTGAATTTCTGGGTTTGTTTTAATGTCGTTGACCATACTTTTTACATGGTTGACTTCGTCCTGTTCAGGCCATCATTTCGATGTATTTTTTTGTTGAATTTTGTCAACTTTTGTTTTTCTGTGTTCTTGGGTGTTCATGTTCTTAAATATTTTTTTTATTATTTTTTAGTCTATTTTTCACCCCCCCATCTTTGTGCTCTGCGCACAGTTTGCTGCGCATAGCTTTCTGCGCATATAGGTGTATCTATTTCTCTGCGCACACTTCTTTACTAGTATTTATTTTCTGTGCGCACGATCCCTCTGCGTATGCATTCTTATTTAATGCGCACCCTCTTCCTATTTTCTGCGCATAATTTTGTTTATCATGGAACTTGTGCCAAGGTATATCTGCATTCCTTGCATATACGCACAGCTCCATAAGCAATAGGTTGTCTAATTCTATCTATTGTTTTACGCAGGGACACGTTTATTTCATTCTGGGTTGGGAACTTATTCAGGCAGATCTCTCTTTAGATGCGATTGGCCGTCATCTGCTTCATCTTCTCAGCTCCTCCGGCATTCTTCCATTATTCACTCTTGAGCAATCCTTCATAGTGCCTGCGCTGTTAGATGAATTCTTCAAGACAGCAAGAGTTGTTCTTGCACAACTTGAAGGCAAGACAACTGAAATGATCATGGCCACCGTTCAGCGCTGTGATATAATGGTTCACCCCAATCACATTCGCAGCCTCCTAAACTTCAATGTTGATAGTTCTTCAGTCAACTATGATGAGGCTCATCAAAATGCGCTTGCACAGAAGCTCATTGGCATTCCTTCCCTCAACAAGAAGTGGCCAATGTATAATACAAAGGAATTTGGTGAGGTGATGTATCACCTGTGCACCCTAATTGGAGATTCCCTCAACTGCAAGAATGGAAATAATGGACACTTCATCTCTAAGCAGTGGGAATACTGCGCAGCCATCTTCAACGAAGATCAACTAGACTGGCCACAGATAATATTCAATGAGATTGTGAAGGGGATGACAAGCTATGAGAAGAAGCTGAACGCAGGGAAGACCAAGTACCGAACTCACTGCAGACTGCTAACCAAACTCCTATTGACTTATGGTGAATTGGCCACCTATGTTGAAGAAAAGTCAATCAAGAAGCAGTCTTGACACGCAAAGTACTATTCCAGAGTCCACCTTCAGAATTTGCGCAGTGAGATAGGCAACGCCGATTACTATGAAATCTGGCTGTCTGATGCCGCTCCCAACAAGGAACCCTGGATAGGCCCAATTCCTGTGGTCAAATCCAAGAAGAGTGCAAGAAGATCTTCAACGGATGCTGCGCAAGAGACCGCAGAAGAAGCGTACAACCGCAAGGGGAAGGGTATTGCTCCGCGCAGTAGCAAAAAGCTCAAGAATATTCCTTTGGTTCAATCTACCAAAGGGATTTCTATCAAAGAGGCAGATCCTACCAGCATTCCAGCGCCTGCTCCCTCAAAGCCAACCACTATGAAGCGCAAGGCTGCTTTCCGTGGTGATTCAGATGATGATGCTGTTGAGGGCGAGCAAATGCACAAAGCCTCTCAAGAAGCCATCCACAGTGCTGATATCGCACATACCTCTTCTCGTCTCAAGCAGAAGATGCGCAGCAGCGCTAAAGGATTGAAGAAGCGCCGCACTAGTTCCGCAGCCACCGACAGCAGTGACTCTTCTCCAGTTCATCCTTCATCTTCAGCCCCGGAGTCTCCTCCTTCCTCCTCAGCTGAGCTGCGCCAGATCGTGCAGAGCTTGCATTCTGTTCAAGCGAATCAAGTCGCTACGCAGCTGCAGCTTAATCAACTCCTTACTGCTCAAACTGCTTTATTATATCGTCTTGATATGAAGCGTTTGGAGATTGATACCATTAAGGGGGAGAAAGCTGCCAAAGAAGAAGCAAAGGCAAAGGAAAGCACGGAGAGTGCTAAAGCAAAGGCAAGTCCATCTGAGCCTGCGCAAGAAAAAGTTCCTATCACTTTGGAACATCTTATCCTGGACTCCCTGAAATCCATCAGCGCTCAGCTTGAAAATGTCAGCGCACAACTCAAAAATGTGTGCACCTTTGGAGCGCTTGATGGTGGACTCAGGGACATTCTGAAAAAGCTCAAGAAAACCCTTGCAGATGGGTTACATAGAGGATTTGATGACCTTCAAGCTCAGATGGAGGCTCAGATAGAGAAGATTGAACAAGGAGGCTCTGCGCATAATATTGAAGAACTGCGTCGATGCATTGCTAAGTCCATGACAGATTTTTCTTTGGCGTTCAACGACAAATTTGACTACGCAATGTTAGACATTCAAGCAAGCGTCAACACTCAGCGCCTCCATACCGACTCAAGATTAGAAGCTACGCAAACTGCCATCCTGACGGACAGCAGAGCAAGGTTCAGAGAGCTAGTGGATGACAACGCTGATATGCGCAGAGGAATGAACACTTATGTTGGAAAAGCTGTGGAGTTCCAGGACAAATTTCAAAATTTAAAGGTGGAACTCATGAACAAATTCAACGGTCTTCAGAATGAGATGCGCGAAGCCCTGCAACGGATCAACATAGATTAAATTTCCTTTGTAAGTATTTTGTTTTTCTTTTGATTTTTTTGATTCTCGTTGCGCAGTATGTTTTTTTTGCGCTTTTATTTTGTGCGCTTCTGTTTTTGTGCGCACCTCTTTTGATTTTCCTCTTTAAAACTTGTAATCTGTAAAAGACCACCGTCTAGGCATATTAGGCCCCGCCTAGGCGCTAGGCGTTCATGAAACGCCTAGATCCCATCTAGGATAATATAGTTATTTATGAATTCTCGGCCTCGCCTAGATCCCGCCTAGGCACTGGGCACCCTTGCGGCGCCTAGCGGCCGCCTAGCGTTTTTTAAAACCTTGATATAAACTGTTACAATTGAGAAAAAAAAATGTTACATTCATTTTTTATAAAATGTAACATTAGTTTAGTTTGTCAATCTTATGTTAATTTTTTTTAAAAAAATGTTACTTTTGAAAAAAAGAGTGTTACATTTGAAAAAAAAAAAAGTGTTATATTCCTATATAAAAAGTGTGACATTAGTTTATTTGTCAATCTTTATGTTATCTTTAAAGAGATTTTTACCGATAAGTCCTTCATAGAAGGTAGAATTTGCCAATAAAGACAGATATTATCATATTCTACCTTAGGGTCCTTAGAATGAAATCAATTTTACCAATAAATCATTTCCACTTTCTAAATGATAAAACTGCCCTTCAACCAAATTAAAATCCCTTTACCCCTCTTGACTTTGACCATCTTTGAATATTGCTGACCGCCGCCAGACCCCGGACCTCCGGCCAACCGCCGCCGGAGCACCGACCCCTGCCGCCGGATCTCACCCACTGCAGCCACAACAATTTGTAACCCCATGTATTATAAATAAAAATTATTTGCTCTTGGGGGGGGGGGGTTTGAACCCAAGACCTCTTGGACTTAACTAAGACTCCTAACCACTATGTCAAACTTCTTACTTGTTTTATTAGTAGACTATTATATATTTAACACCACTGCTTCACATTTATTGTTGTCTTTTTTTTTTTTTTAGAAGTATTAATTCGTCACAATTGAATAATTACTCATTTTTAATAAAAAAAAATGAGATAAATTTATTTCACAATTGTTTGAAGAGCATTTGACAACACATAGTTCTGAAAATGAGTATCCTTTGTAAATACTGTGCGATGAATTTCTTAGTTGTTACACTCAACTCATGTGTTAACAACTGAGAAATAAATTTATCAGTTCTTATATTAAACTCGTGTGTGAATAAATGAAAAATGAATATCTTATTTATTATTAATATATTAACAACAGAGAAAAATTGATAACTGAGAAATGAATGTACCAGTTCTTGTACTCAAATTCATATGTGAATAACTGAGAAATGAATGTCTCATTTATTATATAATTAAACCGATAAATTGAGTCATCAATTGTGAAAAATGAGAGATGATTTTATCAGTTTTTACTCAATTATAAACAACTGTTAAATGAATGTCTCAGTTATTATATTCAAATTCATGTGTGAACAACTGTGAAATACATTTCTCAGTTATTATAATGATTGTGAAAATTTGAGAGATGAATTTATCAGTTTTTAAAATGAAAAAATGAAAAAATGACACAACTGTGAAATCACACAATTGAGAAATCATACAACTGAGAAATCGGTTGAAAAATGATTTTACAAGTGAAAAATGAATTTTTATTTTCTAAAATTGTGAAATTAATTGAGAAATGAAAAATGATTTTCTCAAATTTTTATTAGTGAAAAATATGTTGTTTATTTCTAAAATTTAAATTACGTGTTGAATGTACTTGTTTGATTCGTCTTGACGACACGATTAAAACAGTGGTTTCAGATTATTTTTTTGATTTCTAGATTTTATGATATAACATTTTAAAATTTTGAGGAGAAAAAAATAAAAAAGATATAAAGATATAAAGAGAGAGAGAGAGAGAGAGATGAGATGAGATGAGATGAGAGTGTGTGAAGACTACGTTTGGGGTGGGCTAGTGTAGACATGTCCAAACGGTTCCGGTTCCGGTTCCCGATTCCCAAATAGCCGGAACCGTATTCGAACCATCTTAATCCGGTTCCCGGTTCTATCCGCCGGTTCCGGTTCCGACGGTTCCACCGGTTCCATCACCATCTAATTTTATTGTTTTTTTAAATCCAAACCTAACCGAAACTAACTAATCTGTTTTTGTTTTTTTTCACTTGGGGAGTATGTTTTTGGAAAGAATGAGAAGTGGACAAAATTTGGTTAGTATATTATTAAAGATAGAATAAAAATTCTAACAATATTTTTAGGGAAAAAAAAGGGGTGACACCCTTATAATTTTATTAATATAGTTGGAAATATTACAATGAGGGGGACAACCAAGTCTTTCCCTTTTATTATTCAAGGGTAGACAAAAGGAGCCTATACCTCTATATTACAACATTTATCTAAATTCTAGTCTAATTTAAATAAAACAACACTATACTACAAGTACAAATACTAAATAAATGCTAAATATTACATTTAATTGTATTGGGGGCATTTGGCGGTGTGGTGTGAATGTGTGTTGTGTGTGTCAGCCTTTAGGCATGCATGTGAAGAGTGAATACGGTGGCTGAAGTCAGGACTGGAGGACTGTCAAGTCTAGCTCTAGTGTGGCATGGATGGGATAAGAAAGTTACTAATGCCTCCTGGCTCCTGACCCCTATTCCTATGAATGATGCAGAGAACCTTCGTCCCGGTTCTCAGTTCCGGTTCCCGGTTCCTCGGTTCTGAATATGTTGGATTCGTATTCGAACCGTTTCAATATGGTTCCCGGTTACGTTCGGTTCCCGGTTCCGACGGTTCCCGGTTTCGGCGGTTCTCGCCGGTTCCCGGTTCCGGTTCTACCCGCCGGTTCCGTCGGTTCCCGGTTCTATTTGGACATGTCTAGGCTACTGGGCTGGCATACGCTAAGGAAGGGTAGTCTGGTAAGTGAAATTGCAAGGGACTTATTGGCGAGTTTTCATAATGTATGTCCTTATTGTTTATTTTTATTTGGATGATGGACTTATTGGTCAAAGCCTCATCTTTAAACTATTGCAGCAAAATTGTGCTACATTTTGAAGAAAAAAAATGTTACATTTGAAAGAAAAAAAGTGTTACATTTCGTTATAATAAGTGTTACTTTTGTTGGGAGGAAAAATAGTTGGGGGTGGAAAAAAAAATAGGGTCGACCGTGCGCCGTCGCACGCTGTGCGGCAGTTGCACAGGAGACCAGCTCTTAAATTTAAAGATAAAAATTTGTGCGAGATGTTTCACATATGAGACAGATCTCGTTGAAAGAGTAAATGATTTATTTTTTATGGACGGGGTGGGGCAAACTCATTTCTTCATTCATCAATATTCGTTATATGTGTGAAACCGTCTCACTCACACAAAACTTCCTCATGTTTAAAAATCTGTTTTGAATGTTTATCGAATGAATTGTTGTTCCCTTAAGATCAGTTTTTTTTTTTTTTTTTTTTTTTTTTTTTTTTTAACAGACGGATGGATGGAAAATCGATCTTTTGACCTTTCTTTTCTCCTTTTTAGAGACGTTTTATGCTGTCTGACCTAAAATTCATTGATGCGTTTCATCTCATCCAAATCAAAACTCTACATTTATCCTTAACTTAAATGTATGTTTATATTTAATTATTTTGATAAAATTAGTTTTAACTGTGTTTATTAACATAAGTTCCCTTCATCCCGAAACAATAAGGGGTCATTTGGTAGACCGATATGATTAGTCTGTATTACTATTAGAGCTTTGGACCTGTTGGGTATGCTTATCACTTAACCCTCCTACTTTTGTTAGAATTGATTGATACCATCACCTATAAGTATTTTTACGGACTTTAGGACCTCATGTAAAAAAGTTTAGAACTTCAATTTTTAGCTAAGTCATTTTTATAGTATAGGCTTAGATGATAGGACTTGAAGCTTTAAAGATCGAAGATCACCTAAGCAAGAATTCATTTCGCTACGCAGAATGTTCTCTGCGCAGGTCGCCACTGCGCATAGATATCTTTGCGCAGACCTTGACCCTGCTCAGTTTTCAAGATATTACTTCCTAAACTCTCAAGAGATCTCTTTGTGACCAAGCATGGTGCGCATGCTGCTCATGCGCTGAATCCATGCGCGCCGGCAATGCGCATGCCTTTTGTGCGAGGACACAACCTTGGTCAAGTTCCTCATCTCCTGATCTCACATTCTAGAAAGTTTGGAAAACGCTTAGAAGATGCACGCTTATTAAAAAGCTGAGGTGTGCACAAACGACAAAATAAGCACACTCAGCAAAACCATTGGTGGAAACATGCTTCAAAGAAATTTCTCAAGAGAAGACAGCTGTCAACCTTCTAGAAGAAGCTTTTGAAACTGGTCTTCATGCTCAGTCTCCAACGGCTCTATATACCTGCGCACCAATCATATTGTGCCAGGTCATCATCTTTGATCAGAGCCCCAACGGCTATAAAGGACAGCTGCGCGCCAATCATGTTGTGCCAGCTCATTGTCCTTGCTCAGAGCTCCAACGGCTATATTCAAGCTCTCAGTTATAAATAGCCTGCTCATCTTCATTTCCAAGCTGCCTTTTGATTCAGCCCTTTTCATTGGCCCTTGATCATCACCTTTGATCAAGCCCCTCTTGTTGGCCATTATGCTTCAGAGCTCGAGTGTCACGACCCGAAACCCCGTCCCTATTTTTAGTATAAATAATTATTTATTTGTTTGTTTACTTGCTTAACTGTTCATTTAAGTATTTATTTAATTAAAAGTTTAGGTGTGCATTTTGTGTGTTATAATACTTTATACCTAGCATTTAATTGATTTTGTGCTAGTGTAGGATAATTGGGTCTTAATTGTTAGTGGGGAGTTTATTTTTAAGGGTAGTAGTGGAAGAGGGGGCCTAGGTGTAACTTTTCAAAATAATCAACTACTCCCTCTCTTCTCCCTCACCTCCCCCTTCCCTCACCTCTCATTTCCCAGTTCTTCCTCTCCCTCCTTGTCCATAGAAAGGTAAAACTCTCCTCTTCCTTCTCTCTTCATTTCATTCATCTTCCCCCCATTTCCTCTCATTGTTCATGTTATACCAAATGTCTAGATCGTCGCTAGGTTCGTGGGAAGCTCAATAGAAGTTGATTTGGTTGAGTTTGGATTCCTTTGAGGTAAGTTACTAAGCCCCCCCTTTAGCTTAAAATTGGTCATTTATGTTTGGTGTGAACATTGGATGATGATTTCATGTTTAGTTGTGAATTTAAATGTTGATTTGTACCTTGGATCATCTTTGGTGAATTTTGGGTAATGTTGAGCTTTAACCTTGGTTTGGATCCTTAGTTGATGTTATTTGAGTTCTTGTAGACTTCTATGTCATGTTGAGTGCTTGGGTATGCAAAAAGAAGGGTTAAATTCGTTGGGTACAAAGTTGGGTTGATTTGGGTAAGAATTTTGGGGAAGAACCCAGGAGTTTCTGCAGATTTCTCTGTGCGTCGAAGGAGGCGCGCGCTTCCTCTGGAATGAGGCGCGCGCACCCTCAATCTTTCTTTTGGCTATGTCCTTCTGGTCTAAGGAGGCGTGCGCATCCCTTTTGGGGAGGCGTGCGCATCCTCGCTTCCCATTTGATTAAGGTTCCTTCTGATATCAGGAGGCGTGCGCACCCCCTTTGTATGAGGCGCGCGCTTCCCCTCCCCTGTTCTGATAATTTCTCGTTTCTCGTTCAATCTTCGGTAAGTCATAACTTCCTCACCCGGACTCCGTTTTAGTTGTGTAAGCTATCGTTTTAAAGCTCCTTTTGAGTACTCCGAGATGAGCGGGTTTATTAAATGAAATGTCTAAGTATTGGTTAGGAGTGTTGGTTTGGGTCCGTTCGTGATCATGTTTGTAATGTGTTAAGGTGTGTAACCACTGTGCTCTTTTTGAGTAACTTCAAGTGTGATGTTGTATTGATTGATCTCTTCATGAGAATTAGTTTGAATCCTTTGTGATGAATTTGGCTTGGTTCCCTACTTTGGAATCATTGCCCCGTTGTTGTTTCAAGCAAGTATTTATTACTATGTGCTTGTATAGAGTCTAGCTGGCATTGTTGTGTTTGTTTTGGGCAGTGATGTATATTATAATGGCACGAGCCGAGTCCAGTATAATGTACTTCACTGGTAACCCAGTTTCCCCATGTTCAGTGGCCTTGAGTGGGATGCCCCTTCCCGTGATCGTGGTTGGGATGAGCTAGCTCCTTCGGTGAGTATTCTAGCTATTCGCGTGGGGGATGACTATGTGTTGTTTCTCCCACTTCTGGTTGTTGTTGTTACTTGGTTCCGGAACCGGCTTCAGCTCGTTCATGCTGCTCAACGGACTCTTCTCAAAGGATGGTGTTTCGTTTATAGAACCTTGGCTCAGTATCCACTTATGAGTGTTTATTTCCGCATTATGTGTTATGTGATGAGTGGACTGTATCTTTTGTGTTATATGCATAGGTGACTGCCTATTGATTGTTCCTTTGTGATTATCATGTTGGCATGAAATGTAGTTGCATATTAGTAGCTTACTGAGATTTTATCTCACCCCTTATTTGTTTACTGTTTTAGATAAGGGCGTGCATCCGGGATAGGTCACTTATCACAAGGAAGGCGTCGAGGTGGTAATTTCTTTGGGGTATGTTTGTAAAGGCTACATTATGTAAATGTATAACCTCATTGGGTAGTGTATCCGTGACTTGATCTTGTAACACCTATTTTGGATAACGTTGGTGTTCACTCTTTTGTATAAGTGAATGTAGGCCTTCGTGCCAAGTATTTTAGTTGTGAAAGTTATTTGAAAGTTAAGTGGAGGTTTTGCACTCCAAAATGGATTTCGTTTATCTTTATGATAGTTTTCGAAAAGTTTTTGTTAAATGTGATTTATGACGTCTTCCGTGCGTGTCCCGAGCGTGGGGCCATGTAGGACCACGGGTACGGGGCGCGACATCGAGTTTCATGCTTCACTGAAAAACCATGAAGATCTGAAGTCTGCTGCTTAGTTTTTCCAGATTCTTTAGAACATCCTTCAAGATCTTCAAACCTTCAAAACTCCTGCTCATATCACAAAGCCTATATCACCAGAATTCTTGATGCTCTTCATCTTTCATATTCATAGAGCCAGAATTTCTGTCACACACACACCTCTTGAAGTTTTGATTATTTTGATCTAACTTCTTGAGATACACCGGTTTAGTCTAGGATTTGTTCTTCATAGATAATAGATCTTGAGTTAGTATTGAGCTCAAATGTTGTAATTTGTAATACTCTCTCATATAATAAGATCTCCATTAGAAATCCAAGACTAACCATCTTGGTAGAGGATGTAGATCTTTCATCGATCGAACCTCTCCAAATAGCGTGTTCATTACTTATTGCATATTCCCTGCTTAACTTTTTATGAACTGCTTTGTTTGATCTTTCAGATTGCCACTCTCAGAAGTTGTAATTGTTATTGCTCATTTGCCTTAGAATCCCATTTTGCGCCACTCTTTAGCCTCATACTTAGCGCGTGCGTTTTTATCTCAGAGCTGCTTTAAATTTCCGCTGTGCATTTCACACTCTTACAGCGCGCTATACTTAGCCAAAATAAGAGTTGTGCGCATCTGCCATTTAATTGCAAAAGGGTTTGAAAAGATTTAATTTTTTCACTTTTTTTGGTCAAATCCAGTCAAACTCTTATAACTCACATATAAGACATGCTCTCCTCTTATAATTAGATTATAAGATTTAATTTTTTCACTTTTTCCAACTTTTAATAAAAAACTAAATAATATATTTTGGTCAAATCCGGTCAAACTCTTATAACTTACGTATAAGACCTGCTATGCTCTTATAATTAGAGTATAAGAGTCATTTTTTTCACATTTTCCAACTTTTAATAAAAAAATAAATAATATTTTTTGGTCAAATCTGGTCAAACTCTTATAACTTACGTATAAGATCAGTTCTACTCTTATAATTAAAGTGTAAGAGTCAAATTTTTCACTTTTTCAAACTTTTAATAAAAAATAAATAATGTTTTTTGGTCAAATGTGGTCAAACTCTTATAACTGACGTATAAGACCTGCTATACTCTTATAGTTAGAGTATAAGAGTCATTTTTTTTTTTTTTTACTTTTCCAACTTTTAATAAAAAAATAAAAAATATTTTTTGGTCAAATCATGTCAAACTCTTATAACTGTCGTATAAGACCAGTTCTTCTCTTATAATTAGAGTATTATAGTCAATTTTTTCACTTTTTTCAACTTTTAATACAAAAATAAATAATATTTTTTGTTCAAATCCGGTCAAACTCTTATAACTTACATATAAGACCTGCTCTACTCTTATAATTAGAGTATGAGAGTCAATTTTTTTCACTTTTTCCAACTATTAATAAAAAAATAAATAATATTTTTTGGTCAAATCCGCTCAAACTCTTATAACTGACGTATAAGATTAGTTCTACACTTATAATTAGAGTATAAGAGTCTTTTTTTTCACCTTTTCCAAGTTTTAATAAAAAAAAACAAATAATATATTTTGGTCAAATCCGGTTAAACTCTTATAACTGACGTATAAGACCAGTTCTACTCTTATAATTAGAATATAAGACTCATTTTTTCACTTTTCCCAACTTTTAATAAAAAATAAATAAATAATATATTTTGGTCAAATCCGGTCAAACTCTTATAACTGACGTATAAGACCAGTTCTCCTCTTATAATTAGAGTATAATATATATATATATTTTTTTTACTTTTTCCATTCTTTAATAAAATAATAATAATAATATTTAGTCAAATCTCAGTCAAACTGTTATAACTAACGTATAAGAGCAATTCACCTCTTATAATTAAAGTATAAGAGTCATTTTTTTTTTATTTCCAATTCTTTACTAAAAAATATTTAATATTATTTAGTCAAATCCGGTCAAACTCTTATAACTAACGTATAAGACCAGTTGTCCTCTTATAACTTACTTAAGTTGTTGAGTTTTTGTGGTCAGATAAGGTCAAATTTGTGGATTTTTGGTGCAAAACTTTGATTTTTTTTAAGAAAAGAATGAGACCCAAATGGTAAAATGCATATAACGCCCATCCTTAAATCTCGTTAAATATTTAACTTACTTGTTAAATACTTGAACTTGCATATTATGTGTTAGTTTTACTTGGGTTAATTTCTTAACTGCTTTAGAATATTAAGGTGGTTAAATGTCTAGTTTTGACTTTTGGGTCATTTGTGAAAATATGACTTTAAGGGCCTTTTTGTTAAAAGTGAAACTTGAGGGGCCTAAGTGTCATTTTTTGAAACTTGTTAAGTATATCCTCTTGGTTTGCTTCTCAGAAGCTTATTTCCCCAAAATTCTTCTCGCTCTTTCTCTGGTTCTTGAAAGTAGGTTTAGGGTTTACCCTATTTTCGACTCCTCGAGTTTAATTATCCCTCTGTTCTTGATTCCGATCCCGTATAAATATTCGTGGCGTTGAATAGAGCGTTTCCGGCCGAACAGAAATAAGTTTCCTTGACTTTGATTTCGGTCTAGGTAAGTTATTAGTTCCCTCTTGCTTGTAATAACATTCATATATGTTATTTCTGATACTTGTGCTTGTTAATTTTGTGTTTGGGGTGGTTTTTGTGATACTTGTAATTTTGGGACAAAGGGAGTATAAACCCTCTGTGTAAGAAAGAAAGAGTAACTTGAAATAGTGATTTGAGTCTTGTTATGCACTCCTGGGTGTGTTAAAATGTTAGTAAAAATTATACTCCTACATTTAGGACGGAAAATTATTCAACCTGGGAAAGAAATAAAATTTTGCATTTTTGTACCTTGGGCGACCGCCCATCTTTCTGGAAACTTTTTCAAAGAATTGACATGCTTAGTGTGCGACCGCACAGGTCACTTTAGGCGACCGCACACTTACCCTGAAGAACAAAATGTTGTTTAAAATGTGTATAAGTTGGAAGTAACTCTAGTTAAGGTATATAACATTAGTATAAGATGTCCTAGTAAGTGTTGTGACACCTTAGGGGCATCAGAAGTGAGACTTTAACATGATTACTCATTGAATTAAAATGAGAACTTAGTCTTAAACATGAACACTTATAGAATTCAAATGAGAACTTAAGTATAAGAGTAACAACTCTTCTTTATGTTTTGAAAAGTGCTATGAACAAGCACTAATGTGTTATGCTTGTCTTGAAACTAATGTTTGTGCACCTTAGGGGCATTAGAACATAGTCTTGGACTTGAACATCCAAAGTATAGGATGATGAACTTGAAGTATAAGATGTCTAACTCTTATATATGGCTTGAATGTCCAAAGATTGGAATGATAACTCGAGTATAAGACAATAAAATCTTGTACATGTCTTAAAAATCCATAGAAGTGGATTGAGAACTTGAATATAAGATGATAAAATCTTGTACATGACTTGACACCAATACATGTGTATGGTAATGAACTAGAAAGTGCTATGAATAAGCACTAACGTGTATGAGACATGTTCTTGATGTGTATGTGCAATCATTGCATATAGCTACTTGATACAATGTGACTTATTGATTACTTGAAGCATGTTTCTTGTTGAGCTAGTCCACTACTTTTGGATTAGTTCTACTCTCGTAGTTCAAGTAAATACCTACTTGTGCATTCTTGTGTGAGTCCAGCTGGTCCTTGCTTGTTCGGAGGTATATAGATTCACGCTTATCATGAGGCTGGGGCCAAAGTGATAATCGGAGATCTATGTATCTGCGCTTGACCCCTTACTACAGGCCATAGTAAGGGCATAGCTTCCTTTATTAGAGCAATACGCCTGATATAAGTGAATGCTAAACTCTTGAACACCTCGTGAGTCTTGATCTTGGGAATGACACTGGTTACCGGGTCTTCTGATATATACTGAATAAGCGGTTTCTTGATATTGATCGTGATTGTCAAAGTAATACAAGTTACGACAACAATGGTATTCTTGGGAGGAATAAGGAAGGAAGCAATATCCTTTGTAACGCGTTAACTAGCCTTATGTGCTACTTGATGAGTGGCTTAGCCTCTCATATACTTGATGATACTTGATACATGATTACTTGAGTATCTACTTGAATTGCATGATAACATGTCATGTAGTTGCATCTAATAGCTTACTGAGATTTATCTCACCCCGTTCCTTGTTTAAGTGTTTTCCTTAGATCAAAGGAAGGCTAGTGATAGTGCGAAGTGAGGCTCGACATAGCTGGGAGCTTACTACGCAGGTGGTTATTCTTTTGGGGATCATGGTCCTTTTACACTTTGGTGAGGACGATGTATTATGGGTTATGTAACTAAGTATTTTTGGGTAGACTTGTTGTCTCTTGTTTTCTCTAGACATCTTGTAATGCCAGCATATGTGCTAGGCATGTTTCCGTTATGTATAATCATGTTTGGTTTTAAATTTTCTTGTCTAGAACTCGTGTTGTGAGCTAGTGTAGCTCCTTACCCTTGAGTATATATATCAGGTCAGTTTGTTATAAACAGTTGTCATCCCGTTTCTTGTTAAGTTTCTCGTTCCTTGTTAGTCACGCGCATCCAGGTTCGAGGTTCTATTATGGGATCCCGGGACCTGGGGGCGTGTCAATACAGCAAAATGCAAAACCCAAATGCAAAACCCAAAAGGGATATGTTGTAAATTTTTCAAGAAAATCCCCAAATTTGGTTTCATTTTCTCAGCACTTTGAAGCAAAAGATAAACCCAGATGGGGAAATGTGTTGTTTTGTCAGCCATACCTATGAACTTCTTGAACTACAGCTTCAGGGTATGGGTGTTGTTGAGGGAGAGTGATATTGAGGGTTGCCCTAATAACAGGGGGGAGAGAAGTAACAAGGCAAAATAAGAGAATGCAGGTATTTAGAAGCATCTTTTTTGAAGAAATTAAGATGGCCATTAATGGGTGTTTGTTGAGAGGGAAACAGATGGAGGAAGAACCTGGCTTGATCGGAGGTGAAACACAACATATCCATTAGTTATACTAAGTATTAGTTATACCCACATATCTATACAGATCTACACCGGAGAAAGGAAGGTCGCCGAAAGGGAGATACATCTGAGCGGATTAAACGATACATGTCGCCCATATATCTGGAGCAACGCCGCCGGCGACAAAGCTTCCTGGCCGGAGGAAAATAAAAGGGGCAGCGGGGTTAGGGTTAGGTTTTAGAGAGAATGAGAGATAAGCAGAGGCGAGGGGGAAGACCGGAGGCGACGGGGACAACCGGAGGCGAGAGAGACAATCGGAGAGGGGTTCGTGAAAGGAGAAAGAAGAACGGGGGAAGGATACGCCGGTACCGGCGTCAGAGGAGAAGATCGGAAAAGAAATTGTCGGAGGAAGAGAAAGCGAAGGACGATGACGGCGGCCGGAGAGAGAGTTAGGGTTGGAGAGAGAGTGCATGTTGGTCTGTTGGGGAGTGAGAGGTGAGGGGGATTTAGGGTTTTATTAGGTGGAAGGGTAGTTTTGGTATTTAGAGATTAAAGTTGACTGAGTCAAAGAGACATTGGGTTTGTTGGAATTTTGATCTGGGCTTCTATTGTAGTGTGGGCTTTTGGATCTCACTTGGGTTTTTATGGAGAAATGATCTGGGGGGAGAGGCCTTGTGGAATTTTCTCTTAATATTAATAGTAAGTAGATTATTAGCTTAGGGACTAACAATACCACTTTTTTAGGACAAATATAAAAGGGATAAGATGTCTTATCCAGGTTGTTGGGCTGAGTACGCTGGTAGCATTTAATCTACTAAACATCAAACTTATTGATCTAATAATCCTATCAAACTTAAGAAGGGCTACAAATGACCTTTAAATGTCAAAGTTTACATTGACATACTTTTTTTTTTTTTTTGTTATCTTTCTTTGATAATTAACAAAAATCCATTCTTATGCTTAAGGTAATATTTAAGTCGAGCTAAATTGTCAGTCAGGTCAGCCCAAATTATGTAGGCCCATCCAAAAGGCCCAATTAAAAGACGAACTTGACTTGTCGGCTATGGAGAGTGGTCTGGCCTATTTGATCCCGACGTACAGATAGGGATCACAATTTGTCCGAACCTGATCCGTATCCGGGACAGTCCACTCCGCAACGGGTCGGGTTTGGTAACCATTTTTCAAAATCCGACGGGTCACGCGGCGGGTTTGGTAACACAGCCCAACCCGCGGCTCACCGCCCCGCCCCGCATACTAAAGTATGCTTCTATTTACTGTAATGTCCCAATACACTCCTTCATATTTTGCGTGGTTATTGCTGATTTTAGTTTCATCTCTACTTGCAACATATATAATACGTCTTTCTCATTTTCTAATGCTAATTTATGATGTTAATTTCATCCATAAAATTGTGCTTTTATGGAATACGGGGCGGGGCGGGTACAGGTTCAACACCATACGGGGCGGGAAACATATGAAAAACGAGTCAACAGTGGGTGAAAAGTAAGTCAGGTAGGTAATTTTATTTTATTTTTGTAATTATATGAACTTTATGAGGATAAGATTGTCTAAAACATTGTTCATACTTTACTATTTATGAAATAAAATATCTAAAAGCCTTAATAAGATTTCTTTTTTATTCCTCGAAGACCAATCACATCTAGTCGTGTGTTCGTCTCTTTCAAGTCAATTAGCAGTTGGAGTATCTGACCGCCCGCACAAAAAAGACTAATCCAACACTTTTTTACATCATAAGTTTGATTTTATTGCCAGGAATGTAAGCTAATAGATTTAGAGATTCCACTTAAGAATGCTATTACGCTCTAAAAACAAATTCCATCGATCCTTCATTCCATCCGACTTTAATAATAAGATAGACATAAAGGATCTTGTATGAGCGATCTCAAATGTGAAACGGATCTTGTTGAGAGAGTAAATGGTTTGCCCCTTTATGAATGGAGCGGAGCGGGGCGTGGCAAGCCTATTTGGTCTCTTGTGGATATCCGTCGACTTCGTCAACTAAGATATTCAATAGGATATGGAATTCAGTGGTAAAAATGGAAGAAAAGTCAAAGTCCGATTTTGTTGCCTTGCATTACGCTCTAAACTACAATCTCGTTGCATGCTAACCCTTGCTCGGATCACCACAAGACCATTTCCTATTTTCATTTCAAACCATCATTTTTTTTTTCTCCTTTCACCACACAAATCCTCAAACACACACACACACACTACGCTTTCCACAAATTTAACTTTCAGTTTGTAAATTTTCAGTTTTTGATTAATAAACAACAACAATTCATAATGTTTCTTTTTCTAGTAAAGCCTTCTTTGGTGTAACCCATCATTGCATCTCTCTCCTTTGACTTTTTGACCAAATAAAAGGTAACCCTTTTTACCAACCCTTATTAATTTTAATCTTTTTTTTTTTTTTACTTACATCTAATCTAACAATTTTTTTTTTGAATGTTTTGAAGATTGTGTGTGTGTGTGTGTGTGAAGAATGGGGTTGGAAGATGATGAGAAAATAGGAAAAGAAGGGGGGAAATCAGATCAAGAGAATGAAGAAAAAGAAACCCCACCATCTGCTGCTGCATATAACTCAGACACAGGGGAGAGTCAGAATCTTAGCAGACAGCCAAGTGAAGCCTCTTGTTATGCTACTGAGGAAGAAGAAGAAGCTCAGATTCAATTGGGTCCCAAATGGAGCATCAAACAACACCTAGAAAAAGACAAGGTAATTTTTTATTTTATTTTTTCCGACCGTAACCGGCTAACCGTCGGTTATTAACCGGCCAACCGTTTCAACCGTCAACAGTCGGTTACACGGTTCGGTTAAGGTTAGGCCATTTAGTAACCGGTTATAACCGGGAAGCTAACCGTCATCAACCGTCTATATTAACCGTCAGTTTTTCTGTACCAAAAAAAAAAAAAAAAAAAAAACTGTACCAAAAAAATTAATCGTCAGTTTCCTAACATTTTTGAGTTAGTTTTCAGAATTACAGTTAGCTTTTAAACGATTTCTGTTAGTTTTCTAACGAAATTAGTGTTTTCCTTCATTTTCTATCAGTTTTTGATGATTTTCAGTTAGTTTTCTAACAAAAACTGTTAAAAACTCATTTTAAAAAAATAAAAAATAAAAAATCACATAACCGGATTAACCGTTTAACCGGATTAACCGTAACCGAACATCACGGTTATAAGGTTAGGTTACGGTTACAACTTAACGGATTTCCTAACCGGCGGTTATAACCGTTAACCGACGGTTATAACCGGATGGTCACGTCTTTTACCAACAAAATAATATTCTCTCCATCCCAAAATTATTTTCACATTTGACTATTCAAACTTTTTAAGGATATGAACCAGTGGCGTACACAAGATTTTTTCACAAGGGGGCAAAATTACATAACACATTTAAAGAGGGCAAAAATAAATGTTAGTGCATTTATTTTTTTAAATAAAGGGGGGCAAAATCTAAAATATTGCATTAATACCCTAAATTATTTTTAAAAAATGCACTAGTAATTTTTATATTTTTAACAAAGGAGGGCCATTGCCCCCATATAATACATGTAGATCCGCCCCTGATATGAACACTTGTTTCACTAGCCATGTTTTGTTATGCACTTTTAAGCCTAAGTTGTAGAAATGAGAAAATTTTTTTGGGACAATGAGAAAGGGCAAATGTGAAGATTATTTTGAGACCGAGGGATTATAATTATAATTTTTTTTTGGTAATTTAATTGTTTAATTTTTCTCAGGATGATGAAAGCTTGAGGAGGTGGAAAGAACAGCTTCTTGGGAGTGTAGATGTCAATCAGGTTGAAGGTATTTGTTGCCGCTTTAACTGTACTGTTTCATAATAGATGTCGCGTTTTCTTTTTTAGTCTGATATTTGTGAAAAATGTGCAGAAGTTGAAGAACCGGACGTGAAGATATTGAGCCTGACAATCCTGTCCCCTGACAGGCCTGACATTGTTCTTGAAATACCAGATTCTGGGAACCCGAAGGGGCAATGGTTTACCCTGAAAGAAGGTAGTCGTTACCGTTTGAGATTCAGCATCAAGGTTAGCAATGATATAGTTTGTGGATTGAAGTACACCAACACCATTTGGAAAACTGGCATCAAGGGTACTTTCTCCACTCTCAATTCCCCAATTCAATTTAATTTATCGCTCCCTCCATCCCAAACTGATATCCATTCATTTGGATTTGGGGTCCGTGTTGTCCGACTGCACATCAGTCCAAATTATAAATACTATAAAATGTAATTCAGGTTACTAATTAAACATGCTAAATCACGTAATCACGCTGATAAAATATAACTCATGCTACTATAAGATGTAACTCATGTTATATACAATTATAACTACAAGACGGACTGCTATTCAGTCTGACTGCTATACAGTCCAACTGAACAGTTCCCCGATCCCATTGTAACGGTATTTCTTTGCCACATTTTTTGAGATGGACCGCTACATATGTGTGTGTGTAATCCATGTATACATTATGTAGTTGACAGCTCAAAGCAGATGCTGGGAACATTTAGCCCTCAAGCAGAACCTTACACACATGAGATGCCTGAAGAAACTACTCCATCTGGTATGTTTGCAAGAGGCTCATATTCTGCAAGAACTAAGGTAAACTAAAATCCTTTCTTTTAACCATCATTGTAACTGAAAATATATTCAGAAAGTTGGCTGCGGAATCAGTTTTGTCTTGTTTTATAATTTCTTTTCGTCGTTTATAATATGATTTTAACGTCTCATCGGTTGCATATTGTATTTCAGTTTGTTGACGACGACAACAAATGCTACTTGGAACTGAACTACACATTTGACATCCAGAAAGAATGGCCATCTACCTAGACCAACACCTTAAATCACATCAAAATTTGTACGATTTTGGAAGCCAGATGAAGAAGAAGCGGATAGGATATATACTATTTCAAGCGAAAAAAATCGTTCGATTTGTCAATTATCGCTTATTTATTCTCTTTTGTTATCCTCTGCTTCAGCTATACTTAAAGATGCTTGGATTCAATTTTGGGTACAAACTGATTTTGTTAGATTTACTGGGAAATTTCATTTTTTGCAGTATGATGAAAAATAGTGTTTTAAATATTGTGTTAAATGGGCCATTAATTTGTGTCACAAATAGGGATCAAATCTTGGCTTTGTAATAAAATTGCTATTATATGGTTTTGTAACATTATTTTTTGATTTGTTTTTGGAAAGTATATGATGTCGTGCAGGCACGTGCGTGGGTTGTGGTGGTCGGTGTAGATGGGTCGTTGGTTGTTGGTATTGGTCAATGTATTTGGATTGCAAATCAAACCAACGTGATACTTTATTTTAATTTTCGATTATTATAGTAATAATACATTAATATATTGTAACACTAGTATTTATATTACTTTTTGAATATTCTAATCATACTTTTGAGGTTTACATAAAATAATTCTTCATAGATTTTTTGTTTCACTCAATTTTCCTTTTGAAATAATTATTTGCGTTTAACATAAATACAATACTTCATGTTATTTCAGTTGTTCTTGGAAGAGCATCTATTTTTTATTCCAATTTCAATAACTTTAATAATTTTTGAGTAAGTTTAGTTTCAGATATACATGTAGCCATGCATGAGCTTCTACTCTAACTCAAAAGTAAGCCTTTACTCCTTCCGTCACACCCGAAATAGGATTATTGGTCCCGACACGAGAAATAAAAAATATTAATATTTTATTGAAAAAAGTTTTGGAAAGTAGGTGTTGTGAGTACGAAAGAAAGAGAAAGTGGGTAGTATATAATAAATGAAAAGTTATTGTGAGTATGACAAGTGAGTCTCAGTAATAAAAATATAATAAAACTTTTCATTTTGAGATGTCTTATTTTGAGTGGGACACTCAAAATGGCAAAACGTCTTATTTCGAGTGAGACAGATGGAGTATAGTGCATCATTTAGGGTTCATTTTTTTCTCTCAATATGATGCTATTTATTAATAATATCTTCACCATTTTATAAGACCTACAACATTTGTTATCGGGTATCATTTTCAATCAATCGTTATTATATTCTATTACTTCAATCTCTTAAATTGTTGCAATCAGATTACAGTGGCGAACATAGAATTTTTACTCACCGGGTGCACAATTACACTAAAATTTTAAATTTATTTCTCAACGATTAAAGTAAAAAAACAATCAATTATAAATAGAAAAAGAAAGAGAAATCAAAAGATAAGAATTTTGTGTATAAGTTTTAACCCTTATTGAAATGAGAATGAAAAAACATTTTAAAAATGGAAGAGAAGAAAAGAAGATAGTGGGGTTTGAACTCACTACCTTTTGATACACAAACTTGCCTTTCAACTACATGAGCTATAAAACTTTGTTCACCAAGTGCACTTTTATTATATATCCCGAATACAATTTTTCTTCTTATTATAAATGAAAGTTGAGCAGGTGCACTTGCACCCCCTCCATATACTGGAAGTCCGCCCTTTTCAGATTATTAAGAAATTAAAGCAAGCATCAATATCAAATTCTCTATTTTCAAACCATTTTTAATGACTTTCTTGCTGATTGTTCAACACCACAACTATTATCATGTGTTAATCAAGTCAATTTATTTATTTATTTATTTTTAATATAAGATGCAAGATACTTTGCATTAGTGTTGAGCATCCATACTCATAGTTTTTCTAATAGTAGTAGTCATTATATCTTTCTAACAATCAATATTTTTATTTAAATAACTAACGGTAAATGCAATTGAAATACTACTACTAATAACATCTCGGCGGATTTTTTTAATGTAGTGTTGTCATGTAAATTGATTAAATTTATTAATAAAAAGATTTAAAAAAATGTCTAATTATAATTGTGTGTAATTGTTATTGATGTATGTAAATTAATTAAATTGAATAATTAGAAAAATTGATGGGGAGAGAGTAATTTAGAAGGACAATAGTTATGCAATAAATAAATGTTTTACTTACTGATTAATTCATAATACTAAAATTCACCACGTCTCAAATTTTACATTGGATAAATCGTTGTTGTAGGTTAAAAGTTGGAGCTACTGCTGAAATTTGGAGTGAGCCTCTAGCCTTTGTGGAGTGGAGTGTCATCTCTTTTTTAATTGTGAATGAAACTAAATTTATCGTTCGCTGAAAAATAAATAAATAAATAAATGTTTTAAATTAGAGTAATTAAATATAACTTAATTAATAGGCTTAATTAACAATTGAATATATGAACTCGTATTTGCACAATTTAATACTTTGTGTACAATTCACTGTAACGAACAGCATATAAACATCGCTTTGTTGTACTTACTGATTAATTCATAATACTAAAATTCACCACGTAAAGAGGGAGTAGGTACCATTTTTAAAGGGCAATGCTAGGGGCACAAAAGGATTTCACAAAATGAGGTAGCGATATTTTATTGGTTGCATCGATAGTGGACCTGACATATTCTAATTAAAAACACCAATAAAATCATAACACATCATTTTGTAAGCCAAATTTTGTGACACTTTTTTGTGAATTTATATTTACCCATCTTTAAATGTACATATTTGATCCAGCGAAGATTACTAACTCCCTCCGTCTCATTTAAAGCTTCACCTTTTACCCAAATTGGTGTCCCGTTAAAAGCTTCATCATTTTTTAAAATGATAAAAAATGTAGGCCCCACTTGTCATACCCACTCACTTCTTCCTCTCACATACTTAAATTATGAGGCCCACTTGTCATACCCAACTAACTTTTTTCCTCTCACAACTCTTCTTACACTCACCACTTTCCTTATTTTGTGTGCCACCACTAAAATGGTGAAACTTCAAATGGAACGGAAGGAGTATTTGGGTTGAGTCCAAATCCTCTGTGCCACTTTGTGTACCACTTCATGTGCCACAGATGATCTAATGGCTCACAGTTATTGAGATTGGTATTATTGTAATATTATGCAAACATGTGAACGGTTGGATTACAAGCGGTACATGGAGTGGCACATAAAAGTGGTACAGGAGATCTCAACTCATTTGGGTCGGGGACAACTGACACTCATACACGCATAAGAAAATTTATTTTGTGAAGTTTTTTTTTTGCTTTTGATGCATGGCGAATTCTCAAATGCGGCGGACTGCTGATCCATAGGCCGAACCCGCCTGCCAGCCTCTCCTCCATTTACAGCGCGACATGTATCATTTTTTTTAAAAAAAATCTCCAATAACTTTAAAATGCTATATCTTGATATTTATAACTCGGGGAAAAAAATTAAAAAATACCGTTGTGTTCGTCTGGACGAGACGAATCAAACTAGATAGGTCATGATATAGTTTGATTTTTTTTTTTTAAAACAAACTTTTTAACACACAAAAATTTTGAGTTGCTCGTCACCTGAGATGTAACACTCCGTTCTGATAAAAGTAACCGTTTCATCTTCAAAAAGTAACACTTTTTAGTGTCAAATGTAACAAAAGTTTTACAAGAAAATTTACCGTCGGTATCTATCTGCATGTTTTCTTGTAGTGTGAGTGTAGATGTTTGGTAGGGGAGAAAAAGTGGACTAGAGAATAGTTAGTGGATAATTGATGTGAGTATGACATATGAGTTCCACAAATAAAGAAGTATAAAAACTCTATTTTTTAGGTTTTGAAGTTTAAAATGAGACAACCAAAATATAAATTTTTGAAGTTTAAAATAAGACGGATGGAGTATATATATGTAACATATATACTTACGAAAGTGCTTAAATAAAACCTAATAAAATAAGAATCATATGAATCATTTACCATCGTCAATCCGTCATATTAAAAATAAGTGAGTAGCCCCCGGGGCAGAGCTGCGTTGGTAAAGGAGGCAACATTGCTCGGCTTGCAACCCAAGGGTGGGGAGTTCGAACCCTGGCACGAGCAACCGTAATGTTTTGGAGAGAGCTCCATTTGGGCCAGGAGTATAAGGGGCGTTGCTACCCTGACCATCTCCCCAGGCACATCCCGCGATTTACCTCCGCCAGTCAATGAGGGGCCGGAGGCTGGTGGTCCAGGACTAGTCCGGTGGAGCTGGGCCGAGCAACCGTAAGTCTGGCGAAGCTGGGAACCTGGGTATCAAAAAAAAAAAAAAAAAAAAAAAAAAATAAAAAAAATAAGTGAGTAACTTAGATTAGGCGGCTAGTACAAAAGTATGGGTGCAATTTTACAAACCATTCAATTTTCTTAATCTAGTGGTAGTTGTTGATTTTCATAATTTTTATTTTATTTTGATTATCATTTAAACATATTATTAACAATATAATTTAATTTTTTATCATATATTTTTTTGGTTTGTCTTTCATACTTCCCTGAGTTCCCTCACTCTCCCTCTTTCTCATCTCTTCTTTCTTACTAGTTATCATGGCCAATTATGAAAGTTAAATTTATCATTTTAGTAGTTCCATTTATAATTGCAAAAGCCAAAACGAAAAATACATATTCTTTTTGTCCTAAAACAACTTGCATTATTTTAGAGTTATACAAAAATTAAAAAGATAATAAATATAGGATAATAAAAAATATTGTGAGTAAGAAAGTAGTTGTGAGTATGAAAATATGAAAGTAAAACCCATAATTTAAGTGTGTGAGTGTGACAAGTGCGGTAAAGTGAATAAAAAACTAATAAAAATTGAACATTTTAGAAAGTGAGATTTACCAATGAAATACCCTAAAAAGAAATTAATGCGAGTTGTTTTAGGATTGAGGGAGTAATAGTTTTCTTAATCAATGAGATTCATTTGTCATATTCACTCGCATCAACTAATCCACTGCTACTTTTCACTTAACTTTCTTTCTCTTGCTCAACTATCTACAATTACAACACATTATCATTTTTTTTTGTGTTCGACGGATGAGATGTGTCCGAGCTCGATGGGTCCCACAAAAAATTGAAATCATCTTAGCCACACAGATGATGAGCTCGTCTATGTGGTCTCGATCTGAGTCATTTGGTGGAGGGGTGGAGCGGTTCCAAGTCCGTTTATAACTTTGATTATGCACTTTAAAATGAGAGAAACAATTTTAACAAATTCGTTATCATCATCATATTAATCATCATCAAACTTGACTACCCTTACCACATCCATGCACATCAAGCTTTATCGGAAAGAGTACAAAAAGGACAAAGTTACTGACGTGGCCATACACGTGTAACCTATATTTTGCTGAGTTGTCAAACACAAGAGGCGCGTGTATAAACCCCCACCAATCCCGCGAGTAGAATAAAGAATCATAGAAAAGACAGTAGCCCTTAGCTTGCCATCCCCCCCCCCCCCACCCCCACCATATGATGTGAATGAAGCCTCAAAAATTCAATTCATATTCATTCATGGTCACTGCGTGTTTACATCCAAAAATCCTCATCTCTGATCCTCTCTCTCTCTCTCTCTCTAAACATTTTCTCTCTCTCTCTCTCTATATATATATATATATATATATCTACACCAATTGACGAACAATCAATAAAACTTTGTGATTTGATTAAAGGGGGAATTATTTTAATCCAACTTGAATCTCTTTTGATTTAGATTTCTTACAGGTATGTAGTTTTTATTCATGCTTTTGCTTCAATCCTACGTTTTCCTCGATGGGTTTCGATTTATTTCTCTTATGATTTATGAACGTGCCCGGAAACTTCTTTTGTTTGATTCTTGTGTGTTCTTGCTTCAACATTGAATTGGAATTCATGTAATTCGGTCAGATGCAATTTGTTCTCTTATTATTGGATTGCTAATGATGTAGTATTGCTGATTTGATTTTGGGTCCGTTCGGGTTTATGTGCGCATTGCGTTTATTGATGCAATCTTATTTCCTGTCATTGATTTCTGTTAATTAGATGAAGTTATACCCCTTTTTTTTTGATGGGATTGCTAACAATTGTTTAGGAATCTTGATTTGTTGGTATTTTGGAATGATTATTTCAATGATTTTTCGTTTCATTTCTAGTATTGTTCATGAATGTCAATCCTCCCAACCAAACAATCGGCACATAGTAACAACAACAACAACAAAACTAAGAGGGCAGGCAGTTTCTCCAGCTGATTTGTGTGATTTTGCTTCAATTATGTATGCCATTTGGTGTCGAATGGCTAATGAATGTACTCTACATTAAGTTTGTGGATCGTTGTTGATCTGATGAACGCAGACCTCTACTTCTTTGGATTGCAAATGAGATTAATAAGACAGTTATTTACTTGATATTGTATCAATCTGGTTATTCATGTGTGGTGTTCTTGGTATTTGTTTCATATTGATTGGATGAACTCGTGCCCTTTATTTCCCTCGATTGTGTGAGTTGCTGCTTCCGGTTTCTGAAGTTTATCATTGTAGGTGAGGCGTTATTTGATTTTGCGTCTGATTGGCTACTTTTGGTGATCAATTGATTTACATATCCTTTCCTGCGTTTGCAATTGTGTAATCGCGGGAAGGAAGAGAAGATGTCTAGTTATGCGGGGGTTGTCGTTTCTGATCATTGGCTTCATAGCCAGTTCACTCAAGTCGAACTTCGAAGCCTCAAAAACAAAGTAACTATTTCTTATCCCATCTACAATCTTTTTGGGTTGAATTTTGTTAGAGAGGTCTCTTCAAAGTTTATAAGTAGATTTTTTTGTCTCATCTTCTTATGAAATGAACTGATTCATTCTATTCTTGTTTTGGTTTCTTCTGTAGTTTATTTCATTGAAGAATCAGAATGGCACAGTTACAGTTGGAGACTTGCCACCTTTACTGGCAAAGCTTAAGGCTTTCAGGATGTTCAGTGAGGAGGAGATTAGAGCTATTTTAGGCGATTCAGGGTCCGATTTGAGTAGTGAAATCGATTTTGAAGGCTTTCTCAGGGTGAGTTAGTTATGTATACCTCTTTTAATTCATTAAAATGAATTTCCATATGTTTATCTTGAAGTGGATTATTTACTGTAAAATAAAAAACCCTAGTTATTCTAGTCTGATTTCACTTAAATCAAATTAGTGTAATCATGTATGTTGATCAAATCTGCCACAAGAGAGTTATAATGCTTTGAGAAGTATGCTAAGTGACGAAATGATTAATTTCATTGAGTGAGCAGACTTACGTGGACTTGCAAACACGGGCTACTACGAAAACGGGTGATTCAAAGCACTCATCGTCTTTTCTGAACGCCACGACCACAACCCTCCTTCACACAATCAGCGAATCAGAGAAATCCTCATATGTTGCTCATATCAACAGCTATCTTCGCGACGATCCATTTTTGAAGCAGTTTCTTCCAATAGATCCAGATTCCAATGCTTTGTTCGAGCTTGCAAGAGATGGAGTTCTTCTATGGTATTTATAATCAGGGTCTGCTTTATGGTACTCTACTTGGTTTTGACAATGAGAGTTGGCTTATACTGGTTTTGATATCATTTCCATATCCTGATGCAGTAAGCTTATCAACATTGCTGTTCCTAATACAATAGATGAACGAGCCATCAACACCAAACGAGTTCTCAACCCTTGGGAAAGAAACGAGAATCATACACTTTGTCTCAACTCTGCTAAGGCCATAGGCTGTACGGTAGTCAACATTGGAACCCAGGACCTGGTCGAGGGGAGAGTAAGTCAAGATAGTTGGATCATTCTGTAGTGTTTTATTGAATTTTAGGTTTCTTGATTTTCTAACGTTTACTTCTTAATATATGCAGCCTCATCTGGTACTAGGGCTGATTTCTCAGATTATAAAGGTGGGAACTAAAACTCTGTCTTTCTTTAGAAGTGTCTAGTTAGCTTATTTAATAGTCAAGAAGTTTAATTGCTGACCTTTCCCATCTCCGAGATCCAATGTTTTTCGGTCAAGAGGCTTCATGCTTGAAGTTTCTAAGGACAGAGATAAGACTTGCAGCATTTCTTTTGGGTTTCCTATTCTTTGGTCTTAATCTGCAATTGTTTATGTTGTGGTACCTACAGATCCAACTTTTGGCCAATCTCAACCTTAGGAAAACGCCTCAGCTTGTGGAATTGGTGGATGACGGCAATGTGAATATATACCTTTATACCCTTTCATTTTTTGGATTCCCAGAATTTCTTTTGTTAATAATCTGACGTTTGTGTATTTTGAACTAAGAGTGAAGATGTATATTTGCAGGACATTGAAGAGCTTATGGGATTATCACCAGAAAAGGTTTTATTAAAATGGATGAATTTCCATCTCAAGAAAGGAGGCTACAAAAAAAATATCACAAATTTTTCTTCCGATGTGAAGGTAGCCATCTATTTTCTCAACATATAATGTACTTCCATAGTATTTAATTTTGCATGCTTAATAAGTTAACTTTACGTTTTCACTAGTTGGGACTGAGGTGGCATGTAAAAAAGGGAACTGTGAATATACCACACCAAGTTTTTATCAATTGAAAGAAATTTTTAGTAATTTTTGAGGAAATGCTTCTATGTACAATAGTTCACATTAGGAGCTGGAGTTAGTTCTGGAAATATTTATCGATATTGTTCAATTCCAAAACCACATTCTTTTTCCTCTTGCCAATACTTATTTTATGTGTTAATTTTGTAGTTTGACAATATTCTGAATTAGCAAGTACTGATTAAATGCCATGACATTTACTGCTGACCGATCATGTAAAAAAATTACTCACTTGTTCACTGAAAACAGTCTAGTTCCTTGGATTTTTTGAGTTACCAAATTTATCATTATGACACATTCCCTTCGTTTCGTAAAAGTGACTTATTTTGCCATTTTGGGTGTTCCATTGGGGAGTCCCATTTTATCAAAATAGAAATTTAAGATTACTTCTTTATTCATGAGACCCACTTGCCATAGTCAAAACAACAACATTTCACTTACTATTCCCTACCCAACTTTCTCTCTCCTTCATACTCACAACACCTACTTTTAAAACATTTTGCCTTAATTCTTGTTTCTAAAATGAAATGAGTCGTTTGTTAGGGGACGGAGGGAGTACTTAAATCAAGAAAATGGTTTCAGTTCATAAACTCAATGTTATATAGAACGAATCAATTGACGGAGTTGTTATTTGTATATTCTTTCTTTTCACTTGTGGCACTCCAGTGAGCATTCTTTGACCATTCCATTGTTGTACCTATAGGATGGAGAAGCATATGCTTACCTGCTCAACGTTCTGGCACCAGAACACTGCAGTCCAGCCACATTAGATGCCAAGGATCCTGCAGAAAGGGCTAATTTGGTACTTGAGCATGCAGAGAAAATGAACTGTAAAAGATATTTAACTCCCAAGGACATAGTTGAAGGGTCCTCAAATTTGAATCTTGCATTTGTTGCGCAAATATTCCAACAGAGGTCAGAGATGCACATTTTCATTATCAATTGAATGAATAAAGTAGAATTTCGATATATTGTGTATTTGATGCAATGAGAGTGTCTTTGCAAGTGTTTTTTCCCCCTCTGCTGGCTCTGGCTTCGGTTGTTATCTCTAAAAATTAGAGCTTGAACATGTCTAATGGCATGTGGGTTTCTCTTGCAGGACCGGACTGTCTTCTGACAGCAAGAAGGTTTCTTTTGCTGAGATGATGACAGATGATGAGCAAATGTCTAGAGACGAGAGATGTTTCAGGCTCTGGATCAACAGTCTTGGAATATCTACTTATGTCAACAATATGTTTGAGGATGTCCGAAACGGGTTAGTCATATACTGCAAACCGTTGGCATTTGTTTGCATATGCGTACCATTGTTGACCTCTAGGTTGGTCTGCCCTTTACAAGCTTAGCTTTTGGGTAGAACATCAAAACATACTTTAAGTCCAAATTTGTGTCTTCTAGCCCATTGCATGCTGTAAAATTTCTCACTCTCAGTTGATAGTATATCTTCCTATAGTATCAGTGGCGGACCCAAGAATTTTTCACAAGGGGGGCAAAATGGCATAACACATTTAAAGGGGGCAAAAAAAATAAATACTAATGCATTTATTTTTTCAAACAAAGGGGGGCAAAGTCTAAAATATTGCACTAATACTCCAAATTTTCAAAAAAATTACACTAGTAAATTTTTATTTTTTTTTAAACAAAGGGGGCCATTGCCCCCATAGACATAGGGTAGGTCCGCCCCTGTATTGTATAACCCCCAACCCCACCAAAAAAAAAAAAAGAAGTTTATTTGACCTTGTTTGATTTACAATGCATGCAGATGGATACTCCTTGAAGTGCTCGACAAGATTTCTCCAGGTTCAGTTAACTGGAAGCATGCGTCCAAGCCTCCTATTAAGATGCCGTTTAGGAAAGTAGAGAATTGCAATCAGGTTATCAGGATTGGGAAGCACTTGAAATTCTCCCTCGTGAATGTAGCTGGTAATGACTTTGTACAAGGGAATAAGAAGCTCATACTAGGTAATCATCTTTGACTTGTTTCATCATTTCTTGTTTCTTATTGCAGTCGTCATGATTATACGGAGTGCTACGATTTGTCTGGATCAGAGCTGATTTTGAATCTTATTATAAATTGACAGCAGGAATCAAGACCTGAACTCTGCATTGTTCATATTTGTTTTTCTCTGTTTCAGCTTTCCTCTGGCAGTTGATGAGATTTAACATGCTTCAACTCTTGAAGAACCTGAGATCCCGCTCTCAAGGGAAGGAGATAACTGATGCTGATATTTTGAAGTGGGCAAATAAAAAAGTGAAAAGCACAGGCAGAGCTTCTCAAATGGATAGTTTCAAGGTTTAACGATACACGTTTTTTCTTCTTTTTTTTCCTTAATTTGTTAAGATTTAGTAGTAAATTTGGCTGACTTTCTGCTCTTGGCTGAACAATTCTTCAGGATAAGAAGCTTTCAAGTGGACTGTTTTTTCTTGAGCTTCTGAGTGCAGTGGAGCCAAGAGTTGTCAACTGGAACCTTGTAACGAAGGGTGAAAGTGGTATGATTATTTAATTAACACGATTTTATGCGACAGGGTTAGGCTTGGAATCAGGACACGAGTAACCCTAGTTTCCTAATGAGTGCCTACAAAAGAATATTTTGTGACATAAAAAGCTGATGTATTTATGGCCTTGCTTTTGTTGATATTATTTTAGATGAGGAGAAGAAGTTGAATGCCACTTATATTATCAGTGTCGCACGAAAGATTGGGTGCTCGCTTTTCTTGTTACCTGAAGACATTATGGAGGTAATCTGAAACTGGTTCTCTATCTCTATGCTTTTTTTCTCACTCTGTCCCATTCATATTGGCCACATTTCCTTTTTTGACCGGCCCCTTCTTTTGGTCAGTTACACAGAATCCAATGCACATTGATGATTCACTTTCCTATTAGATCCCTGCCTATTTTAAAAAATTACTCCCTACGTTCTTGAGTCCAAATTTTATTAAGGGGGCATTCTAAAAATGTTTTAGTTTTTATACAATTAAATGGCAAAGATGCATAAATATTTGTGTTATCGACTTCTAAACATTTAGATTTGCAAGTATAAATTGGTAAAAACACTTATGGACAAAGTTTTTACAAAAAGGTCAGTTATTTTGAGATTTTTTTTTCTTGAAAATAGACATTCATTTAAGGACAGATGGAGTACAATTCTTTACTCAATAGATAATTAAAGTACGGGTATATATGGAAAACAACAAATTAAACCAAACACTTATCATGCATTCTTAATCCTAGAACTTTTAAGGCTAACAAGTGCAATGACAACTTTAAGGTTAACAACAAAAGAGTAACTTTGTCAAATCAAAATTTTGCAGGTGAACCAGAAAATGATACTTATGTTGACAGCCAGCATCATGTACTGGAGCCTGCAACAAACTCCAGCAGATGAATGTGAATCATCTCCATCCGTTGCTGTGACTCCTGACGCATCTCCGGCTCCCTCCATTAATGGCGACGATGAAAGCATCGGGGGCGGTGAATTCTCAAACTTGTCCATTGATGATGCAGCTTCCGACACCACGGTCTCATCACAGCTTGAAAACGATGAAACATCCTCGCAATGCTAGTAGGTTTTCACTTCTTTAGGTTGCGAGTTTTAAGGTAGAATTGAGCTAGATATATACAGCAAAAAAAAGAAAAAAGAAAAAAAGGTCTATAATATAGATACTGCCTTATGGAAAGACACCCGAGTACAGAATACATGTAAAGCTCGTTATATTTTCAGAGATAGAAATCTTTTTTTTTTTTTTTAAAAAAGACGTTTCGGTTATCCACTTTATGTAAGTAGACTTGGTAATTCTAAAATGTTTTTGTTCGACTCCGTTGCTTCAGCCATTTACTGCGTTAAGCTGAATGAGGAGGACGATGAAATGTGGTCTGATCATTGTATCGCTATGCTGGTTTTCGTTTTCTTTGATCTGTAGAATTTAGTTCCCATTTTGGGTTTTTATGGTTGAATATTTTTGGATGGTATTCATCCTAATGTTTCTGTATGTTGCCGAGATATTGGGGTTTCTCAGTTTCTGGTTGTTAACAAAATAGAAGGTACTCTCCCCCCCCCCCCCCCCCCCCCCCCCCCCCCCAAATGTTAAAAAATGACTGTTTTTTTTTGTGTGTGTGTGTGTCCCAAATTTAGTGTTCAATTATTAGAAAATCACCACAACCACATTAAAAAGTTCAAGGCGATTAATTATTTTTACAATATATAGTCCCATCTATTTTGATTCTCGCTGTCAACTTAAATAGTGAAGTATTTTTTTTTTTTTTTTTTTTTCAACGGGGGTGGGGAGAATCAAATTCATGACCTCTGTGTAGGAAGTAAAGGTTTATGCCGTGTGAGCTAAGCATTGACTACTCGTAATGATATGACAAAGCAAAAGCTACCATCCAAACTAAAAAAAAAATCCAAGGAAATTATCAAGATTACGATATAAATGTGAAAAACTTGAGAAAAACAAGTTTTACACTCGCTTTAGTGTAAAACTTGTTTTCATCCCTTAATGTAAAACAAAATCTCTTAATGTAAAACATGTTTTACACATTTTTTAGTGTAAAGCAAGTTTTTCATAAGACTGATTATATAAATATTCAGTAATTATAAAAATTTTAAAATGTTGTTTATTTTGGTTTTTGATGAAATTAAGAATGACATTTCAGGAGAGGTAGTAATTAATCATTGTCTGTTAAAAAATTGACTTTCGTCAGGGATAAGGACTATTCATCATGTAAATATCAAAGGTTGAGGACGAAAACAAAATTCATAATACTTTAGTGACTAAAACGAAAGCACATCCAAAGGTTAAGGACAATTTTGGTATTTTGCCGAGGGACTATATACCTTCCCGTTCGGTTAATGCCTACTTTAGCGACGAAAACAAAAGCCCGCGTAAATTCAGGCGGCAAGTAAAACCTAGGTTTTATGTATCCATCATCTCCGGCGCGCTTCAAGTTCCGGTGAGTGTCCGATCGGTTAATGCATACTTTTTTTTTTTCTATTGATTTTATAGAAAATACAGTTACGTAAGGAGTATTGTAGATGCAAATGGCAATTAAACTTATTGTGACAGCCAATTGAGTTTGCTTTCGTCAACTGAAAAATTCATCATTTACCCTTAGGGTAGACTTTGTTTGAATTGATTTACCCGAGGAATATTATAATGTGAAGATGATCTTTTCACAATAGCTTTTGTTTCCTTCCGTGGTGGAGCCATGAATTTTCATCAATGGGGGTAGAGATTACACAACAATTTTTTTAATTGCATTTTCGTCAATGAGGGTAAAAATAATAATCTAATGTATTATTTCTTTTACTCTAAAGGGGGAAAATTTTAACAAATTGCTCTAAACTCCCAATTAGTAAACTTTGCACTAATATACATTTTTTCTTTTTTGAAACCAATGGGGGCAATTGCCCACTTTAGCCTCTTGCTAGCTCCGCCACTGGTTTCCTTGAAAGCAATGTGTTACTTGTTTGGATGTTCATCCTGAAATTGTCGTTTTATATGAGAAGTAAGCAATGTGTATGGTTGTTTTCTCTTGATACTTGATATGTGAATGGACAATTTTTGTTTGATACTCCCTCCATCCTGGAATGTTAGTCTCTCCTTTTTCATTGTTTGTTTGAATGAATTTTGAACAGTAATTTAGATTACTTTTAATTATCCCAATGAAAATCTAAAAATTGTTATTGATAATATTTATAATGGTGTTTCAATAACAAGTTTTAGATTTTCATTAGGATAATTAAAAGTAACCTAAATTATTGCTTAAAGTTCATTCAAACTAACAATGCAAAAAGAGTGACCAACTTTCTGGGCCGGAGGGAGTATGTCATCACCTCAAATAGATACTTTATTACACAAATTCTTTGACCTAAATCTATGTTGGACAGAAGTTGTACGTGCAAATCTGGTGCTTTGGGGGTACTTGCTCCCCTTTTCTTTTGTTCTCATGACATGCTTATTTTATTCATATGTATTGTGTGGTATAACAGCTTGATTAGGCTGTGAAGTTGAGGGAGAATATGGAATCTTCAGACGATGAGGGTCTAGTTGTGCCACTGGCTGTCTCTCGTGCTATCAGTTTGATCCCAGGCCTTCTGATAATAATCTGCTAGATCATATTGTCTTCATCGATCAAGCTGTTATTTACATTATCATTAGATGCCTAGTATGACTCTATGAGGATATATTAAGCTTAGTATTTCCTGGTGTTCTTTATGAGTTTGAGGTAGAAAAACTATGTATGAGTAGAAGTAGAGTTTGCCATTTGTTCATGTTGAATTTAATTGTATTTTGCTTATCAAAGGAAAAATTTAATTTATTTGACAGTTTCTTGATGCATTTCTTGAGGAGAAACCCATATAGTCTAACTTCTTAAGTATCCTCTACTATTTGCTTTAGTACGATATTGAGACAAATTGCCTATTTGATTCAGCAGGATGCTGTAACTTTGACAAGGCCAGGTTTCATAGTTGATGATGTTACTGAAGAACCTGAAGAAGATGACTTATCCAATAAAGACAAGGATGAAGAGTATGACGAAGAGACCAAACCTATTATTCAGTTAGTGCAATTTGTGATAATGGCGGTGACCTTCTGTGGTATGTATTTTTTTCATGTTATTTTTGGTTGCAGGGATCTTTCTATCTGTATCATACTATATGTCCTCGTGTATGTTTAGTAGGTAAACTAGTAACAAGGCTTACTTCTCCCATCTGTCCCTCCCCCATACCCACCAGGCCATATATTTTTTTTTAAGAAAACAGGATTTTTAAAGCAGTATATCGTACAGGTAGCAGAACCATAGTCTAACTTGACTCCCTTAGCCACCCCCGTGCAATGCCTTCCTCCCAACTCTTCTCTCTGTTCTCACATTTTCGCTCTCACCAGACCCAATTTCTGGAACACAACATTTCCGTTTCCGTTAAATATCAATCGAAAATGGTTCCAGAGGTCGAGTTTTGTGAAGGTATGGATTATACCTAATTTCATTCTATGTTACTCTTACTATTTACCATCACAATTTCCAAGAAGAATCTTCAGGTTATCCTCTCTCCTCCCAATCTTCTAACCTCTACTCGTACCATCATTGGTTCCCCCTCAACCTTCTACCTTGTTCAGCTTGCCAATTACAAAGTTCAAACTCCTCCCTTTTGCCTTTGACAATGGCTCTTTATTCTCCACCCCTCCATCACCTCTCCTCCATTTCACCTCCATTGCCCTCCTCCCAATCAAACCCAAACGATCCCCAAAATACACACTTTGCAAAAAGTCAATGCTCTAGATTTATCCCCAACGCACCCACTTTCTAAATATGGAGATAAACTCACCGATACAGATCAATCTCCAAAAGCTTTGATATTTACTCATGATCCCAAAATCAACGGTTCAAATCCATCTTCAAAACACCCAACTTCGAAATATGGGAAGAATTTTCTTTTGGCTCTCAAAATAGTTCTCTTGACTGTAATTTATAGACCGCATTTGCATCAATATTTTGTACTGGTTCTCTACTGCGCCACTTGTATCTTGGGATTGAACTCGTATTACCCCTGCCCGCCACCTCGGTCCGATCCGTTTTCGATTTGAGCTCGAGCCACAGTTCAATGAGAATTACCTAGCCACCTCACTTCAAGATCTTTGGGTCGCAGGTGGAACCTCATGGTAAGAAGCATAGTCCGCCCTACCGTATACTTCCACGTACTAGGATCTGAGACGCAAGTGCTGGGACCAAAGTGGGCCCGACTGCTCTCTTTTTCGTCACTTTCTTGGTGTCTGGTCTGATGCACCAAGTGATTTACTTTTACATGACACACGTTGGGCCAATGTAGGAGGTGACAGTTTTTTTTTTTTTTTTTGCTCTAAGGGGTTTGTATGGATGCGGAGGTGGCTGTGAAGAAGGCGGTGGTTGGGTGGTGGCGGTTGCATTGGGTGGTGTCGTGAGTTCTGACGCTGGGTTATGTGGCGGTGACTGGCAAGTGACTTTTCTTTCTGCAAACTTAAATAATGGTGTGGACCTCAAGGCTATAAATGAATACTCAATACATTCAACTTTTGTAAAGTAGAGGCCAAGAACTTGGTGTATTATTATTAATTATTAGGGGAGAGGCAGGCTAGAATGCTCATGCGTACTGTTTACTAATTTTCTATTCTCATTTAATCACTTCAATAACTTTCATATGGTCTTTTTAGAGCAACATTTATATAAAAAAATTTCTTAATCACCTACTACTATTACTAGCGTTCTTTTTGCCTTCTCAAGCTGGAAGGAACCCTAAACATTTGGTAAAGCTTTAACACCTCTTACCAGATGATTTAGGCGATTGGTTGTTTATACGTCCATCGTTACTCCATCCTACAATTTGGTGTTAATATGCATTACAAGCTTTTTGTGAGTAATTCTACGCCTGTGCAGTAGATTTAAATTCATATTTTATTTGTAACATATACCAACTTTGGGTATGTGTATTACGAGTACAAGCTTTTTGTTGATGCATGTGTAGTTATTATATTTACATTTTATTTTGATACTAACGTCCAGGTATTATGTATTAAAAGCTGGTTGTGGCAGGTTTACGCATGTGCAGTTAAATTAATATTTACATTTTTATTTCATTTAAATTTCTGACGATGGCCCCAAATATAAGGTGGAATCTCTTCTTTGAAAAGGATTTGTGCAGGGGAAAGTCTCATAAGAAATGGGTGAAGTAAACAACATATTTGGTGTCTGTCTCACTCTGTTATTCCTATCTCATATCCTCAAGAATTCCCAAAGGAAAGCTCAGATTCGTTTCTCTTCTCTCAGTCTTCACCCTCTTCACCACCCTCCCTATCTACCCATCCTCTGCCTTAGCAACAGGCATCACATTCTTCTTCATCACCTGGCTAGCCAATTTCAAGCTCCTACTCTTTTCTTTCAACCAAGGCCCACTCTCATGGGGCCCACCCAAGTCCCTCCTCACATTCATCGCCACGGCTGCCCTCCCTTGCAAGATCAAAGAAACCAAAAACCATACAAAACCCAAAAAGATTCCTCTAAATCTCCCAACAGAGATCCTACTTGTAACTATATTAGTCACCCTTCTGCACAAAAATAGGGAAAGTAATTACATCCACCCAAAGATGGTGTTGGTTTTGTACTGCTTCTTTATTTATCTCTTGCTCGATGTTATAGTCGCTTCCGCAACTACAGTACTCAGAGCCGTGGTTGGATTAGAGCTGGAAGCGGCCTCTGACGAGCCTTACCTTTCCACCTCCCTCCAAGATTTCTGGGGGCGGAGGTGGAACCTCATGGTAACAAATACTCTGCGACACACAGTATTCCTCCCTGTGAAATCGATCTCCATTAGTTTATTGGGAAAGAACATGGCTTCCCTGGTGGCCGTGTTTGCAACTTTTGTCGTATCCGCTATAATGCACGAGCTACTGGTGTATTACTCTACACTTGCAGCCTCCACGTGGGAGATGGGGTCATTTTTCTTGATCCATGGGGTTTGTGTGGTTGTAGAGATGATTGTGAAGAGGGGTTTTGGTGACCGATGGCGGCTGCCCCCGGTTGTTTCTGGGGTGCTGACTGTTGGGTTTGTAGGTGTGACTGGATTTTGGCTATTCTTTCCACCATTTATTGATAATGGGTTAGATGTTAAGGTGATTGACGAGATTATGATGATTATCGAGTATACGAAGAACAAGCTGCAAGAGATGATCTATCTTTCAATTCGAAAGATGGAACTGAAGTGAATCACATCTGAGTTAGATACTATGCTGCAATGGGAAACTGTATTTTTTATTTTCATGGAGAGAGATCTGATTTAGGTTTATTTAAATGGATTTGTGTATTGTGTTTGAAATAGCAACTTGTTTTATGGTGAGTGGAGAGATAAATTTATTTACTATTACCTGCATCTTAATGTGTGGACTCCTACTTCTTTCCATTTTGAGCGTCCCTTAACAAATACTCCCTCCGTCCCAGCAGCAGAAGTGTCACTTATTTCCCTTTTGATCTGTCCTAGCACAAGTGTCACTACCCAAAATGGAAATGTTTTATTATATTTATATTCAACCAACCCCACCATTTAACCCCACTCATTCTCTCTCTTCATTTTCCACCACTCATTTTATTCAACCAACACTACTATTTACCCCACTCATTCTTTCTCTTCATTTTCTACCACACACCTACTACCTTTTCTTAATCCCCGTGTCCCAAAAATTGGTGACACTTCTTCTGGGACGGAGGGAGTATTACTATCTCAAAATGAAAATTTGATAATACTTTTTTATTCAATTGAACCCACTTGTCACTCAAAAGTCACAACAACAATCCACAACAACAATCCACAACAACAATCCACTTACTATTTCTCATCCCACTTTTTCCCCCTACTTTACTTTTCATACAACACCTACTCCACAATAAATATTACTCTTATGCTTACTTTTTCTTAGTTCCCGACGCATTCAGTTTTGATTACATTTGTTATGGAACGGAGGGAGTATTAGTTTTTATATTTGGGCAATCGTTTCTGGATAGGATGGAGAACTTGTTTTCAATTGATGAAATACAGATTTCTATTTAAGAAAAATATATTTTATTCATAGTCTAGCTTTAATCTCAAAGCAATGTGCTGCTTGTTGGATGTTCATCCTGAAACTATCATTGTATATGAGAAGTAGGCAATGTGGGTGGTTGTTTTTCCTTGATACCCTGATATGTGAAGGAGCATGTTTTGTTTGATACGTCATTGCTGCATATATATAGTTCTTACACAAACCCTTTAACCTAAATCTATGTTGGATAGAAGTGGGTGCTTTAGGCTACTTGCTCCCCCTTTTCTTGTGTTCTCATACCATGCTTGTTTTATTCATATGTTTTGTGTGGTGTAATAGCTTTATTAGGTTCTGAAGTTGAAGGAGAACTTTACGGGATCACCCCTCTAGTGTTTTCAGGTACCCATACGAAGATGTTATCCTTTCACTGCAATTTTGACAATGTTTTGCCATGTGTAGCTTTTGTATGATCCCAGGCTTTCAGAGAATGATCTGATAGATCATATTGAATTCATTGGTGAAAATGTTACGGTTGAATCTAATTGTAATTTGCTGATCAGAGGAAAATTTAATTTATTGGACCGCTTGTAGCTGCATTTCTTGAGGAGAAACTCAGGAAAAGGGAAGCCGTTCCAGAGGTTATAATCTAACTTCTTAAGTATCCTTACTCTCTGTTTTAGTACGATATTGAGACAAATTTCCTATTTGATTTAGCAGGATGCTGGGACTTTGACAATGCCAGGTTTCCTGGTTGATGGTGTTACTGAAGAACATGAATAAGATGAGTTAGACAATAAAGACGAGGATGAAGAGTTTGACGAAGAGAGTGACCCTTCTGATTCAGTTTGTGCAATTTGCGATAATGGCGGTGACCTTTTGTGGTATGTATTCTTTTTAATGTTATCCTTAGTTGCTGTGATCTCTCTTTTTCTAACATGCTACATGTCCTCTTGTGTTTAGCAGGTAAACCTGTAACAAGTGTTACTTCTCCCATCTTTCTCTCTACATCTTCCTGCTCTCTCCAATTCTTGACAACCCTCTCTCCCTCTAAACATTCATATCACCACTAACAGACCATACTACCACGACCACTACCAATCTACACTTTCATCACCATCAAAACACCAACATCAAAACAAACCCAAACTTAATTAAACCATACACCACATACACATCAATCCATATAAAACAGATCTGCGCAGGAATTTTGAGATGGCAAAAGTAGTATTCTTCACCGAAGGAAAAATACAATTTCAGACTGTCGTAGGGTGGGAAGATGGAAAAGAAATGATGTTTTCGATTTGTTGATTAACTCTATATAGGCCTAGGGTTTCATCTTAATTACAAAGTTGTTTCATATTCTATTAACAGATACATTGTGTTGAGTGGAAAGTTTGTCCGTGTTTCAAAAACAATAACTGAAAAAATCATCCATATACCAAAAGGTCTCCAGCCATTACAACCGAGACCCCCAAAATAACAAACTATGAAGAATATGTCGGTTCAAATTCAACAATACTCTAGAATCATCAATGTAATTGTTTGGAGTCTGGGCGGATAGAATTCCAATCTCAGATCTGTATTTTTAATGAGTCGAGATCTCCTGTACCACTCTTGTGTGCCACTCCATGTACCACATCTAATATAACCGTTCACATGTTCCGTTCTCTTGGCAAGAAAGTTTTATTGGCTGTCAAAATCGTTCTCTTGGCTGTAATTGTTCATCTTTATAATTATAGACCGTATCTGCATCCGTATTTCATACTGGTTCTCTACTGCTGGCATTTGTATCTTGGGATTGAGCTGATATTAGCCTTGACCGCCACCCCGGTCCGAGCCATCTTCGGCTACGAGCTCGAGCCGCAGTTCAATGAGCCTTACTTAGCCACCTCGCTCCAAGACTTTTGGGGTCGGAGGTGGAACCTCATGGTAAGCAGTATACTCCGCCCTACCGTATACTTCCCCGTACTAAAAGCCGGGACCCACCTGCTGGGACCAAAATGGGCCCGACCATCCGCTTATTTCGCAACTTTCTTGGTTTCCGGTCTGATGCATGAGGTGATTTACTTTTACATGACACGTGTCGGACCGACGTGGGAGGTGACGTGTTATTTTGTGCTGCAAGGGGTTTGTGTGGCGGCGGAGGTGGCTTTGAAGAAGGCGGTGGCAGGACGGTGGCGGTTGCATGGGGCGGTATCCGGAGTGTTGACTTTGGGTTTTGTGTCGGTGACTAGCAATTGGCTTTTCTTTCCGCAAATTATAAATAACGGTGTGGACCTCAAGGCTATAAATGAATACTCAGTGTTTTCGAGTTTTATAAGGCAGAAGATAAGATATTTGGTGTATGATCATTAAAGAGAAAAGCTAGAATGCACAAGCTTTTACTAATTTCCTACTTCTCTTTTAGGCTGTAATCACTTAAATTATTTTTATATGACTTCGTACATAAAACTCATAATAAAGGGGGGATAAAATTCATTCTACCGAGTTCGCACATTTTTGCCTTCTCAAGCTTGAACCCTAAACATTCGGTAAAGCTATAACAGCCATTTCTACAAGAAAAAAAAAAAAAAAACTTTGAAATAGGCATTTATTTAGGAACGGAGTAAGTATGTATTACAAGCTTTTTGTGACACGTCCTATACCTGTGCAGTTAATTTAAATTAACATTTTATTTTTAACATATACAAACGTTTTTGTGCCGGGTTCTACGCATGTGCAGTTAATAAAATTGGTATTATGTATTACAAGCTAGCTTTCTGGGTCACGGAGGTAGAACTCCAATATAGCTGTCTCTTGATCCTGATCACAACACAAACAAGAACACCGTTAAGACCAAGGCCGGTTGGAATTCGGCTTAGGCCCTCGGGTGTGAGAGTGAGATCTCTGAGGAAAACCTAAGTAGAAAGCTTGTGAAAGCCTTGTGTGTGTGAATAGGATAGAGCACGTACCTGGCCCTTCGGGGCGGATAGGAGTATTTATATGAGTAGAAGGAGGAGGTAGGTTTAAGGTACTAACCGCCCTTGTACCGGATGGACACGCGGCAGGTCCTCATTGGTTCAGCCGTGGTAGTGGCTGGGAACGTGGCGTGTTGTCAGGGAGTCATGGTCCTTCCACCAACCGTTATGGTATGTCAGGTACGAACTGGTAACGTCAGTAGTACGTTTGTGACAGCTGGCTGCTGCGGGCTCCGGGCAGGTGGTTGAGTGATCAACACGGGACCCTAAGAATAGCGGGAGGCAGAGCTACCTCGGTTATGGTTATCATGAAGCCCGGATCTCTCGGGCTTATCCGGTTTGATGTGGTCGAGCTCGCTTGAACTGGCTTTGAACCTGGTCCGGTCCGGTCTGCGATGCTCGGTCTTATCAGTGGCCCTAACTCCGAGGGTCAGCTTATTTATGAGCGGCGCGAGGAGTTACACCTCCATGTCTCGGCTCGGGCAAACTGTAGTAAATACAGGCACGGAATATCATGGGACGGGAGTCTTACGATGGTGGTTGACGACAGGACAGTGGGCCCCACGATTCAGGCTAGTGACGTAGCTGTCAGGTCCTTGATATGACAAGGAGCACGCTCATTAAATGCGAACCGTCATCGGAGTTCGAAAAAGCTGGTTCCCGCCTCTTCATTTTCGGGTCGCTTTATTTCTTTCTAACAGGGATAATGGACGAACTGGACCTGGGGCGCAATCTCCGTCCTGACCTTTTTGGTTGTTGTCGACGAACGGGAGGGATTTATCGATATCTGATAAATGCCTGGAAAAGGCTTTCTTTGGATGCCTTCAAGACCATAGGAGTAGTCTATAACTGGGATTCCTGGATTCTACCCCTGCTGTGGGAAACAGGTCATCGGGTTCATTATGACTCAGGGAGGATGAGAGTTCTGGGGGGTGAGGAGCAACTGGGCACTTTTGTTAGGGCCGTTTTAACTCGATTCCCTGATAATGTAGATATGGCCGGGAACGCTAGGCGATTAGTGAGGCAGGGCGGAGACCGTGTGTCCTCGACTGGTCCGAATCCCTTGACTTGGATGGATACTCCTTTGAATGATGACTTGCTCAGTACCGAGCAATCGCAGGATATCCCGGCGGCCCCGGGCGTTGTGGAACTGTCTAGCGGGGACGAGGAATTGGAATCGATCGTTGAAGGTGACAGTTTCTTGCTGGAATATCACGCTTCGGATGCCGGGGAGGAGATCAACATTGGTCGCGGGCTTATCGATGAGGCCGTGTCTTCCGGGACTCCCACGGACTCTCGCGGGCCAGATGAGAGGCTGGCCCCTGATGCTGCCCGAAAGTTGAGTTTGAGGCGCTCGCCGGTCAAGATAGTGAGTTCTTTCCCTGAAGGGCCGGACAACCGTGCGGTCAGTCAGATGGGGGCGTCTACCTCAGGTGCGGCCTTAGCGGATGAGGGCGAGGGTGATTCTGACGATGAGTTCCGGTCTCAGTATCATGTCGACCCAAAGGTTTATCTTGTGAGTGGTCTAGGTGAGTACGCATCGCCTACCGGAGGCTCCAAAATGACTTCTACCTTGGTCCGCGCAGAGAACTTAGCTTGTGTCTTTTATCCAGCGCAGTTTGAAAATGGGCTTCGCCTCCCTCTTGACCCGTTTATTTGCGAATTTCTGAACTTCGCTTAGTGTCTGCCTATGGACCTGACTCCCAATGCCATTCGCTATTTGGTGTCTTTCATCGTGGTTAGCCGCGTCCTTGGGTTTGAGCCCTCGTTGTCTGCCCTCCATATTTACTTTACTCATCAGATAACTGCGAGCTGCCTTAGTTTGAAAACAAAACCGCGCTCCAAGAAGATTTTTTCTGCCGCTTCTAACAATTCGACCAGTGGCAAAGGTATCCTCTTGTGATCCAGAACCGTCTGGGTTGACCTTTTCCCCATCCTGAGAACATATCTCCTATCTCGGTTTCTCGAAAAAACTTTCCGGATCCGGAAGAGGGCCGCGAGTTGAGCGAGGCCATGGAGTCTTATCTTGCTCGCCACGCAAGGAAGGTCATGGGGGAAGATGGGACAGTGGAAGCCGTGGTCCCTCAGGTCTTTGATGTGCAGGCCATCATAGATGATGAGGACCTTTTGATTTATGCTGGGGTGGCCCCGAGTCGTACTCCTGATCGCGGGTCTAGGGTTGATATGGTCCCCCTGTTGAGAGATCCCGATTGGAGGGTTCATCAGTCTTTTGTTTTTGCTTCTGAGTGCTCGTTCTGTAACCACGGGGACTCGTGCTCTGACCCTGGTTTAACCGGTCTCTCTTTGTTATTATTTCTTTTGTCTGTGCTCATTTTGTTTCTGCTATCCGGAAGGGGCGCTAAATTCCCTTTGATTTTCAGGTCCCGAAGATACAATGCCTCCCAAGAGCGTGGCCGCCCAGAAGCAAGCGGCAAGGGCACAATTTGAACGGGAGAAGAAAAGGAGAGGGGACGAGCTCAATAAAACCGAGGCTCCGGGGATTAGGCTCCCGGTTACGGACAGAACAGATAAGTCCGGGGTAGCGGTGTCCGCACAGCCTGCCCTGACTCGTAACCTGCCCCCTAATCCCCGTCACGCAATTGGGAGGGGCAAAGGATTGATCGGCACCGGTCACTCACAGTCTTCCTCTGACGCGGGCACCACTACCCCGGAGCCGCAAAGAAAAAGATCTGCAACGGGAGACCCTCCTTTGCCTCCCAAAGATAAACAACAGAGGACCGATGCCCCTTCGGCTGAATTTGCCGTGGTGTCCCCTGCCCGAGGTGGGATGTGTGCTACTCTTTTCCCCGTGGAGCTCATTGACGATAGAGAGCGGGCAAAGGAGTTTGGTCTTAAGATTGCCCGAGCTCCCGAGCTCTTCGGGGTTGACCTACATAGCCGCCGCAGCAATAACGCCTACGTTGGTGATGGGTTGTTACGTCGGCTAAACTTTCCAGACTACCAACAGAGGGTTCTATCTACCTCCAATCCTGCAACCGCAGTTGGCCACGCCGGGCTGGCCCTGACCGAGGTTCGCTTTTTGCCTTTGAACCGAATTATCCCACCTTCATTCGTTACCTCTCTGATTTTCTTTACTTCTTGCTTGCAGATAGCCAATGACCTCCTCTACTTAAGCGCCCAGGCTAAGTCTGATGCTTCCATCATTGCCACCAGGAATAAGGAGGTTATGGAGGCAAAGGAAGAAACCAGCAAGTGGTCGAAAATCGCAGAGGGCTTACGCACCGAGCTCAAAGAGAAAGATGCGGAGGTCATGGGCGCGGTTAAGGAAGTTTCCCAACTGAACAACGATTTGGCCGCGGAGCGGGGAGCTAAGGAGCGCCTTGAAGCCGAGAAGCAGAGTCTCGAGGCCCGCTGTGCTGAATTACAAAAGCTTTTGGATGAGGGGAAGGAGGCCATCGATAGGTTGTCAACAAAGGTGGATGAGTTGGATGGACAACTGCTCGATCGGGTGCGATTTGATACTGACCGGGAGCGGGTGCTGCAGGAGGAGCGGGAGAAAGCATAGAAGCGTTCAAAGAGTCCGGCGAGCAGTCCGTGATATTAACGGACCAATACAATATGGCTGTTCATGCCGTAGCTCGAAATTTGGCTGCCACGGGCAAGTATACGGCGCAGGAAATAGCCACTTTATGCTCAATATTGCCTTCCGACCCGGAGTGCTTTTCCGGCCATTGCCTGGTGCCATTTTCGGACGACCAACTGCTGGATCTCCCGGAGACCGCTCGTACTTTACTTCCTCCTGTCCTTCCGGTCACGGTCCCTGAGCTATTGACCGCCATTGATGATCTGCGATTTCCTGCGAGCGGGAATGGTGTCCCTTTGGCCGCGGCTTTGGAGAAGGTTTTTGGCCCTGGCGGCCCCTTTGTTGAAGGTATGGTTCTTCCCTTCTCTACTTTTGCCTCTGCTCTCGCCGAGGCTTCGAAGGCTCCGCTCAATTCGGTTGTTGAACCTGACGCCTCTACTGCTTCTGTTCCAGAAGTGGAGATCAATCCCCTCCGGCCAGCTGAAGATCAGACCGGGCTGCGCCCTGGGACTTTTTGTAATAGTTTTGGATTTAGCAGACTTGAACATTCAATTGTAATTTGATTCGGTTTTGTAATGTATCTTATTGCTCTTCTTTTGATCCCCAATCTCCCTGACATTTATTTTCGTTGTCTTTTATTGCTCTTGGAATTGCCAAGCATTTATTGTTCTTTCTCGAACCCTTTGCTTGGTATTCATTATTATTTCCCTCGGCGGGCTTTCGGTCTAGCTCGAGGGCGTATGACCGCGCGTCGTTCATGAGAATTCATGCAACGGTATTTCCCTTGGTGGTCTTACGGTCTAGCTCGAGGGCGTATGACCGTGCATCGTGCATGAGGATTCATGCAACGGTATTTCCCTTGGCGGGCTTACGGTCTAGCTCGAGGGCGTATGACCGCGCATCGTGCATGAGGATTCATGCAACGGTATTTCATTTCAATGGGACAAACATAATATTATTGATCTTTCATCTTTTTTCCGCTCATAGAGCCGTACATCAAAATTACAATGTATAAGATAGAAAATAGGCGGATTTCTAATGACAGGGGGAAATACAATCTTCAAGGGTAATACTTCTTCAAGTGATCGCTGTGCCAAGCGTTCTTTAAATCCTTCCCTTCTCTGGTGAGGAGTCTGTAAGTCCCTTCTTTGATTATGCGGGCAATCTGATAAGGCCCTTCCCAGTTGGGCGAGAGCTTGTTATACCCGGGTTGTCTCCCCGTGACTTCAACTTTTCTTAAGACCCAGTCTCCCACGGAAAATGACCTCTTGTTCACCCTTTTGTCGTGATGGATTTTTGCCTTATGTTTATAATTGACCATCTTTGCCCGTGCTTCCAACCGTTTTTCTTCAAGAAGGTCTAAGTCTTTTCTCCGGGCTTCCTCATTCCTTGTTTCATCAAAATGGGCGACCCTGTAGGTGGGTAGGGCTGCCTCTACGGGCGCGACCGCCTCTGATCCATATGTCAAGGAAAAGGGGGTTTCTCCCGTTGAATTCCTCGTTGTGGTTCGGACAACCCATAGAGCAGTACTGAGCTCCTCCATCCAGCGACCACTTCTTCCCTTCAAATTTTTGTGCAAAGCGGTCATAAGCAATTTATTTGCGGCCTCTGCCTGTCCATTTCCCTGCGGTCTTGCGACGGAGGATTGCCGATGTTCTACGTTGAGTCTCTTACATTCCGTCGTAAACTTGCTTTGGAACTGAGGTCCATGATCGGAAACAATAGCCCGCGGCAAACCAAACCGACAGAATATATGGTCGTGGATGAACTTGATAATACTTGCTTCCGTCGTGCTAGTTAGTGCCTTGGCCTCTACCCATTTTGTGAAATAATCTACTGCGACCACTACCATTTGCGCTCCGCCGGGCGCTTTGGGATAAGGCCCAATCAGATCAATCCCCCACATATCAAATGCCCAAGTTGGGACTACCAGGCTCTGCTCCGTGGATGGCTGCCTTGGTATGTTGGCGAATCTCTGGCATTGATCACATTTGCGGACATATTCCTCTGCATCTTTTTTCATTGTCGGCCAGTAATACCCGAGGAATCTGATTTTATCGGATAGTGTCCGGGCACCGGGATGTCCCCCACACACGCCTTCGTGAACTTCGTATAACAAGTTGGTGACTGTTTCGGACTTGACACACCTCAGCAGCGGTTTGGTGAAGGATCTCCGATAAAGTACGCCATCAATGATCGTGTATCTGGCGGCTTGTCTTCTCAAAACTTTTGCTCGATCCGAATCGCTGGGAAGGATCTCCTTCTCTATGTATTCCGTAATCTCGTTCACCCAATCCTTCTCGGGCTCCCCTATTTGGTGGATCTCTACCCTGTCAATGGCCGGGCGCTCCGTAAATTCTATCCAACAGTCCACACTAAGCTTTGCGATGTCTTCGTTTGTGATTCTCGAAAGCAAGTCCGCCTCGGAGTTTTCAGCCCGGTTAACTTGGGTTAGCTCGTGGTAGTCGAATTCCCTCAACAGGTTTGCTGCCAGCTCCTTGTATTTGAGCAGCACCGGGTGATTTGTCTCATATTCCCCTTTAACCTGATTTACCACTAGCTGTGAGTCGCTCTTCACGATCAAATTTGTGACCCTCATGTCCCGGGCTAACTCTAAGCCTGCTATCAACGCCTCGTACTCGGCTTGATTGTTGGAAACCGCGAACTTAAATCTCAAGGCTCGTTTAAACCTTTGACCTTCCGGGGCGATCAATAGGATTCCGGCGCCACTAACAGTTTTTCCGGAGGATCCGTCAACGCTTAACGACCAACAATTCTCCGGTCTTTCCCCATTATTCATGGCCTTCTTGCCTCGCCTTTTCTTTGCCTTATCGGGATGGACTTTGTCCGCTTCGCTTTCCTTTACTTCAAACGTAGTTTCTGCCACAAAGTCCGCCAGTGCTTGTGCCTTGATGGTCTTTCGCGGGAAGTAAGTTATTTGGAACTCAGTCAGTTCTATAGACCATGACAGCATTCTTCCCGAGGATTCGGGCTTATGGAGCACTTTCTTCAGCGGGGTGTCCGAATAAACCGTGATTGGGTGGGCGATGAAGTATGCCCGCAGCTTCCGAGCCGCTATAAGCAAGGCGAAAGCCAGCTTTTCAATGTTCAAGTAGCGCCCTTCTACCGCGGATAGTGCTTTGGAGACATAGTACACGGGCTTCTGAAGGTCGTTCTCTTCCCTTACCAAAACCGCAGCCACAGCGTGATCTGTTGCAGCCAAGAAAACGTAGAGTTCTTCACCGAAACGGGGCTGCTCAACAGCGGCGGTTTTCCCAGGTAAGCTTTTATTTGCTCAAAGGCATTCCGGCAGTCCTCGTTCCATTCAAAACCCTCATTTTTTCCTCATTTCAAAGTTTTAAAGAAAGGCAGGCATTTCTCTGCTGACTTGACAATGAATCTCCCCAGGGCCGTGATGCGGCCATTCAGCTTCTGTACCTCCTTAACACATCTGGGGGGTTGCATGTTTATTAACGCCATGATCTTCTCCGGGTTTGCCTCTATCCCTCTCTGGTTCACCATGAAGCCCAAAAACTTCCCTGCCTTTACTCCAAAGGCGCATTTGGACGGGTTAAGTTTCATATTGTTTCTCCGGAGGCTGGTGAAAGTTTCTGTCACATCGAGGTCGTGAGAGGTCTCCTTGGTCTTGATAACCATATCGTCGATGTAAGCCTCCAGGTTCCGGCCTAATTGATCATCGAAGACGATTCCTACCATCCTTTGATACGTACCGCCCGCATTTTTGAGGCCAAACGGCATGTTGTTAAACGTGTAGGTTTTTCCCGCGGCATAGAATGCGCATGACGGAATATCGGCCTCCTTCATTTTGATTTGATGATAGCCCGAGTATGCATCTATAAAGCTCAATACTCTATGGCCGGCTATAGAGTCTACTAATTGATCGATCCGGGGAAGAGGGTAACAATCCTTAGGGCAGGCCTTGTTCAAATCGGTGAAATCCACGCACATTCTCCACTTTCCATTTGCTTTGGTTACCATGACGACGTTGGCTAACCACTTCGGATATTTGATCGGGCTTATGATTCCTGCTTTCAGCAGCTTATCTACCTCGACTTTGATCGCCGCTTTCTTCTCCGGTGAAAAGTATCTTTCTTTCTGGAGGACCCGGGTGAACGTGTGATCGATATTCAGTTCGTGTTCGATCACCTCTCTGCTTATCCCCTCCATATCCTCTACGGTCCAGGCGAACACGTCTAGGCTTCTTCTCAACAATTCTATCAACACCTTCCTTTCCTCCGCGGGGATCTCTAGCCCGACCTTTATTGTCTGCTCGGGGTAAGCCGGGTTTATGACCACATCCTCCAAAGCGTCATTAGGACGAATATCTGCAACTTATCGGTCAGGCAGTGAATCAATTACGATATTGACATGCTCGGTTTCGGCGGCTATGCGGCGGGCCCTCCTGCTTTGCTTGAATTCTGCCCTCGTGGAGTGGAAAGACAATGTCCCGATCATGGCCGTGCCTGCAACCTCTTTTTCACTTGCTTTGGCCCTTTTTGCCTCCCTCGGGCTTCCCAATCTTTGCCTTGCTGCGCTTTCCTTCCTCTTCCTTTCTATTACTTTGAGGAAGAGCTCGTGCTTATTCTCGATACACGCGATCCCTGCAGGGTATTGAACTTGATTTTCTGGTGAGGGATTGATGCGACGATCCCTAGGGCAGCTTGACCACTCCCAAGATTGCGTTGTACTGGGATTTCAGATCGATCACCATGAACGTGACGCGGGCTGTTTTCTCGAACGGCCTCTCTCCAATGGTTACTTCGAAGTCAATGGTCCCTTTTGCGTAGACCGTATGATTCGTAAACCCTTCCAACAAGCCCGCATATGGGGTTAAGTGCGCCTCAGACATCCCCATTTCTTCTAAACAATGGAAGTAAAGTATGTCCCGTGAAGCCCCGGTATTAATGAGGACTCTTCCAATATCCGCTCTACCAATAGCCATCTTGATTGTTAACGGTTGTGTTGAATGGAAAAGGGTAGATGCCAGTTCACTCCTTCTGAAACCGATCATTTCCTCTTGCTCGGGCGGATAGGTGGGTATCAGGAATACTTTTTCCAGTCGTCTGATCTGGGCGGAAAGCTGGGTATTGCTTGGGGCTTCCTTTCCTATGTACTGGATGTCATAACGTCCTTCCCCGTCTGCATCATTGTCTCTGACGTATTGAATATTTCCCCGCGGGGCTTCTCCTTTACTGCTGGACCCCGTGATCCATTTCTTCAATTCCCCGGCTTCCACCTTCTGTTGTATTATTTTCTTCAGCTGGAAACAGTCATCTGTAGTATGCCCGTGGCTTTCATGGTATCCACACCATTTCTTTTTGTTCGCCTCGTAAGGCTTCCTCTCCAGTGGAGGTGGTGGAGGCAAAGCTTCTGCCCATAATATCTCAGTTCTTGGTGCGATCAAAGGGGTGAAAGCACTGTCATCGCCTCTTTTAAAATTGGGCATGCCCCTTGGTCTGCCTCTACCTCGGCCACCATTGTTTCCCGAGTAGCCTGAGTGATGACGAGGGTTGTGAGCGGGCTCGATTCTTTCCCTTACGCTTCTGCGGGTATCGGCCATAAATGCGGGCTCTACTCCGGCCATAGCGATGGCCCTGTTATACATCTCTTCTGTCCCCTCGGGCTTTCGGCAAGCAAACTCCTGCCTCAAAGTATGGGATGTTAATCCCCCTAGGAAGCATAGCTCGATGTCGTTCCTTGTTAGATCCACAATCTACTCGGTCATTTTCCGGAACCGAGTGATGTATGCCTTTGTGTTTTCCCCGGGGTATTGCTTAACGCCGCACATGTCCGATTTTGGTCTTGCGGCCTCCTCCGCGCCCGCGAACGAGTTCAAGAACGAAGCCCGCAATTGCTCGTAGCTGCAGATAGAGCGCGATTTATGGGCCAATAACCACCCCAATGCCTTCCCTTTAAAGGTGGAGGCAAGGGCTTTGCACTTCACGGCCTCATCTGTCGAGAATAGGGCCATCTGCCCTTCAAATCGCCCAACATGGCTTTTTGAGTTAGATGAGCCGTCATACACGTCTAGCGTGGGCACCTTCCCTCTTTGGATCGGGGAATCACTGATCCATGATGCGAAAGCGTCCATGGGTCCAACGCAATTTGTTACGTTTTGCTTGGACTCCCATAACTCTGCGATCATTCTTTGGAACTTTTGATCCATTATGTCCCCCGTTTTAGCCCTTTTTACGGTTTCTGTAATTATATCATCATTTTTAACAATTGCCTTTCCTTTAGTTTGGCCTCTTGTCTTTCTGGGCTGTGATTCTCCCTCCTCACTCTCCCCTTCTTCTTCTCCCCTCTCCTCGTCATCGTCCACGAGGATTGTCCGCCTTTTTCCTCCTACAATCCTACTGGCCCTGCTTTTAGAGCTCGCCAGATCATGGGCTTTTGATTTTTCAGAGGGGCTTCTAGCATTGGCCTCGGCATTAAACAGCTCCTCGAGGGCTAGATTCAACTGTAGCCCTTCCTCTACCAGATTCTGCCTATCTGTGAGGATCTGGATTTTCTTTTGGATTTGATCAGGGGTGAGGGGAGTGACGGGAGTTTTTTGAGTTTTGAGAGCTTTGGAGGTTTCTATACGATCTCTCAGATCTGCCTCTCTCCTTGCCCTTTGAGAGGGGGTATAGGAGTTGCCACTAAGAGTCTTGTTCCCCAATCTGGCGAATACTGATCCCTGGGGCACTTGTCCCGAATGGCTAGCATTTGGGTTGACTTCTTTCCCAGTCATTGTGAAGATTTTGTACGTCGAAAATCAACAGAAAAGACGGGGTATCTTTTTAGAACCGTGAAAGACGGAAGAACCAAATGAAGATTTGAAATGAATTAGATTGGAAAAGCAAACGAAGCAAGAAGATTGCACTGGGAAGATTTTCGTTTCCCGGCAATGGAACCACTGATTACGCCCTAAGTTTCTGGGGTCACGGAGGTAGAACTCCAATATAGCTGTCTCTTGATCCTGATCACAACACAAACAAGAACACCGTTAAGACCAAGGCCGGGTTGGAATCCGGCTTAGGCCCTCGGGTGTGAGAGTGAGATCTCTGAGGAAAACCTAAGTAGAAAGCTTGTGAAAGCCTTGTGTGTGTGAATAGGATAGAGCACGTACCTGGCCCTTCGGGGCGGATAGGAGTATTTATATGAGTAGAAGGAGGAGGTAGGTTTAAGGTACTAACCGCCCTTGTACCGGATGGACACGCGGCAGGTCCTCATTGGTTCGGCCGGGGGAGTGGCTGGGAACGTGGCGTGTTGTCAGGGAGTCATGGTCCTTCCACCAACCGTTATGGTATGTCAGGTACGAACTGGTAACGTCAGTAGTACGTTTGTGACAGCTGGCTGCTGCGGGCTCCGGGCAGGTGGTTGAGTGATCAACACGGGACCCTAAGAATAGCGGGAGGCAGAGCTACCTCGGTTATGGTTATCATGAAGCCCGGATCTCTCGGGCTTATCCGGTTTGATGTGGTCGAGCTCGCTTGAACTGGCTTTGAACCTGGTCCGATCCGGTCTGCGATGCTCGGTCTTATCATTTGTGTGGTTGTAGAGATGATTGTGAAGAGGGCTGCCGGCGGTGGTTCCTTGGGTGGTGACGGTTGGGTTTATGGGTGTTACCGGATTTTGGCTGTTTTTTCGCCGATGATTGATAATGGGTTAGATGTTTAACTGATGATGTTCTGTTTATTGTAGAGTATATGGAGAACAAGGTGCAAGAGATCTCTATCTATCTTTCAATACAAACAATGGAACTTGATTGAATTACATCTGAGTTAGATGCAATGCTGTAATGTGGAACTGTATTATTTTTCTTGTAGAGTGATCTGATTTAGGTTTTACTTGAATGGATTTGTGTATTGGTGTTTGAAAAAAGAACACCTATTAAGTTACCTTTTTAAGTTAATGTAATCATTCTAATGAAAATTTTAAAATTGTTATTGATGATATATACTAGGGATAGGGATGGTCAAACCGAACCGGAACCGGAACCGCACGGAAACGGAAAGTTGACATAAAAAGTTGAGTTTTGACTGAATTTTTAGCCAAATTCAGTGAATAAAAAAACTAAAAATTTGTTAAGTATATAAAAGAAAAGAGGGACGAACCTCTTTAATTTTTTAAACTTTTTTTTCTATACCTTTTTGTAAAAAAAAATCGGCAATAAAATATTACTCCCTTCGTCTCAGAGTAAGAGTCCTACTTTCTATTTTGGTACGTCACAGAGAAAGAGTTTCTTTCCTAAAATGACAAAGAATCTTTACTATTCATCCTACTCATTCTCTCTCCTACTTTACTTTTATACTCACAACACCAATCAAATTACTATTCATTCCCACTCATTCTCTCTCCTACTTTACTTTGGCAACGGGGAGGGTTTGACCAAAACCGTACCCGTCCCTCAAGGAACTCCCCTTATACCGAACCCGCCCCACCCCGTATGGTTCATAATCACAATTTTTTTAGTTTTAGCTCAGCCTTTAAAGAGTCCAACTGCCCAACAATATACAATTACAACACAATTACAACATTGTATCAATTTTAAGCCCAATCTAATAATTTCAACCATCTCATTCACACCCAAAGTATATATACAACACATTTATAGTAATTTACTGCATATATTAGTATACGGGGCGTGGGCGGGGCCCCGCGGGTTGGGGTGTGCAACCAAACCCGACCCGCAACCCGCCGTGTTTTGAAAACAGACTACCAAATCCACCCGCTGCGGTGTGGACTGTCCCGGATATGGAGCGTGTTCGGATAGATCGCCATCCCTAGCACCAATCAACTTACTATTCCTTCCCACTCATTCTCTCTCTCCTACTTTACTTTTACACTCACAACACTTACTTTACTTCCACCATTTCTTAATCTCTGTGCAAATGGGAGGTAAGAGTCTTACTCAGGGACGGAGGTAGTATTATAATTGTTTTTTCTGTTAATTTTTTATTTTTTTTTTAAAAAAACTGTGGACCGGCGGTTCCGAATCGTGAACCGGTGATTCCAAACCGTAACCGGAAGAGAAACGGTTTGGTTACGGTTCAAGCTTTTCCGGAACCGGCAGTTCGGAACCGGAACCGTGTTTGGTCATCCCTAATATATACTCCCTCCGTCCCAAAATGATCTTCACGTTTGACATTCAAACTTTTTAAGGATATGAACACTTGTTTCACTAGCCATGTTTAGTTTATACACTTTTAAGCCTAAATCGTGGAAATGTGAAGAACTATTTGGGACAATGAGAAATATCAAATGAGAAGATCATTTTGGGACGAAGTTTTGGGACGGAGGGAGTGTATTGGTGTAACAATAACAAATTTTACAATTTTGTTAGGAAAATTAAATCAACCTTAATTTCTTGGTCAAACAAATGTCCGAAAAACAGCTACGTTTATTCCGAGAGGGAGTATTACTTACATCTGAAGGTGTGTATTAGTTTTTCTATATGTGGGCAATCTTTTGTGGGTTTTATTTCTGGTTCTAACATGATTTCGTTAGGTTTCAGTTGTGGCATTGAATCAATAGGAGAAGCTCCAAAACTAGGTCAAAATTGTTTCTCAAACAGCTAACCATCAGCGCTCTCCTCTTCAAGTAACTTTTTTTTAGTAATTACATCCACCCAAATTCATTGATGTGGTATACTTACATCAATAGGGAAAGTAATTAGATCCACCCAATTTTTATGTACTGCATCTTGTTTTTTACCTTTAACCAAAAAAAATAATAATTGTTTTTTACCTTGCTCAACCTAATCGTCGCCACCTGTTTGTCAGCGAAGTAGATAGATTATAAAAGCTTTGTGGTCCAAGACTGGTCTCTCTTTAATTACTACCTGCATTTCACTACCAGAGTGAGTCTGACCTTTGACTGGTATGTGTTTATTCCTATTTTCTATTTACTTGGATGAATTCCCTATCATTTACTCTCTCCATCCCATAACTATGTAGACAAAATGAGTTTTGCACGTTAATTAAGAGATGAATAGTAGTGGGTAGTTGTTGTAAGCGTGAAAAGTGCAGTAGGAGAGAGAAAGTGGAGTAGGGAATAGTAGGTTGATTGGTGTTGTGAGTGTAAAAGTAAAATACGATAGAGAATGAGTGGGAGGAATAGTAATTTTTTTTTTACCATTTTAGAAAAATGTAACTTATCAATGGGACATACAAAATGGAATTTTGTCACCTAGTTATGGGACGGAGGGAGTATTTCACAATCTTTGCACACCATCTTACATAAATGATACTCTGTTCCTGCTGAATTAGCCATGAATTGCCCTTGATATAGTTGATTATATCTATTACTCCCTCTGTCCCTAAATGAGTATCCATTTTCAAAATTCTTTGTCCCAAAATGAGTGGTTTTTTTTAACATAACTTTGTCCCTAAATGTTTTTTTTCGAAAAAAATTTCACAGGTCTCTTTATATGTGCAAAACTAGATGTTTGGAAAAGAGATTACAAGATTATATATGAATCTTTGCCACCAAATTGTACAAAGAGTTGAGATTTTCTGATGTCCTTTAAAATGAAATTTGGACACTCATTTATGGACAGAGATTGTAGCAATTCAGCATGGCCTTTTCCACTGAAAAGCATATATATGGCTCGTTTTATAATAATAATATTGCAAAACATCGGGACTCAATGGAGTTAATTTTCCCATTTAGCCCTTAATTCCTGATCACTCTCATGTTCTATTCCACATGGGTTATCCTTTAAAGACATACTCCCTCCGTCCCATACTTATTGCTACTAAATGGGAGTGTACGGGAATTAAGAAAATATGTTGGAAAGTAAGTATTGTGAGTGGGTAGGAGAGGGAAAATAAGTTAGTGGATAGTTGTTGTGAGTAGATAGGAGAGAGAAAAGTGAACATTTTAGATAAGTAACAATAAGTATGTGACACCCAAAATAGAAATAAGTAGCTATAAGTATGGGACGTAGGGAGTATATGTATTCCTTGTAGTTTGGGTAAGAATAATGTTACTGCTACGACAAATAGCATAAGGTTACATGTAAAAACAGTTTGCCATATAATAAGATATAGTAATACTCCGTCTCATAAAGATAGTCCCTCTTTTTTCATTGTTATTACGAAGAAACTTTGAACAATAATTAAATGTGCATTTAGTAATCTTTATGTAAATCTAAAATTGGTGTTAATAGTATTTATAATGGTGTATCAATAACAACTTTTAAAATTTCATTAAAATAATTAATAGTAGCTTTAACTATTGACCAAAGTTTCTTCGTTTCTTTCCGGGACAGAGGGAGTATATAGTAGTACTGAGTACTAGTGTTCTTTTCTTTCTTAAAACAAATGTCCAGCATTTATTTCTGAAATTGAGTCTTAAATACCTTGAACAAGATCACAGTTTGAGGCAAAGGTTTCTCATATAACAATGATTTGTTGAGGAGAAACTCTCATAAAAATGGGAGAAGGTAAGACCTTAGCAGGGGTGTGTGTGTCAATTATCATCTCTCTTTGCTATTGTTATTACATATCCTCAAGAATTCCGAAAGGGAAGCTCAGATTCATATCACTCCTCCCAATCTTCTACCTTTTCACTATCCTCCCTCTCTACTTGTCCTCTGCCTTAACCACTGCCATCACATTCTTCTTCATCACCTGGCTAGCTAATTTCAAGCTCCTCCTATTTTGTTTTGGTTGCGGGCCCATCCCGCCGGACCCACCCAAATCTCTCCTCATCTTCATCACCATCGCTGCACTTCCATATGAGATCAAGGAAAACAAAGTCCACCCAGTTGATAGTACAAAACCAAAAAAGAAGGAAAATGAAAAATCAAAACCCAAAAAATCTATTCCTCTTAATCTCCCAGTGAAGACCCTGATTCTAGCCTTGCTGATCTCATTACTGCACGACAATAGGCAAGGCAATTACATCCACCCAATACTCGTATTTGTGCTCCACTTCTTTTGTTATATCTCTTCATCGATGTTATAGTCGGTTGTGCAAATACAGTAGTTCGAGCAGTTGTTGGATTAGAGCTCTCATCATCTGATGAGCCTTACCTTTCCAACACCCTCCAAGATTTTTGGGGACGTAGGTGGAACCTCATGGCAACGAATATTCTGAGACACACAGTATACTTGCCTCTAAGATCAGTCTTAACTGGCTACCTAGGAAAGGACATGGCCTCCATGGTTGCCGTGTTTTCCACTTTTGTTGTCTCGGGTTTAATGCACGAAGTCATGCTATATCAGCTAGTAAGGAAACCCACCACGTGGGAGATGGGCTCATTTTTTGTGCTCCATGGTGTGTGTGTTGTTGTGGAGCTGATAGTGAGGAGGGCGTTTGCTGACCGTAATTGGAGGCTGCTGCCTGTTCTTTCAGGGTTGCTCAAGGTCGGGTTCGTGGGGGTTACGGGATTTTGGCTGATGTTCCCACCGTTAAAGAATAGCGGGTTAGATGTGAAGGTTGTTGATGAGGGTATGTTTATTATAGAGTGTATGAAGAGCAAGCTGCAAGAGATGTGTTTTTCAGTACAGACATGGTTCTGAACCATTCATAGAGAAGGACATTAGTCCAAATTCATGTGTTGGTTCTAAACAATCGCATCTCTTCATCAATGCTCCCACCACTGCTGTAGTTTTCTTTTTATGTTTCATCTGTTAAAGAAGGGATCATGTTGTTCAGTGGATTTGCGAGGTTACTTTAATGGTGTGAACCTCGATCTCATCATCACTGTCATACTCATCCTCCTCATCAAGGATATCCTCAAAACAATAAATTGTACCCCCCCGGAACTTGTGCAGAATTATCGTAATGAAAGGAAGATAGGAGTTTTTCGCTAGGTAGAAGGTGAAGAGAATCGTGATCCTGTTGAGGAAAAGGATTCCACTTTATTTTAGTTGTTTTTCTTTTTTTTGGTTTGCACTAGAACTATTGGCTCTTTAATCATTATTTCTGCAACAATATTCTATGATTAACTGAATGTTATGCTTTAGTATCAATGAATATTTTGTGATCTTATTATATTCAACCAATATTATACTCTGAAATTAATTTTGTCATACTGAAGAATGCACGAAGATCACAAAAAAGAGGTCATTAAATTAGGGAATTCAATGACTAGGAGAAGCTCCAAAACCTGGATAATAGATCAAAGGCTAATTTGATTGTATAATTAATTAAACTCATCAAATTAGGTCAAAAATATTTCTCAAGAAATCATCAGCTCTCTCCTGATGAAGTAATGTCTTCTTCCCCGTCATCAGTTCCTTTGCACACATTTTTCCCCCTCTATCTTACATCTCACCAAAAGATCGTATTGACGATAATGCTTTAATTTTCCTACTTCTGAAGGTAGTTAATTTCATAGTGTGATCATGTAGACTCATAATTCAAAATGAATGTCCATTTTTTGTATTGTGAACACAGATCCCCCTTCCTTATACTAGTCAAATAATTTCTGCCGCCACATTATGCGACTGTGGTATAACCATGATAGAGATACTTTTTCGCCAGTTTAATCTGATTACTTATTTTTTGCAGCAACCCTTGACGGATCTGATCTTTACATCAGTTTGTAGGCGAAGTGGATGGATTATAAAAGTTTTGCGGTCCAAGACTAGTCTCTTAATCACTACGTGCGTTTCACTACCAGAATGAGTCTGACCTTTGACTGGTATGTGTTGATTCCCATTTTTCATTCAGAAGTTGGATGGATGCGCTCTTATGTATGTTACAGTATTTGCAGAGCATATTATATAAAGTAAACTCTACCTCCTGCTGAATCAACCATGGGCTACTCTTCATATAGTTAGTTATCTATAACAGCAGTAATTTAGTGTGCCTTTATTACTCAAATGCATATATATGTCCTCGTTCTTTATATGCACGTACTAGTGATAATAAAACTTCGGTCCTAGATAGCTAGCTCACAGAAACTATAGATGAGAGATTTTTTGACATACTTGATTAAAATTGTGGATGACTATGTTTTCTTCCAATATGTTGAAAGATTTCTTGATCTATTTCTTGCTTTTTGAATCTGCCTAGTAAAAAGAATAGCATCCACTTATAGCTAGCTAAGCTGGTGTAGATGCTTTGGACTCGGTTCTCGATGAAGGAGTCAATTTTACCACTTATCCCTTGATCCCTAATTACTCCGCCAATGCCGCTGTTAACTCTTGTTTGTTTCTCTCGTATTCTATTTCACGCGGGGCCTTTTTTAGAGATTTATTTATTCCTCGGGGTTCAATCACCAACCTTGTAGTTTGCACAAGAACAACGTTACAACTTCGACGAATAACATAAGGTTACATATAAAAATAGCTTGGCATAAAATAAGACTAATATATAGTACTACTTGTTTTCTTTTTTATACAAATGTCCATCATTTCTTTCTGAAATTGAGTCTTAAATACCTTGAATAAGGTCACAACATGGGGTGCGAAATTCTCTTTTAACAAGGATTTACTAAGGGAGAGTCTCATAGAAAATGGGAGAAGGTAAGACCTTAATCGGTGTATGTCTGTCAGTTATAATCTCTCTTTGCTATTGTTATCATGTATCCTCAAGAATTCCGAAAGGGAAGCTCAGATTCATATCGGTCCTCCCAATCTTCTACCTTTTCACCATTCTCCCTCTCTATTTATCCTCTGCCTTAACCACAGTCATCACATTCTTCTTCATCACCTGGCTAGCTAATTTCAAGCTCCTCCTATTTTGTTTTGGTTGCGGCCCCATCCCATCAGGCCCACCTACGTCCCTCCTCATCTTCATCACTATCGCCGCACTCCCATACGAGATCAAGGAAAATATAGACCACTCAGTTGATCGTACACAACCCAAAAAGAAGGAAAATAAAAACTCAAAGCCCAAAAAGTCTATTCCACTAAATCCCCCAGCAAAAATCCTGATTATAGCTTTGTCAATCCATTACTGCACGACAATAGGCAAGGCAATTACATCCACCCAATACTCGTATTTGTTCTCTACTTCTTTTTGTTATATCTCTTTATCGACGTTATAGTCGCTTGTGCGAATTCAGTAGTTCGAGCAGTTGTTGGAGTAGAGCACTCATCATCCGATGAGCCTTACCTTTCCAACTCCCTCCATGATTTTTGGGGACGGAGGTGGAACCTCATGGCAACAAACATTCTGAGACACACAGTATACTTGCCTCTGAAATCAGCCTCCACTGGCTACATAGGAAAGGACATGGCCTCCATGGTTGCCGTGTTTGGCACTTTTGTTGTATCGGGTTTAATGCACGAGGTCATGCTGTATCAGCTAGCAAGGAAACCCACCACATGGGAGATGGGCTCATTTTTTGTGCTCCATGGGGTGTGTGTTGCTGTGGAGCTGATTGTGAAGAGAGCGTTTGCTGATCGTTATTGGCAGCTTCTGCCTGTTGTTTCAGGGTTGCTCAAGGTCGGGTTCGTAGGGATTACGGGGTTTTGGCTAATGCTCCCACCAGTAATAAATAGTGGGTTAGATGTGAAGGTTATTGATGAGGGTATGTTTGTTATAGAATCTATGAAGAACAAGCTGCAAGAGATGTATTTTTCAGTACAAACATGGAACTGAACCATTCAAAGGTCAGGACTAGACGACTAGTCCTGACCTTTGATTTGTGAGACTTACAGCTTATAATGGTGTGAAGGCCGGTCATGATACCAATATTTGAATATACACTTTGTTGTTAGTGTTTCTTTCGTTTTCATTTCTACTATTGACTCTGACTCTTTATTTCCGCAACAATATTCTGAACGTCATGCTTTGAAATCACTGACTATATTGCGATCTTATTACTTGCTATTGGTCTACTCCACGATTTACTGAAAAATGCTATAGGATCACAAAAGTAACTCATTAAATTGCGGAATCACACTGAATTTAAGTCCATTTTTCATATCTTTGATGTCAGACTATACATAACATGCTGAAGCTTGCTATTTACATACTCCAAGATGAACATAATCTCATTATTCATCTTCACATCTAGCCCACTTTTTATAATTGGTGGAAACAACAGCCAAAGCTGGTGATGACTACAAATCCAACTGTCAGCGGGCCTGATACATATGGAGGTAAACGCCACCTGTCAGTCAACACCCTCTTTGCCACCATCTCCACAACCACACAGACCCCATGGAGCCAAAAGAATTCTGCAGCCTCCCATGTGGGAGTGACGCGTGTAGGGTAGTAGAATACGAGCTCATGAATCAGACCGGATACAAAGAAAGAGGCAAACACGCCTAATAGCGAGGTCCTGTCCTTTCCCAGTAAGCCAGAGGAGGCAGATCTCACGGGCAGGTATATTATGTATCGCAGAGTATTTGTTACCATGAGGTTCCACCTCTTTCCCCAGAAATCTTGAAGGGAGGTTGACAGGTAAGGCTCATCGGACGGTGGCTCTAGCTCTAAGCCGGTCACGGCGCGGACAATCTTACTCGAGGAAGCCACGACAACGTCTATGAATAAATATGCAATGCAACAGTACAAGACCAAAACAAGAGATGGGTGTATGTTGTAATTACCTACTCTGTCACCGTGCAATATGGTGGCCCCTATCGCTAAAAGTAATGCCTCTGTCGCGAGATTCAAAGGAATCTTTTTGGATGGGGTTGTTTTTTGTTTTGATTTTGATCAAGCTTGATGGGGAGAGCAGAAATGGTGATGAAGATTAGGAGGGACTTTGGTGGGTCCGATGAGAGCGGGCCGTGATTAAAGGAGAAGAGGAGGAGCTTGGAATTTGCTAACAAAGTGATGAAGAAAGTAGTGATGATGGTGGTCAACGCAGAGGAGGTATAAAGAGGAAGAATGGAGAAGAGGGAGAAGATTGGGAGGAGAGAGATGAATCGAAGCTTTCCGCTGGGAATTCTTGAAGATATGTAATAGCAGTAACAGAGTGATGCTATTACAGAGATGCATAAACCAAGTAAGTTGTTGCCTTCTCCCATTTGTGAAATTGATCAACTTTGGCTCTCTCTTTCTCTTCTCTTTCTGCTTCTCCCAAAATGATGAATTAATTTCAGTTCATCTCATTGTTTTTTCTGATAGGAGTTTTTGATAAAAACAAATATAAGGTTACGTCATAGCCTAACCATGTTTACGTCATAGCCTAACCATGTTTAGACAGCTAATTTGGCCTATACTGTAGCAGGTGGCTTTGGGCTGTGTAGAATATTATGTCACTAATATTCTTAAAATATTTATATCAAGATTTGCTTTATTTTTGAAAAGTTTTGGTATTTCCTTCTTTACATATCAACATAAAAATAAAAATGGTATATCGCCTCGCACATGGGAGCTGCAGGTTGGATATGGGATCCTCAAGGAGGCTATGCTAATTTTATACTCCTTCTGTCCCAAAATGATCTTCACATTTGACTATTCAAACTTTTTAAGGATATGAACACTTGCTTCACTAGCCATGTTGTGTTATGCACTTTTAAGCCTAAATTGTAGAAACAAGAAGAACATTTTGAGACAATGAGAAATGGCAAATGAGAAAATCATTTTGGGACGGAGGGAGTAGTATAGAAAGAAGACCAATCTTCTTTCAATGCAAAAGTTGAACTGAACTATTAATTCATGGTTTAGAAATGTTTGTATTCTGACCGGGGACACGAAATCGCGTGATGTGAACAACAGATGGTTTCATCAATGCTTGCTTCTCCTCTGCGGAAATTGCATTTTCTTTTTCTGTAATTACCCTTTATGATAATAATTCATTTCCCTTACAAATTAAGGTGGCACATGTTATTACATAATAAAATTAGGGCAATTTATTCGTTTATATTAACAAAATTTGATAGGTGTAGATATGCATTCTAATTTTGATTTCTTTTCTTCCCAGGTTGTGCCATAACATCTCCATCCAGTATGCTGCAATGAAGTTGGTGTTGGCTGAAATTCTTTTAAGGTGATCAGCTTCCGATAATTACTTTTTTCCGCTTGTGAAATTTGGTGTCATTAACAACTTATGTTCATTCAGAAATGCTCCCTCCGTCCCAAAATAATGTCACTCTCCATTTCAATCTGTCCCAGAATAAATGTCGCATTTTCAAATAAAGAAAGAGTCTTAATGCAATTTTAACATCGTACATTTAGTGTACAACTAAGTAATGCATATTTGTTAAAAACGTTGGTCAACTGCGACATTTTATTGAGACGGAGGGAGTAATATTTCTTCGTTTCTGTTCCATTTGGACCTTCAAATTCTGCTTCTTCAGTGTTACGTGAACAGTTCCATGCATATCAACACTTGTCCAACAGGAATAGAGGGTCAATATGGAGTTGAAAACGACTCGTGACTCGTTTAGCCACGTTCCAATGGTTCAGAAACACCACACCCACCCACCCACCCCCGCCCCGCGGTTACATTTTTTAAATAACCAGATTGTATGAGCTTTGAAAGGACTGGAGAACGGCCACATATGTCAGCATTCTGACCACCTGACATATCTAATAGACTGCTCTATGGTGTTACTAGAAGCCTCCCTCTTTTCTGTTTTCCTGTCTTTTTCTGTCCAAACTTCAAGCAAGTAATGTAATAAGATGTTACTTGAAAGTTAAAAGAATCCCCAACCTTTCAAGGCCAACATTGAATACAAAACCCTCCACAAAGTTAGTTATTTCCATCAAAGATGAGACATAAAATCCTAATAATAGAAAGGCTAGAAAATGGATGGTGAGACTGAGATCAACAACTTTGTCAAGGTCTGGATTTTATTCATCACCTCGATATATTATTGTTACTATGTCTCGGCACGAATCCAACGAGGCTTCATAAGACTTTTCACTCTCCTACCCGTCTTTTACCTATTTGTCACTCTCCCCCTCAACCTTTCCTCCATCCATCTTGGTGCCCCTACTGTCATCTTCATCGTTTGGCTAGCTAACGTCAAGCTCCTTCTCTTTGCCTTTGACAATGGCCCCTTATTCTCAAACCCACCATTACCCTTGCTCCATTTCATTTCAATAGCTCTCCTTCCCATCACCCTTAAACACGACCCGCTCTGTAAACATAAACAGGAAGTGCTTAGACATTGACCTCGTTGACCCTCAAGTTGTTCCTTTGGTTGTGATTGTTTGCCTTTATGATTATAGACCCTACTTGCATCAAAATTTCACATTAGCTCTCTGTTCCGGTCACTTGTTTTTTGGAATTGAGCTAATGTTAGAATTTTGCGCATTTTTAGTACAAGTCATTCTTGGTTTGGAACTCCAACCTCAGTCCAATAAGCCTTACCTAGCGACCTCCTACAAGACTTTTGGGGTCGCAGGTGGAACCTCCATGTTAGCAGTATCCTACGCCTAACCATATACAACCCCGCACTCCAAGCTGGGACCCACATTTTTGCGAGAAAATGTGTCCGTCCTTTTGCAATTTTCGTAACTTTTTTGGTATCAGGCATCATGCACGAGATATGCGTCTTTTATATAATCCGTGTCATACCAACATGGGAGGTGACATATTTTTTTGTGCTTCATGGGGTGTTGACGGCTATGGAAGTGGTTGCAAAGCCGGTGGTGGTGGCAAGATACCGACTACACAGGGTGGTGTCTGTGCCACTCACCATCGGGTTCATGGCTTCGACTTTTGCTTTGGTTTTCATGCCGCTTATGATAAGGCATGGGTGGGACTTGAAGCTTGTAAATGAATACTCCATATTTTCAAGTTTCATGAGGAAGAAAATAACATCATTTTTCTCTATTTTTAGTCAAATGAAAGCTTCGTCGTGTGATTTTACCTTTTTTCTATCTTTTCTCTTCTCACTTTTAAAAGAAGAGTTTTCTTTTCATTAATCTGCATTTAGTTGGACTTACTATTTTACAGATGAATACTCCCTCCGTCCCAAAATGATCTTCTCATTTGGCATTTTTCATTGTCCAAAAAATTCTTCACATTTCTACAACATAGGCTTAGAAGTGCCCCACACAAAACATGACTAGTGAATCAAGTGTTCATATCCTTAAAAAATTTGAATAGTCAAATGTGAAGATCATTATTATTATGGGACGGAGGGAGTAGTACTCATTATTGCATGCTAGCCATCTTTCGGCTAACCTAGCCTCCTCCTCCTTTTATTTAAGGATTGGGCAATAAACTGTTGTCTCACTTTAAAATAATTAATTAAATGCAATGCAACTGTAAAAGTAGCATTTGAATGTTTTGGATTAAAAACGACACTTAGGATCAGTTTGTTTTGGGAAAATGGCTTTTGGAAAACATTTTTTCCATTTTTCTGCTTTTGGTAACAACAAAATAATGTAGTTAACGTAAATCATTTTCCGGTCAACGAAAAATAAGTGCATCTCCCAAGTAAAATTACTTACATACTGTAACGACCCAAACTTTCCAATAATAAAATAGTCTTTAATCAAATACAAAATCCTCAAGATAAAGCCTGTTATTCCAACGGCTAGTACACTCTAACCATAATTTAAAATAATGCAGAAGCATAATTGTCTTTCAAACTTAACGGCTAGTACAACCCACTAGCTTATTCAATAAACATTAAAAGTAATAACTTCAATCTTCTTAAATGCGCCGCCATCCTTGCGACGATCCTTCACCTACTCATTACCTGGGGGGAAAATAAATGAAGGGGTGAGGGAACAATGCTCAGTAAGTTCATACGGGATCTATTCGGGTGCTAAGAAGATATGACCGAAAGAACGGAGCCAAACAATACTTTCAATGAAAGGCTAATCATCAATAACTTAACTGTAATAATCTCAAAATACAGTTACGGATACTTAAAGAGAACTTGTGGCACTATCACAAGGACGAGAACATATCAAGGATTCATCTTCAGAAGTCCATCAATTCCATAGTAACATTACACATTTTCAGGATGTTGAGTGAATAAGAGACTTTACACCTTTTCAAGGTGCTCCCTTATTATGATATATCATGATCATTAAACTACCTCATCAAGTAGCATATAAATGTCTAAGTTTTTTCAATCAAACTAGACAGTTTTCATTTAGTCATTTTCAATCAGACTAATTCATGCTAAGTCCTTTCAATCAGACAAAGCTAACTATACCTGTTTCATTTGGATACAATAATATTCACACATAGTGTTCATAGGTACAAGAACACATAACACAATTCAATTCATTCCAGATACCCATTGAACAAGAACATATCAAGGGTAAGAATATGAGGATCCTATTTCAATGATGAATCTCAAAATACTTAGGAACGTAATCCCTTACCTTGGCTTGCTTACTTCTCTTTGCAAAACAACGCGCACGAATCTACAATCATGCAAACAATACTCTTAGACATAAGTAAATACTATTTACTTTCCGACTCAACATACATTACTTTCGTTAACCTATGAGTTATTCTCTTTTAACCCCTTCTAAGGTTAACTACACATTCTAGGGTTTTCCATATTACCCATTTAGATTTACTAAAATACCTTTTTAGGTTTACCAAAATACCCCTAGGGTTTCTATGATAAATTCCCATCTTAACTTTCAATAATACCGTTACACACACTAAATTCACCTTTCTCAGCACACAAAACATGCACACACACCCACACACGCATCACACACACACACACTACGCAGCACACACATTGCGCACACACATCACACACTGCCACACGCACACACACACTGCCATGCACACACACATACACAAACCATCATCTTCCTTCTTATACTTTCATAAACAAACCCTAATTCACCATATCAACTTAGGGTTTCTAAAACCATTGATTCTAACGGTTAATCTTAACAAGGATGGAGAAGAAAGGTTTAAGGGTCTAGATTATACCTTTGTTGAACACCTCCTCCTTCTCTCTCTCTCTCTCTCCTTCTTCCCGAGTTCTCTCTCTCTCTCGGCTCTTCTCTTTTCTCTGCCGCTCTCTCTTCTCTTTCTCTGATGCTTTTTCTTTTCTTCTTTGATAATTAAGAGGCTAGGGTTTTCTAGAGAGGTTAATATAGTATAGGATTTCCAAATCCTAACCCATAAAGGATTCTCTTTTCTCTGCCGCCTCTCTCTCTCTCTCTTTCTCTATGCTTTTTCTTTTCTTTGATAATTCACCTTTTTTCCAATTACATAACCTCCGTCTGTATGTCATTTTCCAATCACTCTCACTCATATTAAACTAGTAATTTCTTCCCTCCGCATCCCATTCCCCAAACCCAAATCTTAACACACACACACACAAATAAATAAATAAATAAATGAATAAATAAATAAATAATAGACGGAGCCTTAGTTGGCCAATTCCAAGCCCCTCCCCTTCCTCTTCACCATTTCTTCTCCTCCCATCAAGCTCGATCAAAAGTCAAAACCAAAACCAAAACAAAAAACAACTCCGATCCAAAAAGATTCTTCTGAATCTTGCTGAATGAGCATGTCTTACTTTTAGCAGTATCGGTTTGAATACAAATACAATCACACAAAATACCAGGTAATTTTAACGTCCAATTAATCATAGAATATTGTAGCGGAAATTATGATTAAGAGAGCCAACAATGGAAATGAAATTCTAAACGAATAAAAAAAAAAAAAACAATGCACTTCACTTTGATGCGGAAATGAATACCAGTTACAGTGCCTATTATTCAAAGAGGAATCCTTCTGGAGGGAGCAGCACTGAAGATCAATAATTCCTTAGATCCGTGTTTGTATTGAAAAATACATCTCTTGCAGCTTGCTCTTGGTAAACTCTATAATAAACATACCTCATCAACAACCTTCACATCTAACCCATTATTCACTATTGGCATATACATTAGCCAATATCCGGTAACCCCCACGAAGCCGACCTTGAGCAACCGTGAAACAAGCGGCATTGGCGGCCAATTACGGTCAGCAAATGCTCTCTTCACTATCATCTCCACAACAACACACACCCCATTGAGCACGAAAAACAGGGTCATGGCCCACGTTGTGGGTTCCCTTGCTTGCTGATACAGCATGGCTTCGTGCATTAAACCCGATACCACAAAAGCGGCAAACATGGCAACCATGGAGGCCTTCTCCTTCCTATGTAGCCAATTAACACACCGATTTTAGAGGCAAGTATACTGTGTGCTCAGTATATTTGTTATCATGAGGTTCCACCTCCGTCCCAAAAATCTTGGAGCGTGTTGGAACGGTAAGGCTTATTGGATGATGATGATGACGACGATGATAATGAGAGATCTAAACAACTACTGCTCCAACTACTATATTTGCACATCCGACTATAACTTCAATAAAGAGATATAACAAAAAGAAGTACAGAACAAATACGAGTATTGGGTGGATGTAATTGCCTTGCCTATTGTCGTGCTGTACGAGAATTATCAATGCTAGAATCAGATCTTCCTGCAGGGAGATAATGTAGAGGAATAGACTTTTTGAGTTTTTTACATCATCTGAATGGTGGTTGTCTTTATTTTTCCACGATCTCGTACGGGATGCGGCGATTGTAATGAAGATGAGGAGGGATGATTTGTGTGGGTCCGACGAGACGGGCCCTTTACCAAACAAAATAGGAGGAGCTTGAAATTAGCTAGCCAGGTGATTAAGAAGAATGTGATGACTGTGGTAAGGCAGGGATAAATAGAGAGGGAGAATGGTGAAAATGTAGAAGATTGGGAGGATTGATATGAATCTGAGCTTCCCTTTCGGAATTCTTGAGGAATATGTAATAACAATAGCAAAGAGAGATGATATGGACACACACACACCAAGTAAGTTCTTACCTCTCCCATTTTAATTTTATCAGAGTTTTCTCTTCAACAAAATCCTTGTCAAAAAGAGAAATCTTCCCCTCAAATTATGATCTTGTTCAAGGTATTTAAGATTCAATTTCAAAAGTCAATGCTAGACATTTGATTCAAGGAAAAAAAAATTACTACTCAATCAGTAATTTAATAATTAGTGTCAGTACTACTTAAATTAATAATGAGTGTCAGTACTACTCAATCAGTAATTTAAATTTAATAATCAGTATTAGGGCTTGTTTGGTAGAGTGGTGCGTTTAAAATTGATTGAAAAATAATCAGCTTTTTGCTAATTAAGCGTCTCAATGGAGAGTTTTTAAGTGGAGCTTTTTAAAAATCTTAGCCTTTTTTAGCCGCTCCAAATAGTAGCGTCCAAAAAGAAGTCTTGTTTTAAAAAATCTCCCTTTTTAAAACTGTGCACCAGATCGACAGCCCTTAGTACCGCATGTTACTCCCTCCGCCCATTTTTAAAAAGTTTAGTCTCAAAATAAATGTTCTCTTAGAAAAGATTTGTCTCTAAATAGTTTTTTACTTAAACAATTTTATTAGTTTCTTTATGTTTCAAAATTAATGTTTGAAAGGTGAATAACAAAATATTAATGTATTTTTACATTTAATTGTATAAAAAAAATATTTTCACTATTTTTAACATGAATTTGAATATTACTTTAGAGAGGAGTGCTATACTGGAGTATATTATTCCCTCCGTCCCAAAATGATATTCCTATTTGTCGTATCTCATTGTCCCAGAAAGTTCTTCTGATTCTACAATTTAGGCTTAAAAGTGTATAAACAAACATAGCTAGTGAAGCATTGTGTTCATATCTTTAAAAAGTTTGAATAGTAAAACGCGAAGATCATTTTTGGGACAGTGGAAAGTATATGGCAATCTGTTTTATACGTAATCTTATGTTATTTGTAGTAGCTGTAACATTATTCTGGGTTGGTGAGTGAACGAACTTCAAGAATAAATAAATGTCTTCAACAACAGATGACTCACGTGGAGGAAAACAGAGAGGAGTGCTAAATAAATATTCCGTCTAACTCACAATAGTGTTTCAAAATAGTGGGAAGAAGTTTTGTGTGAGACGGTTTTACATGAAAGAAATGGGCTTGCTCCGCCCACCTATAGGGAACAAACTATTTACTTTTTGTTACCGTTTCACACAAGTTTTTGTCAAATAGCGGTAGAGAACATGAAAGGGAGTGCTAACCTTTTCACATGAAAGATAGAAAAGGAGTGCTAACCTTTTGCATCTATTTGATATTTTTGCATTCACATAAAACTTTTACTAGTAGGATTATAGACAATTTTGACTTTGAAGTACATAGCACCGATCAAACTCTGAAGTTTCTTTTACGACACCGTAACTTGAAGTGAAAAATATTAGCCAATTAAGGGTTTTATACTCATAGAAAATAACTAAAACGGTATAGAAATGTAGTCGTTGAACTGAATAATATTATGGATAATGATATGTATAGTGAAAACTCAAAAAGAAAACTCATAGCGAAACTCTGTAATCCGTGGATTGTAAAAAATCTTTGTGGACCCCACTGCTAAAAACCCATCCAACGGATTAGAGTGTTTCACTATAAGTTTTCCCTTTGAGTTTTCACTATGTGTATCATTGTCCATTATTTATTGTGCATCCCAAAATAATATATATTTTGTGGTAAAAATAAATGAGACAGTATGAATGAGTAATTTTTTGTCAAAATTAATTATATTAACCATTAAAAACAAAAATTATATTCCTTTTGTCTTTAAATAAATGAATATTCAAATTTTATTTAAAATATATTTTGAAGATTTTATTTTTTAGAAAATTTAGTTGTATAAATTCATATATATTCTGTAGAGTGTGTTTTGGGGGAAACTAGTTCCTCTATTAGTTACAAAAAGTCATGTTTTTAACCCTTCAACCCTAAACATGAAACCATAAACCCTAAACCTGAACCCTAAACTCTAAACCTTAAACCTATAAAAACAAGACTTTTTATAACTTATGGAGGAACTAGTTTCCCCCAAATTTTCTCATTCTTGTAATCATTTTTGAGTTGGTTTTTTGGGGGAAACTAGTTCCTCCATAAGTTATAAAAAACCCTGTTTTTTACCCTTGTTAAACCCTAAAAGGCCTAAACCCTAAACTTTAACCCCTATAAAAACAAGACTTTTTATAACTTATGGAGAAACTAGTTTCCCCCAAAAATTTCTCATCATTTTTTTCACATACTATTTAATTTTGTAAGTGACTTGTGAATATTTTATTTATTTATTTTTGATAAAATATACTCCCTACGTCCCCGAGTATATGTCCACTTTTTCTTTTTAGTTCGCCCCAGAGTATATGTCCACTTCAAAAAAATGACAAATAATTTTTACTATTCCTCCAACTCATTCTCTCTCCTACTTTACTTTTAATACTCACTACACCAATCAACTTACTATTCTCTCCTACTCATTCTCTCTTCACTTTACTTTTATACTCACCAACATCACTTCCACAATTTCTTAATCTTCGCGTAAATGAGATGGTGGACATATACTCTGGGACATGGAGTAGTTTTTTTGAAATAAAAAACAATTTTAAAATATATATTTTTTTAAAAAAAAAAAGAACATTCGTTATATAGTATTCAAAAAAAAATTAGAGTCAATCTTATGAAAAAACCTGTTTTTACACTAAAAGATGTGTAAATCTGTTTTACATTAAGAGATGAAAACACGTTTTACAAAATGAGTGTCTCTGTATTTTCAAATTTTTTTATTGACGGTCTGGATTAAGAAAATTCTGAAAGAAACAAAATTGTTGATAGCTAAACTTAGGGATGGCAACGGGGCGGATAAGGGGCGGGTTTGACCAAAACCGTACCCGCCCCTCAAAGAACCCCCTAGTACCGAACCCGCCCCTCCCCGCCAACTAGTGTAACCCGTATCCGCCCCGCATGGTCCAAAATCATTTTTTTTGCTTTAATAAACACATTAATCTGCCTAAAATGCCAATAATAGTGCAAAACATCATTAATCAGCCTAAAAAAAATCAATATCCATGAAGAACAACCGAATTGAACATTAATCAGCCTAAAAAATGTCGATATTTTCCTCCTAATTGAACATTACTGAATTTCTAACCCCTAGAAATTGACAAATCGACATATGAGAGAGAAAGAGAGATTTACTTACCGTTCTACTTCTAACCCGTGAATCGCGAAAGTCTAGAAGCGGCGGCCGGAGGAGACCTGGAAGCGGCGACCGGATGAAGGACTGGAAGCAAGCGGCCGGAGGAAGAACTGGAGCGGCCGGCGGAGTGGAAGTCTCGGATGTCGATGACGATGTCTCTCCCTAGCGCCGCATCTCACACTCCTCTAACCCTAACCCTATGAAATCGATTTGAGAATGGAGAGAGATGAGAGAGAAGCCGCGTCTCCTAAATTCCTAATGAGTTATGCCGATAATAGGACTGGGGTGGAAGTAATAAATTAATAATTGAAATGGCTAATTGGCTAATGGTTAGGGGTATTATAGTAATTAAGTATATATATTAGTATACGGGGCGGGGCGGGGCCCCGCGGGTTGAGCTTGTGAAACCGAACCCGCCCCGTGACCCCCGCCGGGTTTTGAAAAAAATCTACCAAACCCGCTCCGTTGCGGAGCGGATCGTCCCGGATACGGAGCGGGTTCGGACAAATTGCCATCCTAGCTAAAATGGCTAGCCTAATAAAAGTAAAAGGAAGGAGTAGTATATTTCAACATTGTGAATGTCAAGGGTCCATATTTCAGGAAGGCCTTTACCACAGCTCTCGTTATAACTTTCAGAAATACGGGTCACGAACCCATCGGGTCATGGGCCATTTACTATTTGGGCCGTAAACCAATTTCGGACCCAGATATGAGATATGGTTCCCCAAACTGTCAAAAATTCGTTGATAAATCTTGTTTGTTTTGCGCACGCAACAGCACCACCGGAAGCATCGCCGGTTCGCCGGCAAAAACAGGTTCCTCCTCTCTACATACTGTTGTTGTTCATATACTCAATACTATCTGAATTAATCAATTTAGGGTTCTTTTTCCTTTTCCAGTTTCATAGATCTTTTCCGTTCAGATTTTGCGAGTGGGACTGGGAACGGTAGGATTTAAGGTTAGTTTTCATTATCGGATCGGAAAGCGTGGTTCAGTCATTTATTTTTCCGATATTGAATATGAGTGGAATTGATGTATTGC